>JAZAYU010000050.1:3226219-3668719 GCA_038501625.1 Corbicula japonica
ACATTGAGGTCTATGGGAATTGGATTTACTTATTCAACCTATGCATAAAACATCATCTAGTCGGTCTTAGTCGGTAAATAGCGAGACCGACTACTCCGCATCAGTTACGTCCCTTTATTCATATACCCCATTTGTTCTAATGGTAGAAATATACTACTGTTTACTAACAATCAAGAGCAGATAGAAAATTCACAAATGGAGATCACGTAGACTTAATTAACAACAGTTTAACAAGGCGAAATATTCTGTCATTTGAAATGACATTGATCAGAAATCTGACCAGCGCTAGAAACCGTTACAAAACTCTTGTGACCGTGGTTATAATTCTAACGATACTCGTTTACATCCTGTATACGAATATTTATCTGAAGCAACAATCGGAAGATATTGACAAGATCAGATCTCTACTTGAAGATGACCTCCAACGTAGTGGTAACAAAGTGGTGGCCGCATTTCAGGTATTAATCTGATTAATAATAACCTTTTCAAAATTGGTGTCTAAACAACAGAAGCCATACCTTCTGTAGAGCCGGCACCATAAAGTCACTTCCTACAGCCACGCATTTGAGCTAGCTTTTCAGCGACATGGTTAAAGTGTACCGACTGTCAAACCTAGTTAAGCAAACATTTGCTCAGTCAATGCCCAGATGGGTGTCCTGCTGGGGGGTGGTTGGTTCGCCCCCAACTGGGAACTACTTCACTTCCGAACAACATAGCAGCTATGCATAAATTGATTTTACATTTGTATTTAAAATGTAAATTGAAATCAACAAAATTTGCAGGAGACAGTTACTGCATATGTTAAAATATACACCAGTGACACCAAAAATAATTTCATGTTACTTTATCAGTTTTCTCAGTTGAAAATTGTGATAACAAACACTGTAAAATTTTCTCATATTAAATCAACATTTTTTCGGAAAATGCTAAAACAGCATTGTCCGAAAATGTTGATTTAATATGAGAAAATTTTACATTAAATTTTAAGAACCAGCAATAGATGATTTTTGAAAAGTTTTTGCTAATTTTAACATTTACCCTTATAAAAAAATTTTTCCTAATAGACTCTATAATGATTTACCATTATCGGCAACCCCATGACTGCAATACAGATCTTTTTGGAAAACAGGATAGAGGTAATTTCAAAATCAATAGTAAAAGCAATTCTCTAGGATTAAATCAAAGAGCATGCCCTGCCTAAAAGTATTTGTGCCCTGTCTTAACAAAGCCCTGCCCTACCCTAAAGTATCTGCTTTATATTGTTTTGAATGCCACTATATTTACAACTATGACCTATAAACAAGCAGACTAAAACAAGACATTATGAGTCTTGATTTTACTAAATGGGCAGAATTACCCTGCATTTCAACACTTGAGAGTGGTGATACTGATCACTGGAGTAGAGTACTGTAAAAAAAAAGAGCTTTGGGCCAGACTTAAAATATTCTTTGTTTCCCCATCCCGACCAAAGCAGTTTTAGTATGGGTAGGTAGGTAGGTTGGTCAAAATAATTTTTGTATTTGAAATTTTTCAGAATAGTGATCCACATTTAGATATTCTAGGATTAACTCCAAGGGGAATACCAACCCTCTAAAATTTAAATATATAGGTACCAAGTTTACATGTAAATAGATGAATGCCTTTCTGCCAAATGACCAAGTCGTCCTTGTGATAAGCCTGCTCAGGAATATTGCTATATAAAACAAATTTCACATTTTGACAATGAAAACCTGAAGTACTTTAATTATTATTTATTTAACAAAGACATTTTAAATTTCGATACAATCGAAACTGAAGGCCTAGACGCAGGGATTTGCTCTGATATTCGTGAAATGTCCCCAGTTTGAGACAGAATAACATCTGCCAACCCTAGACAGCCCAAACACCTTTTTTAATTAAATGGCTGTTAGATGATGCTACCGAATTTGCGATTGGACAATAGGAATCAGGCAACCAATCACAAATCATTTTACTTTGACTGAAGGGAAGTATCCGGAGTTAAAGAAGAAGAAAAGATTTCTTCCCATAGATTTATAGTCGCCGGACAGAAAGACTGAAGACATGTGACATTTTACCAGACCGTAGCAAAATCTGTCGGACCTGTCTGATGGTCCGACACCTTTCGCGAAGTATGGGTTCGGCCATTTTCTTATGCGTTATCGCCAAGCGTCTGATAACCATCGACTACTCCAATACTTACTTGCGATCGATTTCGTACTTAAAATGATCGAAAAAATGCAGTTTTCGTCTCCAGGTCTTTCTTACCAAACAAAAAAATATCATTTAGGTTTCGGCGATAAAATTTTTTGGGTCGCGCCGATTTTTTCGGGTCGGTCGTGGATGGGGAAACAAATAATATTTTATATTAGGCCTTGGTTATCGTAATTGTACCTCTCTTTAATTGTTATGAGCAAATTTTGACAACATTTTGGACTAATTATTTCATATAAGGATCTACAGTGAGTGAAATTTATTGTGTTAGTAATGCTAAAACAACTTTGCTTAAAACATATATTTGCTCATATGTTAAGTGTGTAAGAATATTTTGTGTATGTTAAGTGTGTAAGAATATTATGTGACATTTACAGGTCTTCTACAGTTCATATTATAACTTTTTATAGTTTTATTTATTTTTTTGCTCTGATACCTAACAAGGCACCTTTAAATTATCCTTTATACATAATCTATCATATATAATTGTATATAATAGTATGTGAGTAAGTATACTAGTAGAAAGGAGACCTGGTTATTTGGATATTTTTACAAGTGTAGATAAAAGTGAGTTTGAAGTTTAAATGCATAGTCAGTTAGTGAAATGGTGACACAGGCATATCAGGAATAACCATAATCTTTTTTATCTGCATTTGATTTCACTAAATGCAACTTTACTATTTTACAAAATTTTATCCTTTCATGAAATAAGATTTTTTGACTGGCTGGTATTTTACCAGTAAATACAGCCAGCATGGAAAATACTTGTAATTTTCTGGTGTTTTGTCAACCTTGGTTATATCATACACTCACTCTCTGAGGGAGTTTAGGTCCATGTTCTCAGCCAATCAGAATGACAGAAATTGTTTGATCATGTAATAACATTGATTATGTCATGTAGTAATATTGATTATGTTTTGGCAGTCTTTGTATCCTCAGGACTTACTTTAGACTAAGACTGTCCTTTTACAGATTCAAATTCTGAACACAATTAGTCGGCCACAACATATTTCTCTGAGTTTGTTTTTCAGAAAAAGAACAGTGGCAAGAAAGATGGATTGACACTTGTTGAAACAGAACATTTGGAGATTAGATCTGGATCTTCCAGGACAGAGACGGAAGAGATTTTCTTCAGGTAAACCTCAAACAACAGTGCTCCATTTGTCAAAATTAAGAGAAATCTCATTTTTTGGGCAAAACAAATTGAAATTACAATTGTACTCATAATGTGTTGATTTCGATAAGTGCCTCCAATTTTTTTGCTCAAAAGATGAGATTTCTCATAAATTTGACTATAAGATCAATTTCAATACATTAGGAAACAGAAATATGAGTAAGAATTCGTTTTGCAATATATAACACATTTCTTTTACGAGTTAAAAAGCAAAACACTAATTGTTCATGAATTGTACATGTTAAATTTGTCAAATGGGAACATTTTTTTGACTTTCAGGACAAAATCACAGCATTCACAGCAACAATAAAGATACTTGTCTTATTAAAAGTTTTCATTTGTGCGCTTTCCATGCATAATCGCTTTTAGAAAATAAAGGGATGCTTTCAAAATGAAATTCACATAGAGCTCAGTTGTTCCACATTTTTTGTAAAAAGTACAGCTTGATTCCTTTTTGTATGACATCACTGATTAAATTGCAGAAATGTTTTAGTACTTTTGTGATCTGAGAAAAAATCTTCGGTGTTTAAAATATTTCAGCCTGCCGTATTAATTCAGGCATTGGAATAGAAAGCGGTTTAGTTCGAGGGTTGCAGCTACTGGAGCACTGTCTTTTCTAATATAGAGAGTGAACACTGTGTTGTCAGGTGAACAGTTAACCCTTTCCTCCATAGACACACCTTTATTGTGTGGGCAAATAGTGTAGATCCAGATCAGCTGGCACATCCATGACGTCTGATCAGGATCTAAACTGTTCACTTTATGATTTGTTATGTTATTTCTGACCAAAATGTGACCAGTGCAGATCCTGATCAGACGGCACCGATGTGCCGGTTGATCTGGATCTACACTGGTCGCACATGCGTAAAAATGCATGTATATGGAGGAAAGGATTAAACATGTTCTAGAAATGTTGTTTACTGTGTGTTTACAGATATCTGGAGACGAAGGATGTGTTGTGTGGAAACGATGTGCGCTTAGGGAACCAGCATGATGGCGGCTGGAATGTCTGCATGTCCCCACCATTCAATCTCACCAAACCATGCCTGATTTATTCATTTGGGTAAGAGTTCTTTCCCCTTCTGCTGCCTTTGGTTGGATTATCCTGATAAACTTTTTTGGGCTTAAGATTATAAAACTAGTCTCAAATCTCAAGGATCTGATTGGCTGAAATGGCAACTGGTCAATCAGATGCTTGAGATTTGAGACTGGTTTACATGCTTAGTTTTATAACCTTGGACACTGATTGCACTATTGTTACATGCCATGTCAGTCTTGATCAGTACGTCTGGTGTATCTACCTCCTGAAATAGCTGACAGGCATTAGGAATGGGTATCGCCAGGAGAATTGATATTGTGATATATTGCAGTATTTGACCTAATTATTGCAGTAAATTGCAATGTATTGCAGTTATCTATTACATGATAAAATAACCGCAAAAGCATTGTACTAGACAGATTTTATGGGATGTCAATAAAATGTTTTAGTACTTTTGTGATCTGAGAAAAAATCTTCGGTGTTTAAAATAATTCAGCCTGCCATATTAATTCAGGCATTGGAATAGAAAGCGGTTTAGTTCGAGGGTTGCAGCTACTGGAGCACTGTCTTTTCTAATATAGAGAGTGAACACTGTGTTGTCAGGTGAACAGTTAACCCTTTCCTCCATAGACACACCTTTATTGTGTGGGCAAACAGACTTTCAATAATCAAGTAGAAATAAAAGTTCTATTTCTACAGACCATAATAACGCCACATTGGCCACTTTGCCTTCTTGTTTCGCAATACATAGAGATTGATTTGTCTGTCCATCATGAAAACTTAACCTTGGCTATAACTTTGCCATTTCTTAATATTTTTACATCAAACTTTCAAATTATGTTGTTTATGAGAGCATGGTGACAATGCCAAATTCTTAAGGTCAGGGTCTCATTTGATGGAGTTTTGCCCATTATTGTATTTGGACTTTTTATTCTGACAAAGTACCAAGTTACACAAGTGTTCAACTGAACACCAATCTAGTTGATTTTAACAACTTCAAAGTTGCTTAGTATTTTTGTTGTCTAATGCATGCCTTTTTAGATGCCATATTCAAAACCAAAAATAGAGTGTCAAAATTTCAACTCCATTTTAATTTATGACCCTTGTTCCTTTGATATAACTCTTTTACAGTGTCTGTAAAATTATAAATAAGCATTTCAAGGATATGAAAAACTACAGGGCTTTCACTAGACTTGCAAATCAGGGAGAAGTTTTGTCCTAATTTTACTGAATTATGGAGAAGTTTGCAGTCAACAGGATTCTTTCAATACAAAATGACTTACACATAGCTCAAAGAAGGGAGAAACTGCTCACTTTTGTGAGACCACTTCTCCTAAGTCTCCCTCTAGTGAGAGCCCTGATATAGTGTTCGCAATTTTAAATGTCTCTAAATTAAATGGTCTATTGTATGTAATCTAGTGTAAACCAGCATGCCTTCATAGCGGAAACAGACCAGATCAATAAATTGTAAAGAAATTTTATCTTGGGGGATTCTTATTTTTTAAAAAATGAGAATTTTGCAAGGATTTGTGACCGTTGGTCGGTGGCCACTAGACGAATGTCCGAGCTTGTAAGTCTGTTTGGGGGAAAAACTGGCTCAAGCGGCGCAGCCACCGTTTGGGTCTCTTGGTCACGAGCTCAAGCCTGTCCCCAACTATGTACTGGGAACAGGTGAATGAGACTTTAACTCCATTTGTAACTTCTAAATTCCTTTTTAATTCTGGTGACTTATCAATATTCAAAGTTATTATAATATAAAATTTCCAATGTAACACAATGATGAACACATCTAAAGACAAGCACCAAATTTCTACTTAGTTGTTAACACAATGAAGACTTTTGTATGACTTTACTTGTCGAAAACTTTCTTAAGACTTAAGATACATTCTAAAATTGATATTAAGGTTTTTTAAGACAAAACCCTAAAACATAAATTAACCAATGAAAATTTAAAAGAAAGTAACATATTATCCAATGAAAAGTTATGTTACAAAAAGGTGAAACCCTTAGCTCTATTTGGAGAGTTTACTTTACAATTTCTTAAAGCTTCACACTTAATCAACAAAATATGCTGAATTGTTTATATAGCAATGACAAAGTGCAAGCTGCTAAAATCCTAAGCAGCTCGACTTAATTAAATCTTCTTTGTTAAGATGATAACTTAAAAACATTTAATACTTTACTTAAATTTAAGATGTTAAGTAACATATTTCAAAATAACTAAAATCAATGAATAAGAATTTCTATAATTTAAAATTTAAAATAATTTAATTTCAAAATTATGCAATAAAGAGTTTATTGCCTCAAATACTTGGTTACAGATTCTTACAAAGATGCTTACAAGGTACAGCTTGTTTATGTTCAAATTGCATTGCATTAAGTAGGTATAATTTAAAAAAAACAACTGGTATTTGAAAATCATATTGCGATATTGTAATGTCGGCAAATACTAGTATATCACAATAACCAGTGTACCGTGGAATATTGCCCACCCCTAAAAAGCATTCACTTAAACAACTTATTGTCTAGAAAATCTTGTCTGCCTTTGATATACTTAAGTAATTCATTTTGAATCAAAACCAAGTTAGTAGCTTAATATGGTTTCTCACTGTAACCACACATATCCGATTAGTATCTACAGAGTTTAGCCCCCTTTTGATATCAAAATCTGAAATTAATAATTTTAGATATTTATTTACATCATTTTCAAACTCAAGTGAAAGTAATGATGACCATGGAAGCTCTATCATTTGAGATGACCATTCGGAATAAGCCTGTTTGTGGTCAGTATGGTTCACATTTTGGAGATCAGTTGTCAAATAAAGTAAGTCTTTTCATAATACAAATAATGTAAAACAATGGATTGTACAGGGCTTTTTTACTGCCAGGAGAAGAGTCCCATGCCCTATACTTTTGGGGAAAATAGCGTGATTTTTTCTATAAAGGGGAATGAAAAAAACTGATGTAAAGTTACTTTTTTGGGGAAAACTGCATGATTTTACAACAATTTTCTGAGGGTATGGCGCCCATAAACACCCCTGCTATAGAAGGAAAAAAAGCCCTGAGGTTTACCTGGTTTTTTAGTTTGGTACCTTAATGAATGCTGTGATTCTTAATTTATAATATTGCAGTATTGGCGGTGACTGGCGGTTTGAAGACGACCTTTATGACTTCTATGGCTGCAGAGTGTTGGCCTTTGACCCCAGGTACTGTACTAAGGCAATAGAAAATTAATTCCTAGATTCTCAACCCCGCCTGTCCCTTGAAAATCACTCCACCTGAACTTTTTATATTTAAAAAAAAATGCGTACCTCAAAACTTACATTACAAGTATGTATCGGTAGAGTATGAAAACACAATATGGACACCTAAGTGTGAATCGGCAATTTACAGTTGGCTACACACTTATTTATCTTTGCCCTACACAAGTGTCATTAGAAACTGTGAGAATAATAAATAAAAAATAAAACCCACCAACCCGCCCCATTTTTTCCTAAAATTTGGATGAGAATCTAGGAATTAATTTTCTCTTGCCTTACCACTTTGACATATTTCTAAAGTTTATAAAACCAGTTATGTATTAGAGCCACCACTCATTCAGTTCACCCCAAATACGGTTTCATTATGGTCCAGGAATTTCAATCGATGCTGATTTTTGCATTTTGAGGCTTACAAATTAAGATTTTCCCACCTCATTCTTAGCTTGGGTCTTTTTGATGCAGGAGAATTTAGTAGAATTTAAAAAAGGTGGTCGCATTTTGCAAAAATAAAGACAATTACCCCATGGACTTGTGCAATTTAACATGGAAAATGCATGGATTTCCATGGACATAGCATGGAATTCCATGGAAAATTGATGTTTTTCCATGGAAAGTGAGATTCCATGCACTATGTCCATGGAAAAGAAAGTTATTTTCCATGAACATTGATAAAGTTGTCCATGGAAAGCAAGTTAGTTTCCATGGAAAGTAAAGGCCAGCATGGAAAGTTGTCCATGGACAGACAAAGTTAACATGGAAGTGTTTGTCCATGGACAGCTACCTAGAGTTTATGATGATACTTAGAATATTTTCGCCTACTGATCATTTCACTTGGGTGGGTGCAGTCTGGGATTACATAATGTCCAGAAATCTAAGATTTTGCCATGGATACATTACAGGAAGCAATAAAATCCAAGCATTATTTGAAAACTTAAAGGATTCATACAGTTTAGTAACTGCTTGCTTCAATCGGGATTATAAAGTTAGTAAACCAATTATTTTAAGAGTGATTTTGACTAGTGTTTACATTTCACTGGATTAAAAGTGTTTTATGGACTACTGAATAATAAGTCACTTGTTATTCTAATTGCAAAAGATGAGAATTACATAAAATATGCACTATACATGTATAACATTAAAAAAAACTGTGTTAACTTTCTGCAGCATTTGAATAACTTATATTCATTTTTCTACATTGTTTATATAATAATAAAAATAATAATAATAATAACAATATTATTAACTTTAGTTCAAGAGGAAACATAGCTGGGAAATCCCAATCTTCTCCATGGTCCTCTATTATTTACATTTATAACTATGAACAAAAAATGCATTGTATCTCAAAAGAGAAACAAACAAATACAGGCATACAACAGGTTATTCTAGAAGTTTTTGTGTAATTTGGCATAAGCAATAACTATGATTTCCTGAGTTTTTGAAATTGTTATGATTCAGAAAATGAGTGATCCCCAGATCCACAGGTGTTTTCTCTGTCCATGGACAACAGCAGGCAGCTTCCATGGACAGCAGCGTAATGTCCATGGACAAATCTTGAGCAAATCTGTCCATGGACAAAGTAAATATGTCCATGGACGATGTCCATGGAAACCATGGGCAGTGTCCATGGAATCCATGGACAGTGTCCATGGAATCCACAGACAGTGTCCATGGAAAGAGGTGGTATAGTCCATGGACAATATCCCTCCCCCCTTCAAATTTTTCCATGGAATTTGGTTCCAATACTCCTTGGACAAATTTTTCATGCAAATTTTCCATGGAATCCATGTACAATCTACAGCCGGGTATTGCGTCTTTTGCATTGTTAATATGAAGAACGTAGTAATTTGACTTGACAATAAAAAATATAGGTAAAGCAGTTTTATATGAAGCAAAGCTCACTGAATACAACATATGACTCATGACAGTCTGACAGTGACCACTTGAAAATACTCATTGGGGGTTAAATGACCTCTGGGCTGAAGGTTATAAAACTGAGTTTGGAAACCAGTCTCAAATCTCATTGACTGGTCGCCATTTCAGCCAATCAGATGCTTGAAATTTGAGACTGGTTTCCATGCTCAGTTTTATAACCTTGGGCACTGATTTTCAAAAGCTGTTGAAATCTCTTATGGTCCCATCAAGCATGTCACAATAATTTATTTATAGTGAACAGTGACATTGACACACTTATGTTTTTTGCCCTTGACACATCAACATATATCATCATGCATGTCATATTGATGTCCTTGACACAAACAAAAGACTATTTTTAAGGGCGCAGGGGACAGTTTCCAAGGCTGACTCCAGAGTCTGGGACCCCGTGCAAGCTTACATTGACCGAAAATAAAATCTTTGCATAGCTTAAATTTTGTTGTTGTACTTTCAGTGTTGCAGGGGTCTAGCTTTATGCAAACCACAACCAACCGTTCTACAGAACCAATCATTCATGATTTATACAGCGTTCTACAGAACCAATCATTCATGATTTATACAGGCATTTAAAGTCAATTCCTGTTTTTCCCATGCAAATTTGACCGTAATTCTACACATTTGACACCACATTGTCATGCTGATGTTGTTGATCATTTGGGAAGTGTTTCATTACAGCACTATCGTGCATGTCATGACTATGGCCCTAACACAACTTGCTGATGTCAGCTACCCACTGAAACAATGATATATCAGTCTAATAACCAGAGTTTTTTAAAAAAGAAACCTGGTTAAAAAATCATTATTATGATAAAATATGGGAATTTTTTTAAGGTCATAATCATTTATTTCAATACAATGTTGTCAGCATCCTATGATGCCTGTATTTCTGAAAATGTAGAATTATAATGTTGGAATGTTGGTTACAGTGTATGCTTTATTTTAAGCATGGGAATGAAGCAGCACAACAGAACAGAACTGATGTCCTTCCAGCCTGTTGGACTGGGAGCGAAGATGGAGACAACATCAGAGGGATGGAAACTGAAAACCTTCCGAACCATCCTCTCCAAGGCAGGGCACTTAAAGGTATGTTAGAGACCAGGGGCCACTTAAAGGTATGTGTCAGAGACCAAGGGCCACTTCAGTATGTCAGAAACCAAAGGCAGCTTAAAGGTTTATGTCAGAGATCAATTGCCACTTTAAAGTATATGTCAGAGACCAGGGGCCACTTAAAGATATGTCAGAGACCAGGGGCCACTTAAAGGTATGTGTCAGAGACCAATGGCCAGTTAAAGGTATGTCAGAGACCAGGGGCCACCTAAAGGTATGTATCAAAGACCAATGGCCAGATAAAGGTATGTCAGAGACCAGGGGCCACTTAAAGGTATGTCAGAGACCAGTGGCCAGTAAAAGGGATGTCAGAGACCAGGGGCCACTTAAAGGTATATGTCAGAGACCAGGGGCCAGTTAAAGGTATTCAGAGACCAGGGACCACTTAAAGGTATGTCAGAGACCAGTGGCCAGTTAAAGGTATGTCAGAGACCAGGGGCCACTTAAAGGTATATGTCAGAGACCAGGGGCCACTTAAAGGTATATGTCAGAGACCAGGGGCCACTTAAACGTATATGTCAGAGACCAGGGGCCAGTTAAAGGTATTCAGAGACCAGGGGCCACTTAAAGGTATGTCGGAGACCAGTGGCCAGTTAAAGGTATGTCAGAGACCAGGGGCCACTTAAAGGTATATGTCAGAGACCACGGGCCACTTAAAAGTATATGTCAGAGACCATGGGCCACTTAAAGGTATATGTCAGAGACCAGGGGCCACTTAAAGATATGTCAGAGACCAGGGGC
This sequence comes from Corbicula japonica, assembly GCA_038501625.1. NCBI lineage: Eukaryota > Metazoa > Mollusca > Bivalvia > Venerida > Cyrenidae > Corbicula > Corbicula japonica. Next base: position 3,237,684 of record JAZAYU010000050.1, read on the forward strand.
CACTTAAAGGTATGTGTCAGAGACCAATGGCCAGTTAAAGGTATGTCAGAGACCAGGGGCCACTTAAAGGTATGTGTCAGAGACCAATGGCCAGTTAAAAGTATTCAAAGACCAGGGGCCACTTAAAGGTATGTCAGAGACCAGTGGCCAGTTAAAGGTATGTCAGAGACCAGGGGTCACTTAAAGGTATATGTCACAGACCAGGGGCCACTTAAAGGTGTATGTCAGAGACCAGGGGCCACTTAAAGGTATGTCAGAGACCAGGGGCCACTTAAGGGTATGTGTCAGACCAAGGGCAGCTTAAATGTATGTTTTAGAGACTTACGTGTTTTTCAGAAACAGGAGACATTTAAAGGTATGTCAGAGACAATAGGCACTTAAAGGTATATCAGAGATTAGTGCGATTAAATTATGTATATTCAACAAAACAAACATCTAGTATTCATTTTTGGTTGAAGATTTCATGCAAATTGAATACTTTGATATTTAATGCAGTTAAATATTTTGAAAATAAATGTGTTGTTCATTGAAAATGAATGTGTTGTACATTGAAAATGAATGTGTTGTACATTGAAAATGAGTGTGTTGTACATTGAAAATGAATGTGTTGTACATTGAAAATGAATGTGTTGTTCATTGAAAATGAATGTGTTGTACATTGAAAATGAATGTGTTGTACATTGAAAATGAGTGTATTGTACATTGAAATTTGAAACTTTTTACAATTAATTTTAATTAACAGTAAAATCAATCTTTATCATGTTTATAGGGTAGTGAACATGTTATGATAGGATATCAAACCATCGTCTCTTATCTCTCAGACTGTTATAGATTACCTCAAGTTCTCTTATCTTTCAGACTGTTTTAGATTATCTCAAGTTCTCTTGTGTTTCAGACTGTTATAGATTACCTCAAGTTCTCTTATCTTTCAGACTGTTATAGATTACCTGAAGTTCTCTTATCTTTCAGACTGTTATAGATTACCTGAAGATCTCTTATCTTTCAGACTGTTATAGATTACCTGAAGTTCTCTTATCTTTCAGACTGTTATAGATTACCTGAAGTTCTCTTATCCTTTCAGACTGTTATAGATTACCTCAAGTTCTCTTATCCTTTCAGACTGTTATAGATTACCTCAAGTTCTCTTATCTTTCAGACTGTTATAGATTACCTGAAGTTCTCTTATCTTTCAGACTGTTATAGATTACCTGAAGTTCTCTTATCTTTCAGACTGTTATAGATTACCTCAAGTTCTCTTATCTTTCAGACTGTTATAGATTACCTGAAGTTCTCTTATCTTTCAGACTGTTATAGATTACCTGAAGTTCTCTTATCTTTCAGACTGTTATAGATTACCTGAAGTTCTCTTATCTTTCAGACTGTTATAGATTACCTGAAGTTCGATATTGATTATTACGAATGGGACGTTCTAAAGAGTTTAACCAGGGATAACATTTTACGATATGTCAAACAAATTGCCTTTGAAATTCATTTGCTGAAGCCGCCCATCAATGAAAACACTGACAGAGCCTTAAGAAAGAAAGAATTGATTGACAAACTGGAAATTCTTCAGGAACTGGAGCAGGTTGGATTCAAGAAGTTCAACTTCCGTATGAATCCTTTCTGTTTGTATACATCTGGTATAACTGGGAAGTTAAGATCAAAATGTTACGATTTACATTATTTGAACATGGACTTTATTCAGACAAAACACATCGAAAAGAAAAAGGAAATTCTGTAATAATTGGTTATCACTGATTACTGAGAGAAAATCAAAACTGGGAAGTTAGATGTAATAGTAATATTGCCAATGTCTTGTTGTTGTACCTTGGGGATATTTGAAACATTCCTTGTTTGTTAGATATTTGTTTTTGAAATGTTATGATAATTTTTGTCAGAATTCTTTTGTTTTGTGTCACACTTTCCAAGAGAAAGTGCTACCATAAATTGAGATATTTTGGCGTTTTGATATTTTTGCCATTTTGGCCCATAATGCCTGTAATGCATAAATTATTTTAAGACCGACATTTTCACAACATTTATTGCAACACACAATATTCCAATAAACTGTAATACATTACATTGTGATTGAAATTTAAAATCATGAGATATATCGAGTTGTTTGAATAAGCGATAATTAGTGGTCAACGTCGGCAAAGTGTGAAATATAACTTGTATTGTTGTGTTTGCACTATCCGGGCTTAATTTCACCTGAGACATATTTTGGTGTGTTTAATTTTGGCCTTTTCATTAGAGTGGCCAATTAGGCCAATTATTAACCAATGCCAAAATAACCCAATTTACTGTACAAAAAGATCACGTTATCCGTTTGTATGACTGTAGGTCCATCATTAAAACTTAATGTTGGTTTTAACTTTGCCATTTATTCATCAAAATTCCAAATTATATTGTTTATGACAACAGGTTTCCATGTAGTGAAAACTATGTAGTTCAAGTTTACATTAGACAATGTTATGCCTCGTGTAGTACTCAGATTTTGTCATGAAAAACGAATTTGGTAGTATCTTTGCTATAATTTTAATTTTGTTGATATTTTTTATGCCCCAACAAAGTGGGTGGCATATAGAGTTGCACTCGTCCGTCCGTACGTACGTTCGTCTGTACGTCCCCAAATCATGTGGCATCAACTCCTCCTAAACTATTAGGCGGATTTCTTTCAAACTTGCACAGATGATCAAGCAGGATGTGTAGATAATCGTAAAGAAAGGATTTTCCTGCGACCATTTTTACTAAAGTTAAGGCCCTTTGTTATTAAAAATTATGTTGCAGCAGTGGGGGCATCAGTTCCAGAGGAAAGGCTCTAGTTTCTTTTAGTTATTCAATTGACCTTACGACAGCTGGTTGACTGATAGCGCAATTAACCAGAGTATTGCGCTGATAAGCCTTGTTGTTATCCGCCATTTTGTCCGTCAAACTTTGTCCGTCAATACAATACAATACAATACAATACAATACAATACAATACAATACAATACAATACAATACAATACAATACAATTTATTTCTCTCAGATCATGGTACATGATAGCATGAGGTACAGCAAAATATTCAAAGCAAAAAAGAGACAACAATGAAACATAACTGATCAATTGATGATTTAGAGAATGTACGTAATAAAGTAGCTATCTTGTTATTTGAAGAAGGAAAACAGTACCCTAAGAGGAAAGAATATAGTACACTAGATTTTACCTGACATTAAGTATTATTTTTTTAACAAACAAGCACAGTTTCTGATATTCATTTGTGTCTACATTGTTTATATTCATTAAAAAACTAAATGTATGTATGTTTGGTCTTGAACTAAACCTTGTATTGATGTACCGTTTTCTACTATTACTGAAAAATGAACATTCAAATATATAGTGGAATTCGTCACCTATAGATCTATGACAAAGATTACATACTCTTAGATGAAGGGCTGTGTTGTTCCAGCTTCCTGTTTCGACGGGTAATCTGTTGTTTCTTGTTCTAAATTTTATCATATACTTGAGCTGCTTTGAATTTGTATATATCAAATATTTTTCGAATTTAAATTCTGTTTTAAATAATTTATAATTTCTGCATTTACCTGATTGTTCAAGATCGGAGTACCATTCATTGAGAAATAAATCAGAAAGCTTTTGTTTTACTGTTTCCGTTAGCCATTTAGAATTGGGATAATTATTGGTAACCCATACATTATTTAAACCACATTTAATTAAAATGTTTTGGACATTTTTTAACCAACTGAATCTTGATCGTGGTAGATTTGGGGTATGTATTAAATTGCTAAGAACACATTTATATATAGAGCTAGCAAGTTTGTCGTTTTCCGGTAATGATAATTTTGACCAGTAAGAAATCATTCTTGTTTCTATATCAATATGGAGGGGTTTGACTCCTGTTTCGCCGTATACAATACATGTAGCGGTGGAAGATTTAAGTCCTAGCAAATATTTTAAGAATTTTAATTGAACTCTTTCTAAGATACTATTGTTTCCGTAACCCCATACTTCGCAACCGTACAATAATATTGGTTTAACAGTTTTATTAAAAAGTTCTATTTGGAGATCGATTGGTAGTGACATAGTTTTTGATTTACGTAGAAGGGCGTACATTGCTTTAGTTGCTTGATTTGCTATGTGTTTTTTTGCATTGCTAAAGGAACCGTTTCTGTTAAACATTATACCGAGATATTTATATTCATTTACTATTTCGAGAGTCTGGTTTTTGAATTTAAAATCATAATGGATATTTCGTGCTCGAGAGAACACCATGATTTTGGTTTTGGACGTATTTAAGGTAAGTTTCCAAAAATCACAAAATTGTTCATAGACATTTAATGCGGATTGTAGGTCACTTGCCGCGTCTGCTAGTATTACTGTATCATCGGCGTATAAGAGAATAAATAATTTCATAAATCTAATTATATCGTTGTCAAACTCATGAGTGGAGCACGTTATGCCATTAACGGTACCTGAAGTGTTGAAAAATTCATGCAAGTCATTTAAGTAGAGAGAAAAAAGTAAAGGTGAGAGATTTTCACCTTGGCGTACTCCTATTGAGCAATTAAAAAATTCTGATTTTACACCATTAACATTAATACACGATTTTGCGTTTTCGTAAATATTTTTAACTACATTCAAAAATTTACCGTTTATATCGTTTGAATAGAGTTTGTGCCATAATCCAGCCCTCCAAACAGTATCGAATGCACTTTTTAGATCAAACATACCAAACTGTCTGACATCAACCTTTTGTACTTATTTCAAGATTTTCACAAGGAATAACAAAAAACTCTTCTTTACTGAGCAATGTCCTCTTCCATCGGACGGAAAATAGGGCGCTTAACACTTCCATAATATTATGATCTACTTAACCGCAGGTTAACGAATAGGGGAATTAAAGACATAATGGAATCGATGTATAAGTAACTTCATCTTATACAATTGACGATTAAATGAAACTCATTAGAAAGTGTATTGTTTATTCTTCTTCTTCTTATTATTATTATACATGTATTGTAAACAGGGAAGTTTTGCAGAAATGTTTAATCCTCAACTGCATGTAGACCCTAATCAGACGGGGCGAATCTATAATGCTTAGCAATGAAAGGGTTTAGAGAGCTGCATCTCAACGTTTTAAAACAGAAAACAAACATTCGGTTTAAGCATTGGCTTTTAAATGAAATACTTGAAAACAGTCTTTAGTTGTCAAACGAACGGTTTAATAAATTATGACTAATGCAAACGTTGCTATGGATTCAAATATCTTGATGCCTTACACAGCTAAAAGCCCTTCTTGCAAAACGTACGTGTGTGGACACTTAATCTAATGTTTTTTTCCGTCATCATTCGTTATTTCAAACCATCTACGGATGCCGTAGCGTAAGGTGTCAGTTAGCAAACATTTTATTTGAATGATTTATGTCATCATTTTGTACCCGGTAATTTGGATATCACTTCCCATTTCTTAATATTTCTTGATCAAATTTCAAAATTATATTTCATATGACTAAAGTGTTGTGTATAGCCAAACTTTGTATCCTGTGACAATGTAAAGCAGGTTGTTATTTTGAACAGAATCACTTTTCCAGGTCATTGTCACTTCCTACACGTATACATCCTACTGCTGGAATTGATTTTCTGTCTTAACACCATTAGTATATTTACCATTCACAAAATTTTATGTAATATTGTGTTTCTATTGTTATAACTACCATTATGTAAACCAGTTTGTTGACTTTTGTTGTTAAGTGTATTGATATTATGTAAACCAGTTTGTTGACTTTTGTTGTTCATTGAGTGAGAAGGGTACACAAGGATTGTATATAAAGACAACATGCAGTTTGTGGATTCGTAGTATTTCTTATTGTATTAAAATATGTCATCTACATTTCACTCAAGCTTTAGTCTTGCCTGATATTGTTTACATACACAACTGGAATGATAAGAACCCTCAAACTGCATACTGTTTTAATATTCCATTCATATATTCAGTTGTTGTTATTTGGAATTCATCACCTGAACATGTAAACAATGTTTGCAAATATTTATTATAATTAATAAACCACTTTTACTATCACTCCCTGGACTGATGCAATATAAAAATTATGCATAGTATACATATGTATTATGTTATACTTATTGTGATATAATATGCATATCAAAAACACATGAAAACAGGTTTGTACAATTGTCCTTGCTTGTGTTGGATGTCAAAATGATTTTCCATAAATTCCTTGTGATTTTTACATTAAATGATTAACAAATCTTATTTCTAACATTTTACCAAGTATTGTTCCCATGCACAGTTTTAATTTTAACGCGTTCAGTATCGATAGCAAATCTTCTTAAGGAAATAGGTTGGGTATCTCTAGAAGACAGACGCACTTTTCAAAAGTTAACTATTGTCTATAAGGCAAAAACCGGGGTTTTACCGTATTACATGCTAGATATGTTTCCACCTATTGTATCTGAAACCGTTAGTTATCCTCTTCGTAATAGTGAATTCGTTTCGATCGTAAGAAGGACTCAGCTTTTCGCCAATTCATTTGTCCCGTCCTCAGTGTCTCTTTGGAACGAATTAGATTTGGAAATTAGAAACTCAGTTTCATTACCAATTTTTAAATCAAAGCTTAAATGTTTATTTCAAGCGCCTGTCGTACCCCAACGTTTCTTGTTGGGTGAACGACACACTTCTCTTATGCACGCGCGGCTAAGAAACCGGTGCAGTGATTTACACGATGACCTTCATAGAAATCACCTTCGGGTTGATCCACTATGTGATTGTGGTAACTTAGAAGATGCAAGTCACTTTCTCCTTCAATGCCGCAAATACTGTGAACAAAGAAGAATCATGATATTGGAATTACAACCCTTTGCACCGATAACAATAAGTCTTATTTTGAACGGCAATGATATTTTTACTGACGAACAAAATGAGAAAATCTTTTGCACAGTCCAAAGATTTATCAAACATAGTCGTCGTTTTTAATTTTTTTAACTCTTTTAAACTATTATTAGAATATCAAACTATATTAAATCTTTTCAGAATAACCATTCTCAGCAAACTGCAATTAAATAAAATAAAATGAACTAGTTACCCAACGGTCCCTCGATGTACTTACTTGTCAGAAATGGATCCATTCTTTTCAATTCTTATGTATTCTTTATCTTAATGTGGATAAAAACCTGTGGTGATTATTGTCACTTATATTAATACAATCATTCCATCTGTATCTTGTTGTTTTATTTATAATAGTCTTCGGGGAGGGCTGTCATTAACGTTGTAAGAACTTGTTGTCCGACCCGTTTGCTTATTGTTTTGTTTTCGAATTCGTAAATTTGCTGTGTTTGTAATTGATTGTATATGCAATAAAATATGTTTAAACAGTTTTAATTACATCACTATACAAGCAGAACTATGTATCTCAAGTATATCATTTTATGTCTTCAGTATTATTAATTTATTGTGTTTTCGATATTTCATCAATGCTGTGTTGATTGTTTCAAAGTTTTACTGATGGAAACTTTTGAGCAAAGTTTACCAAAACGGTTTCCATACTGTAACATTTCATACATTTTTTTTACTCCAAGCCTCTTAAATAAGCCATGTTTACATATAGTGTTAAATTTGTAGATCTAGTTTTTATATCAAAACTTTGATGTGACTGGTCTTCTATGAATTTTTCTATGGAAACTGTCATGCAGAAATGTTAATATATTGTTGAAAATACATGTATGTGATAACATATCAATTGTTATATGAACTGCACACTGGTCACAAAACCTCAGAAGTAAACAAGAGGTCAAAATGGCCCTTTCGCTCTCCTGATTCTTGCATATACAACATAATGTAAAGAATTCACAGATTGCTGATTTAGCATTAGTTTTAATTACTTTCCTTTCAGCATTGATGACAATTTGAATAGACCCTTTTCACATTGCTCCGTCGCGGAACGGGTTTTCCGATTTTTATCGAAACGCGATTTCAGAACGAGGCGTCGTATGCCGACTTGCATATTAATAATGAATGCTATGGGTTTGATTATGTACTCTTGACACAATTTCTTTAAAAGTTTAAGAATTTGGACCCAAAAAGTGTTTTGGTGTAAATCGATAATCACACATGGAGTTTGCAAGAGAAAAAAGAAATTATGTATTATGCAAAATAATCCCGTTTATTAGATTAGAACAAGCGGTCATACAGGAACACAAGAAACCAAGTAGAATCTAAAAAAATTAAGGCTTATGAATCATACGAAAATTATGCTTTTTACCATCTTTTATTTAATATATATAATTTACAATCGATCGATCCTGATAGGGCATATCTAGTCAGGCCTTAATACTAGCAAAATGTAACTCGATCGTTTTGTTTGTGGCTTAAAATTCAAATAGAATACAAAAACTGGCGGACTTTAAGAGCCGCAGTCTGTTTCTTGTGCTAATGAAGTTTGTCCAACAATCAAACTCAAGACATTTAACTAATGAATGGCTTATGTTTAATCTACGACAATAATCGATATGAGTGTTTCCAGGATTGTTTTTTTTTAAATTAAATCAGGGTCTATTTAATTAGTAATTGATTAAACAGACCCTGATTAAATCGAAAAACGCTATTTTGTCCGTTTCTTTTAAAACATTTTATATCCCCACTTCAAGTTTATTTTTAAAGAAAACTGTAAGGCAGTGAACGTGCACCTCATAGACTTTTGTGGACAACTTTTGTTAGCAAGATTCAGTATACTGAAGTTGTCTGGTTAGAATAAACATCCTGTTATTTTGTGTCGCTTCATACCTAGAGGCTATGTAATTTCATGCTTCGGTACGGATTGAAAACATCACAATAAACAGTTTCAAATAAACTGTTTCTCTAGGAAGATCAGCGAGGGCAATATGATCGTTTTCAATTATTTTAAGAGTCGTGTAATTCAGTAAAACTTGTCAAATTTCTCGGCATTGCGTTATAATCTAATGTGTAATGACGCGGCCCAGCATATGATGCCTCGTTCTGAAATTCGGAGATTATGTGGTAGCGATAAAAAAACGTAATACAACGGTATTGGGAAACAGGTCTCAGAGCTGCCACCAATGCTATTTAACTATGATGACGGCACAAAAATATTAACTTGCATGTTTATGATACAAGAAGTACAAACATCAGGCCAGGATCCAGCTATGGAATTGAGGGGCTTGAGCCACTCCAACTGGTTCCAAAATGAACTAGAGCTGTCTCTGAAGGTAATTAATACCCCCTCCCCCCTCCCCCACAAACCCGGGCAACACTGCTTTGTCAGAGTATACAGAACATAGATGTTGAATGATGAAGATTCAAGTTAAACCCAAAGAAGTAGTTTAGGCACAATGTTTTTAAAATACAGCTCCCCTTCGAATGATAATAAACTTTTCTATTCTATAAATCTACACTTGGTGAGGAAAAGTTTTTGAAAGTTTCAAGTCGTTTCAAGTCATTATCTGGACAAATGTAGAACTTGTGCTACAAAATATTGTACAATTTTGCTCCTCTCTTAAAAATGGCCAGATCAACATGACAGATAGATATGACACATATACATTTCATGCCAAACATATTTTTATATTTTCAAGTCATTATCTTCAAAACTGTAGAGGTAGTTAGTGTCTCAAGTTTTTGTGAAATCCTTCTCCCCTCCAAAAGATCATGAATTTATCTACAAGAAAAACATATCGTGCAAATCTACACTTAATGCTAAACATCTTAAAAACGTTAGATTGTTGCATGATTATAGTCATTTTATAGATAACCTTCAAATTAAAATTAAATCATAATGCCTCCTTGTGTGCGAGTTATTAGATGAATTCAATAAACAGATTATAGCATTTGTCAGTCCATGGTCTTAAAACTGTTTAAGAAATACAAAGAATCTCTGTTCTTTAGAGGCAATAGCTTTGCTTGAAAACTAAAAATGAACCCAAATTTTGTACAAACAAGCTTAAAGACTGATTTGGGAAAACTCAAAGCCCACGATCATAAAACTGAGACTAAAGACCAATTCTAAGTCTCAAGAATCGGTTTGCTTGAAATCGAGATCAGTCTTTTAATAGACCAATCAAAAGCTTTAGTTCTGATAACTCTTTATGTACTTGCACTGTATACAGCTGAGACTTGTCTTTGCACTGTATACAGCTGAGACTTGTCTTTGCACTGTAAACAGCTGAGACTTGTCTTTGCACTGTATACAGCTGAGACTTGTCTTTGCACTGTATACAGCTGAGACTTGTCTTTGCACTGTATACAGCTGAGACTTGTCTTTGCACTGTATACAGCTGAGACTTGTCTACCAAATTGTTATGCAAGCAAAAAGTACTCACACCAGGCATGAATTTAGCCATGGAATTGAAGGGTTTCATCACTCCATGTGATCTCATTTTTATATAACAAGTAATTGCCACATCCCCACCTCAAAAATGGATTATGTAACACTAAAACTAATAGGAATACTGTGTGTGGAAATCCCATGCCTGCCTGACTTGCAAGACGAAGGTTTTCATTAGCGGGCAAGTGGATTGTCTTTAGGCAAAAAGGTGCTGGACATGTACGTTGTAGTATGGGCATCAAATACCGGTAAAGAAGTTGCCAACTAAATAAAGACATTTCATCAGTAAGGAATAACTGCATAATTTTCACTTCATCTGCTTCTTCAGGTAAATGCTTATGACCGACCACATTTCCGTCGAAATCTAACAACCAGTTATCAAATGACGCATAATCATGAGCAGCCTTGACCCCTTTAATGAACTGACTCAGGGTCTGGCTCTACATCCGAGTCAGACTGGATCACGTGTTTCATCATCAACTGTATCATCAGGCAGATCTGAAAATGAAAAACAACAACAACAAAAAAACCCAACAAACTATAGATTCTTTAGAAAACAAAGTAATTCTTGAGACAGTCCGTCTTTTTCTGTTTATTTTCAACCTACATATCTAGGCTTACTCTCTTACACTATCGGCTCAATACAGTGAGTGAAAGGAACGACAACTCTGGGAAAGAGATTGGGCTGTCTTGTCCAGAATTATTTTTAGACAAGAATTGCTTTATAAAACAAAGGAATTATTTGTGCATTCACATTGAAAACATGTGCATAACAAACACTATTTTATAATAACAACTTTAAGAACTTTATAACTTAAGAAGATAAAGGGCAATGTTAATTTCTCCCGGTTATTCGTAAAAACCATCTGTAAATTTAAAAAGAAAGGTTACCAACATGGTATTTTACAGCGCTCCCGGTTATTCGTAAACACCATCTGTAAATTTAAAAAGAAAGGTTACCAACATGATATTTTACAGCGCTCTGCACGCCTGGTGATTAACCCTTCTACAGTTGATCATTATGCTTACCTCTTTGGTTGCACGACGGTGGCAGGGGTTTAAGAGTTTATGAAGGTTTATGGGGAAATCTTTTCTTAAAAGAACCTAGAAGCTCGATTTGTTTCTTTTATCCATGTCATCGTGTTCTTGCTGATTTTACTCCAGGAGCTCTGGTCTCGATGAGATCATCGAGTACCCGCCCTTTGGCTTTGCACTGCTATAAGATTCTTATGTTTTATATGTTTGTGTGCTTTTGCATGCAACATTGTTGGGCCGATGGGTGGGTTGGTGTGATTTCACCAAGACTACTTGAACTTGTTTTGTGATATGAGAACCTGTTGTGGCAAGAGTGAGGTTGGTGCATTTTATCATATATGATTAAACATAGTCCTATATTTCAACTTTTTGCAAGCGGGCGACACATGTGTTCCGCAGAACAGCAAATTGTAGTTTATTTAGTAATATTGACCATTGTGCAACTGTGTTCAGTTTTTGTGTCGACCTTCAAGAAGTAAAAGGGTGACATATACCGATCACATTTTCTGATCATGGTGACAATTTAACATCAGATTTAATTTAATCATTTCCTCAGCTAACTTTCACATGGTAATTGTTATGAAAGCAAAAATATATAGGTCAAGGTATCAGCTGTATTTTCAACCATTTTCGCCCCTACTGGTTTTAACACAGGAGATTATAGGTTTAACCTGCAAATGTCTGGAAAACAGCATTCTTCAATAATGTATTCATGGTAGATTAATGCACATGATATATGATTAGAGAGAAACTAAGAGATTTATATATATGTCATTTTATTAGTCTCCAATCAGCTTCATTGGAGAACACTATTTTTTTGTTCTCCCTGCATTTAGACAACCCTTGTCCAACTGTATCTATAACAGTATGCAAGCTAGGTTTATGAAACTAAGTAGGAATTTTCTTAAGAACCAGTCAAGAAATATAGCTGGTCAGTTGTTTATGTTTCTTGTACTCTAACGGTGTATGATTTACTGTACAGATCTGATTTTAATGAATAACACAATGCTCAATGACAACGTTATACAAATAACGTTAGTAACTTAGTTACTAGTAACGTTGGCATCATTCAGAATCAACAATAGGCATATGAATTATTTTTGATCAAGAACAAGTTACCTCAGCTCGGATTGTTGACAGGCAAAGTGTCGCTGCTGCCTACTGTATGAGCGACTTGCACGATGTTTTCGTGCTTACCATACCCCTTTCCCAAAACCCTTCCTCTTCAGAGAAGTCAGTTCACTGTCTTTTCTGAAGGACGGATAGAATAGATGTAAATATTAAATTTATAGTGTGCCAACGCCCAAATGAGAAAATCCTGTATACAAATATTTGCTGGTCGTGTGCTGCATTTAGTCTAGTGTGTGAGGGGTGGGGAAGGGGCGTACATTTCACGTTTTTTAATGGTGCGGCAGTTTTGGGGTTAAAAGAAAAGCCTCCACCGGATTCGGATTTCCGGCTGATCATATCAATGCCCCACCTACTGAGCTATCAAGGTTGCTTGATTCTAATACTACTAGATCTACGTTCCTTTATACGAGACTTTTCCAATGCTCAGCTGAGTTAATGCCTACAACGCCAGTGTGGCAGTTTTGGGGTAAAATGCATAGCCTCGATCAGAACTCGAACCTCAGATACTCGGCTTACCGTGCCGATGCTCGAACAAGCTTTGAGTTACCGAGGCCTACCACAATGTGTTTGCACTCTGTGATCTGAAATGCCAATTGTAAAATTGATTCAATCCATATTTTTGCATTTTAAATTTTGATCTAAAACTACGCTGAACAGAAACGTTTGGAAATATTTTTATATAACCAATATCTGAAGAATAACTCTGCAAAGATCACATTGAGTGACAAAACGGAATTACCTCCCTTAAAATGACATTGACGTTGGTATCAAAACAATAAAATGCGGTAAAATTTAAAAAAAAATGCAGCGCGATTTTTCAAATGTTCTTTAGACATTTCTCTAACCTAATCATTTATACAATTTAATTCATTTATGAAAATGCCTAGACAACATTTGTTCCGTTACTTATTTTTATGTAAACATATGGATTACAGAATTACGCAACAATAACAAGGATTGGTAAAATGATTGTAGATGAACGACTGTAACTTAACACGGACTTTAAATAAAAAATCTTTTAGACCCAAGTTTCGCACTTTCAGCAACTGACCTAAAGTATCGCACAAAAATCCTGCAATGTCTCGAACCAACATCCGGGGCACATGACCCAAGCGCTTTCAAATTCGGCTCGGTGCAATACTCGATGCAAGATACTGTTATGTCTTAGTTGGAAGTACGTGCACAAGTATACGTCTGTTATCACACCCGTCAACCGGCAGAGCCAGGAGCGGACAGCACATCCAGGCGCAGACACGGTAAGCTTTTTCATACTTGACAGCGGTGTAAGAAATTATCATTTTCGCTTGTTTTGATTAACTCTTGGAAAGAAATATCGGCTGATTTTAAAAGCCAAATGAATTCTGCACATATTCGTTGAATTCTCAAGTGGTAGAAGGGATAATAAACATTTAATCGCGATTTAATTAGGGAAGTTTGTGATGAAATCTTGAAGTTCTGCGTTTTATATGCTTACGAATAACCAAATATCAATGATTGAATATAATATCATGAAAATCAACAAACGGCTGTTTACAGACCATTTTGATTTTAAATTGACAAGTAATAACGTAGTATAATATAAATCATCAAACAAAACATCGGATGCGAACGTGAACAAATCAGATTTCATGCAAGTGTATCCTTTATGTCTAAGACATATTATAAATTCTTGTCAAGTGAATCAACCGAAGTAATGATAAATTTAAGTTTACAAATCCATCTTGACACAATTAGCGATCCGGTATTCAGATTTTATCAATGCATCGAAAGTTGGTTGACTATGTTTGGAAATATTTTTTCTAAATGCCCTTTATCTAATGATGATAAATAATGAATATAAGAGGTTTCGCGTGATAGACATTCTTGCTTGTTTTTGGTAAATTTAACGAAATACTTTATTTAATTTCTAATTTTCTAATGTCGGGTAGAAGTACGCATTCATTTAAAAGGTCACTATGAAAGGTAATTAAACATCAGATTAGATATGCAAACTACGAACAGACACATTAAAACACGAATGTAATGTAAGTTTATTTTGTTGATCTTTTTTCTGTTTCAACAACGCAAGGCTAAAATGTAAAAAAAAAACTTGTCAAAAAGTACGTAAAACTCATCTGACTTATTTTCGATGAAACATTGATATGAAAATTTGTATTAATCAAAGAAATAATAACAATCTCTTTCAAATCAGTTTTAGAGTGTGTAATTCAAATATTCAGTTGCATGAACACACTCATCAATGATGAACTGATATCTAATAGATCTATCCAGAAATATGGTACGAAGAGTCGGTAAAAGAGATAAGGCAAAACCTAAATCTCTGCCCTTAGATAATAGTTGACATGTTAAAATGTCTTTATTTAAAGAAATAAAAATGCCTGTACTGAATAGTCCTGGTTCACGATACCGTTGTACATTGTAATACATGTTTATAACGCTACCAGATAATCTCAGATTATCAGTAGGAAATGCTCGCCCACACCACAGTTTCCTAGATCAAATGTGGGTGGGGCGTTTAACACGGAATAAACAACAACAACAACAACAACAACAACGAGGGGCTGCTTGTTAATTAATTATTATATTTTCAAATAATTGAATTAATTGAAGAAAATGCCCTCACTGATTTTGCTAGGAGACCTGTTGAATTGAAATTGCGATGTTTTCAGTCCAGACCGAATCAGGCAACTTTAAAACCTCTAGATAAGGAAGAAGTGACACAAATAAATATAATGTTTATTCTCACCAGACCAGAATACAGAATATTACATTTATTAGTCATATCGAGAAAACAAATATTTAGACCGTTGTTTCATTTAAACAACTGTCCATTAAAAAATGAAAAGAAACGAAACAAGTAGAAGTGAAGCTTGGATTACGGAAAACAGATGTAAGTTGATAAATGGTGAAACCCTGATGTGTTTAATAAAAAAAAATCTCATTTAGGGTCTGACACACTATACGAAGTAAAGCAACAAGGGTGGGATCCGATTATGTTTTTATAGCAAGAGCCTTGCGTGAGATGCTGTATCGTTCTGGGGCAAGTTTTGTCTGTATGACGCTTTTTACAACCTTTGATGCACTCTTTGGGGGCAGGTATTGTCTGTATGACGTTTTTTACAACCTTTGATGCACTCGTATTCACAACAACATTTACACAAGGCTCATAAATCCATAAATTAGAGAATAAATCGTCAGTGCGCTGTTGTATGAAGAATGTCACGCTAGCTGAAGAGGGTCATATTTCAGTTCATGACCAATGACAGGGTAGGTTTACAATAATGTGTGATCATTTTATGACACTTTCTAAATTACAATTAGTCAGTGTTCTCCGTGGGCTCGGTAAAAATGTGGAATATTTCAAATAGAAGGAAGGGTTGTTCAGTATCCTCTGCTGCGCACCTCTCCCACCGTTCAACCCCAATATCTGTAGAGCTTTGTATCTTCTTTAAGTGTTTATATTCTTTTGTGTTTAAGTTGTATAATAACTGGCAACTCTGTGTATGAAATACACAACTAATTGCAGAATTAGAAATTTGTAGATAGAACTAGCTTTGGCTAGATGTCAGCTCTATCGGGTCATATTTGTCATGGAACGTGTATCATCAAAACAACAACAACAACCAGCAATATATCTGTTTCAGTCCACGCAGCCTTGCATATTTTATTCATTTTTAAAAGATGACTACTGTAATAACTGTATTAGTCTATAACTTCTAGTACTACTACTACTAATACTTTAACATGGAAGCTTTTCTTTTGCTGCTACTACAGCTTGTGATGATGATGATGATGATGATGATGATGATGATTTTGCTAAGCAGAGTGACATTATGCCTGGCAGAATGACAGTAAATATACTGCCCGTTACCACTTTAGAAATTACAACCAGCTTTAAGTAATTGATCAAATATGAATGACTTGATGTGAATTTAAAGTTTTACGTATGATGGGATTTAAAGCAAACACTATGACTAAGATCAGGAGCCAACTTCCGGTGTTTGCCACCAGTTAGTATATTTCCGGTTTTCTGAAAATTTCCCGAGTACCGTCTGCTATAACAGTCTCCAATGTTGACCAAATAAACAGTAGAATGTGTCATAAAAGAAATCATTAAAACCTGCAATTTCTTAGTAAATTTTTTCTGTTGGCAGATATGCACTTTTGTCCTGATTTTAGCAGCAGAAAAAGCCGGAAAATGCATTAAGTTACCCAAAGTAACAAGAATGTACTAGTTCTATTTTGCCGAATGGTTTCAATTCCATCAATATAAAAGCTACGTTTAAGGTGGAAACTTTCCACTGACGGCCGGTATAGCTCTTTTAGTCGGACACGCGATACAACTTAAGTTTACTGATGTTTCTGTTGTCTCAAAACCAACAAGATATAAACCCATAGGCTTTTGTAACTATAAGGACTGCTGAAATACAATAATCTTTATGATTTCCTCGCATTATCTTCAATCTGTAAACATAAAATGAGCATGCTGTACTTTTGCAAATGTAAGAAACAGGTCAAAAGCACGTAAACGAGGTTAGTGAAAAGTAAACCAAACTATGACTCAATTTAAAAAGGTCGACATTTTCTAAATCTTAATCATTAAACCGCACTTAACGTGGAAATAATTGTTGCCATAATATTGTAATATTGAAATTGATATATTTTAAAATAGTTTAATTAGGGCTTAACATTTTACGTCTGGGACCTTGAAGAAACAAAGCTATTTATTCAACAACGTCATGATTACTTAAAAACAAGCCCTTCAATGATTGTTGAACCCCGTCTACACGAAAAAAGTATCGAATGTTGTATCATGACCATTATAAATCTATTTAAAGTCGCGAATGACGTAAACTGTTTACCTTTGTTACACTTATCCGGGTGGATCTACTAGACTAACTTTACACTAGGTATTAGCCAGTACTTTTTACCCCAGGTATATAAATCATGATCATCGCAGTTTGATCAGATGTATACAAACGATTACCGCCAAATAAACTCAAATTAATTGTTATATGTTCGGCTAATACGCGAAAAACTTAAGATAATTATTCATAAATAGGACGCAAAATCTTACATTAAATCTACCGGAAGACACTTGTAGAAGTAACTGTTAAGCTGTATAAAGTGTGTAACTAAATTAACGTAGTTCGCAGTTTAAAACGTTATTAGTTAAAATGCGGATTTTTTCAGCATTCACTTATTTGGCACTAGCAGCTATTTTGTCTCAGATTGATCACGTGTCTTCCCATGGACGCTTGATTCAGCCTCCTCAGAGATCGTCCGCGTGGCGCTATGGATACAACACGCCGCCAAACTACAATGACAACGAATTAAGTTGTGGAGGATTTGGGGTAAGATCTTTTTCAGAGCAATAATCTTTAGCTCATATTTTTACCGTTAAGTAAGAGGTCGTCGGAACAATAATTTCAACCATTATTTACATTTAAAATTCTTCATCTATAGCTTTCTAAAAGCGATTAAAGTCAAAATCAATGTACAAGTATTAATACTCTGTATATTAAATATTATTATAATATTATCAATGAATTGTATGAAATGTACAAGTATTAATACTCTGTATATTAAATATTATTATAATATTATCAATAAATATTATTATAATATTATCAATAAATATTATTATAATATTATCAATGTATTATTACTCTGTATATTAAATATTATTATAATATTATCAATGAAATGTATGGTGTTAAGTCCACACAGCTGTACAGCTTTAAATGTCATTTGGTTTATCTACCGCACTTTATAAAAGGTGTGAATTTATTCAACTTCTTTTGCCAACGGGGTGATAGGCGTGTCGATTAAAATTTTAATGATATTACCTTGAACAATGTCAATTTATGCATAGACACATATTACATTCGAAAAAAACTTAATAACATAGTTTTCAAAACTGTTTAGTATTACAAATAAAACCAGTCATGTTGTAATATTTGTAATCACGTTCATAAAACGAAGTCACGAAAATCGTAAAGTGCAAAAATCTGACAAAATTAAATAAATTACTATCATGAAAATCTTATTCAGTGTTCAATTTGAATACTACATTATTTAGCATTATGACAAGAAATACACACTGCTTGAAATTAAAACTGCAAATTGGAAAATTGGAAAGGGATAATTTTTCTCAAGAGCGAGAACTTGTCAGCAACGGTCTGTTTTGTAAATTTTCACAATTTTTTAATAATGTTAAATTACATTCAGTTCGCATAATTTACACATTTTTATTTATTACGTATAATTGACTATTACAAAATCGAATATTTACGTCATTAGGACATCCCAGATTCAGAAACGAGGTTTAAACAAAATGGTGTAGAAATATGTAGTAGGCCAGTCAAAAATCTACCTACAAGCGTTTGCCACCAGTATTTTAATAACTGCATTCATTAACTCATAATTATACAATTTTCGAAATAGGAACATGTCGAGAAAAGGTAATTGCATCGTAGTGACTTTGCTACATTTGTCGCATATTAGAGAAACACAAATGTGTAAAACAGAACACATCAAGGGTTTATTATAAATAATGTTATGTTTACACTAAATAAACACATGTATACAAATGTATAAAATATGAGTTTTGCAAATTGTGTTTGACCTGTGTTTTATTTGATTCCAGGTACAATGGAATTCTGTAAACGACGGGCGTTGTGGAGTTTGCGGAGACCCATTCAGTGACGCCATAAAGCAAAACGAAGATTTAGTAGGGAAGTATGTGAGAAACAGCGTTGTCACCGGAAGTTACGTCAAAGGTGGCGTCCTCACAGCCAAAGTTGAATTAACAGCAAACCATAAGGGCTGGTTTGAGTTTAGGTATGTAGACTAAATCAAATAAAATGAGAGAATAGCAGATAACTTACAATGGTTCGAATTGTAGTTCGTGAGAATAATCCTCTGCTCGCGGTCAGAGTTGCCGACTGACTGCATACACAGTCCACTATTGGTGAGCAAAGATGTATTGGCGGTGATTTTGCCTATAAATAGAATGTAAACACATGTAAATGTAACGCTTATCTCGGCTCGATGGTTCAGTGTTCTAGATAGCTAGACTATTGGTCCAAATCCCATTTACGAGTTATTTAGATTTCTTCAGGTGACTTTTATTTTGTCATACTATTTTGTTTGCAAATTATAGATATCCAGTGCACACATGAATTATTATCACTTTCCTCCATAAATACGCATTTTTACGCATCTACGACCAGTGTAGATCCAGATCAGCCGGCACATCCATGCCGTCTGATCAGGATCTGCACTGATTGGTTTTGGCCACAAATAACCTAACGAACAAAAAAGCCAACAGTGCAGATCCTGATCAGATGGCACGGATGTGCCGGCTGATCTGGATCTACACTGATCGCCCATGCAATAAAGGTGTGTCCATGGAGGAAAGGGTATATAAGAAACAATAATTGACGTACTAGGAAATTTGGTCTCGTCTCAAGGAATGAGTTTAATTAAAGTTAACTATAAAAATAAAAATGCAAAACGAGATTTAAAAAATATATAGTAGGTGAAAACGATTTAAACATCTCGGATGATGGGACTTTTGTTATCCACTTAATAATAATAATATTTATAATCCTCTTAATACCGGAAAATACTTAGCCCAGATATGTATGTCGAGTACGTCGGAAAGGGGAACAGAATAGATATTGAAATTTATTAATTTTGCCTCATAACTTCGAAGCTCAAGCTGAGTAAATGTCTGTTTTTGAAACAAAATGTGCTCATTTTCATTGACAGCGGATATAGAATGAAATAACTAATATCGATGTTTTGAGTTTTTGTTCTACTGTAAAAACTCATTTTTATCCAGTTTTGAGTAATTTACATACTCGAAATATCAGCAATTCTTATCAGTATAATTGAACACGAAGCATTTGCTACTGCACACAAAATATTGCCTATTTAAATTTATTTATTCATTTATATTGCATACTAAAATATCACTTTTCTTTATTTTGTGACTTTATTGCATAATTTAGAAAAAACACTGTTTTATTCATTGAATGCACTGCACACATGAACATTTGTTTACTTTCATTTTTTGTCTTCACTGAAAATTTGAAACTTAGAAAAGTGCAAATGTGAATTGAGTCTTAAGTCTTGTCCAAGTCTAAGGCGTATTTAGTCAAATGTGTTTTTCTTTAGACTGTGCCCTCTGGCTACGGTGAACACAAAGGTTACACAGGAATGCCTGAACAAGACACTTCTCCAAGAAGTTGGAGGTTCCACAACAAGGTTCCGTGTCAGTACATCCAACACGGGTATATTCGAGTACAGTCTACAGCTTCCAGAACATATATATTGCAAAAGATGTGTCGTACAGTGGCGATATAACACAGGTTAGTCCAATGTATACAAATCTTTTCAAAATACCTGTACTTGTAGTCGCAGGAATCCCTACCATTCGAGATATTTCAGCTTGACGAATGTCAGAGAAAAATGCCAGTCTGAGTAAAAAAAGAGAAACGATCGTTTCTTTTACTTCAACACAACTCTTCGGCGATCAACCATATTGTTTACAATTGTGATGAAAGTTGGAACCAAACTACTATTTTGCACGTAATTACTTCCGGTGATTAGAAAGTGACGTCATAGCCAGTGCCCGATCAAATGAAAGGTGTGCAAAAATGAATATTTTTACAGACACCCACTTGATAAATTTGGACCCCTTACAATAGTGCATCTTTCAGAAGACGTTCGGACCTTCACTTATGACACAATTCTGTACATGTCGTATTTTCTTGAGAAATATTCCTTTACATCTAATGTTCATTCACATGCTTTCAAGTTTTATATTTTTATACCGGTATATATTTTGCATATGTTTTTGTAAATTTTATAATATCCCGTTGTCTTATGTACATTACTCTTCTCGTACATTACAAATATATATACTAGTATCGACATCTTACGGTGTAATGAAACATCAGACCCTTGACTACATTGCTTGTTCCCTAGTCTATCAGAAGTTGTAGCAGTATGTTTTAGACACCGATATCAAGATTAAAAAGAACTTTTGTATTTAGTAACCACCTGTAACATGAGATTAATGTATAAAGATAAGAAAGCAAGAATATGTAAGGCCTGTTGTATACACTAGGTAACAGTTGGGGATGTGAGTCTTTGGGATGCGGCATTGGCTACGGAAAACAAGAAAACTTTGTAAACTGTGCTGACATTGAAATTATAGACAACGGAATTTCAGCATCCACCACAAAAAGTAGTTCTACGTTCAGCCAATCAGTTACTATGTCAGTACTGACGTCATCAACCACTTCAAAGTAAGTAATGTGTAAGCTTGTACTGGCAAATCTATATAACCTTTCTTCGGTAAACAACGAGTCTGAAAATAAATACATTATTGTTTTAATGTACAAATTGTCCTTTGTAAATTAAAAAAAATCTTTTAAAACAAGAACGCTTTCTTTTCTGAATAGTACGATTAATAGCAGTTTCACTGGTTTACCATGATGGTGAAAATATTAAACTACATTGTAAATATAATTATATCAAGTATGTTTATCATTGTATCTGTTTTCATACAGATTAGAATCTTCATCATCGGCGTCAACATCTTCCTCTGATGGCACGTCGTCACAGACAACAACCAGCACAGCACAATCATCTTCATCATCAGCGATCACATCATCCACCAGTCCAAGTACCACAACTACTGCTAGCGAAACCACTACACGAGTTACGGTTCCTGGAAGAGTTTGCTCGAGAACGTTAATCTGTTCTTCCAAAGCTCCCTGGAACATGATCCCGGGAATGGATGTGTGGTGCTGTTCTAACTGTTTAGTCAACAACTGTCCAGCATCACACTGCTCATGTATCAGAACTTAGTCGTTTTCACTTACTGTCCAACTTTGGAACTTATTTTCGTCTGTTGTAAAAATTTGAGAACAATTGTTTTATGAATTGTTAGTCAAGATGTTATTCAGAAAAATGCACCTAGTAACCCTTTATCTCAATTATGGGAAGGAGGCTTGCTCACACGCAACATTACGACTTCATGAGGATTTGAACCCACAGCGGTGATCAGCCTATGACTGTCAGCCAACCAAAACCACAAAAGCCACGGACGCCCAACCGGAGAAGAACTGATGCTCATTTCATTTTGTATACCCGGATGCATTTTTCTTAGAGTTAACAAGACCTTAGTATTATACACATGTGCGTCAAGTTAACCGAACTAAGACACCCTTATAATTTTACGTCCTTTGAAAACAGATGCAAATATAAATACAAATCTTTGGAATTTTTCGCGCCAAAATACATTTTAACATAATTATTTACATTTTAACTTTGTCATCTACGATGAAATATTTACACTTTGACTTCATCCTCAACGATGAAGTCATATTTATCTAACGAATCTTAATATCTGATGGTAAACAGTGTGACGTATTACTTTAAAAGGCGTGGCTACAGTAGAGCCGTTCACAATTTATTGGACGTTGCACGATGTTTTAACGTGTGACGTCGCCGTACACGCACGTTTTGCCACGAGTTGGTGCGAAAAAGCGTGCCGTCATTCACTTTGTCGTCAACGTAGCTGTTCCAACAGCCATTCGAAAAAGCCGTAAAATCACGAATTCTTCTAGTTATTTCTGTATTAATAAGATTATTTATCATAATGAATGTAAATATAAGGATTGAATCGATATTTGATAGTTTCCATTTGGGTATGAAAAACAGTTGGATTGTTTAAAGTACGCGTGAAGCCCTTTGGGTATCACGCAATTTAAACAATCCAACTGTTTTCCATAACAGAATGAAACCATCAAATATCGATTCAATCCTTAATTGCTTGAATTGTTTGAAAACAGATTTTATAATTAACGACCGACAACTAGTTTTGATGCCAAACACATGACTGGTCGTACAAATTTTATTCACAAAACTTTCAGTTACATTGGTAGGATGTACAAGTACATGCATGTAATGACTTTCCGAATGATCCTTAAATCATCTAATTAAAACATATTTGATTGTTAATAATTACGCCTAGCATTCTTTCCATTTTAAAATCATGCTTTGTGTGTTTGTCTGTTCAAAATTATTTCTGAATGCATCATTAAATGATGATTGTGTTTGTATATATTTTGTTATATTTGAAGGCCCGAATGTAAATAAGCAATTTTATTGATGTTGTTGTCTTGATGAGTAAAGAGATTATTATTCATTGTTTATTTACTTTTTTATTTTCGATACGTCTTCATAGACGCTGTGTTTATCACAAGCGCTTTATGAAGTCCAAGGCGCCCTATATGGTGCAAAGCGCCCTAGGTGTAACAAGGCACCCATGTGGTGCAAAGCGCCCTAGGTATTGCAAGGCGCCCATGTGGTGCAAAGCGCCCTGGGTATTGCAAGGCGCCCTATATGGTGCAAAGCGCCCTAGGTGTTGCAAGGCGCCCTATATGGTGCAAAGCGCCCTAGGTGTTGCAAGGCGCCCATGTGGTGCAAAGCACCCTAGGTGTTGCAAGGCGCCCATGTGGTGCAAAGCGCCCTAGGTGTTGCAAGGCGCCCATGTGGTGCAAAGAGCCCTAGGTATTGCAAGGCGCCCATGTGGCGCAAAGCGCCCTTTGTGGTCCGAGGTGCCCAATGTGGTCCAAGGTGTCCTATATGGTCCGAGGTGCCAAATGTGGTCCGAGGTGCCCTGAATGTGATGTGATGAAAGGCGTCCATTGATGTGCAGCTCCCTATGTAGAACAAGGCGCCATGTGTGATGCAAGGCGCCCTTTGTGGTGCATCGCGACAAAGGCGCCATTTGAGGTACTATGCACCCTATGTGATCCAAGACGCCTTATGTTGTCCAAGGTGCCCTATGTAGTGCAAGGCGCCATATGTTGTCCAAGGTGCCCTATATGATCCAAGGCGCCCTAAGTGATGGGAGGCACCCAACGTGGCTCAAGGCGCCCTATGTGATGCAAGGCGGCCTATCTAGTGCAAGGTGCCCGTGCCCTATTTGGTCCTAAACGCCCTATGTAGTGCAAGGCGTCCTATGTAGTGCAAGGTGCCCTATGTGGTCTAAAACGCATTATGTAATGCAAGGCGTCATATGTAGTGCAAGGTGCCCTATGTGGTCCAAAACGCCCTATGTAGTGCAAGGCGTCCTAGGTAGTGCAAGGCGTCCTAGGTAGTGCAAGGTGCTCTATGTAGTGCAAGGCATCTTATGTATTGCAAGGTGCCCTATTTGGTCCAAAACGCCCTATGTAGTGCAAGGCGTCCTATGTAGTGCAAAGTGTCCTATGTGGTCTAAAACGCCCTATGTAGTGCAAGGCGTCCTATGTAGTGCAAGGTGTCCTATGTGGTCCAAAACGCCCTATGTAGTGCAAGGCGTCCCAGGTAGTGCAAGGTGCTCTATGTAGTGCAAGGCATCTGATGTATTGCAAGGTGCCATATTTGGTCCAAAACGCCCTATGTAGTGCAAGGCGTACTATATAGTGCAAGGTGCCCTATATGATCCAAGGCGCCCTAAGTGATGCAAGGAGCCCTATGTAGTGCAAGGTGCCCTATGTGGTCCAAAACGCCCTATGTAGTGCAAGGCGTCCTATGTAGTGCAAGGTGCCCTATATGATCCAAGGCGCACTTTGTGGTGCACGGCGCCCTATGTGGTGTGAGGCGCCCTATATGGTTCAAAGCGCACTTTGTGGTCCAAGGTACCCTATGTGGTGTGAAGCGCCCTATATGGTTCAAAGCGCACTTCGTGGTGCACGGCGCTCTATGTGGTGTGAGGCGCCCTATATGGTTCAAAGCAAACTTTGTTGTGCACGGCGCCGTATGTGGTGTGAGGCGCCCTTTATGGTTCAAAACTCACTTTGTGGTGTGAGGCGCCCTATGTGGTGTGAGGCGCACTATGTGGTACAAAGCGCACTTTGTGGTGCACGGCGCCCTATGTGGTGTGAGGCGCCCTATATGTTTCAAAGCGCACTTTGTGGTGCACGGCGCCCTATGTGGTGTGAGGCGCCCTATATGGTTCAAAGCGCACTTTGTGGTCCAAGGTACCCTATGGTGTGTGAGGCGCACTATATGGTTCAAAGCAAACTTTGTTGTGCACGGCGCCGTATGTGGTGTGAGGCGCCCTTTATGGTTCAAAACTCACTTTGTGGTGTGAGGCGCCCTATGTGGTGTGAGGCGCACTATGTGGTTCAAAACGCACATTGTGGTGCACGGCGCCCTATGTGGTTTGAGGCGCCCTATATGTTTCAAAGCGCACTTTGTGGTGCACGGCGCCCTATGTGGTGTGAGGCGCCCTATATGGTTCAAAACGCACTTTGTGGTGCACGGCGCCCTTTGTGGTGTGAGGCGCCCTATATGGTTCAAAGCGCACTTTGTTGAGCACGGCGCCCTATGTGGTGTGAGGCGCCCTATATGCTTCAAAACGCACTTTGTGGTGCACGGCGCCCTATGTGGTGTGAGGCGCCCTATATGTTTTATAGCGCACTTTGTGGTGCGCGGCGCCCTATGTGGTGTGAGGCGCCCTATGTGGTCCAAAGCGCACTTTGTGGTGCACGGCGTCCTATGTGGTGTGAGGCGCCCTATATGGTCCAAAGCGCACTTTGTGGTCCAAAGTACCCTATGTTGTGTGAGGCGCCCTATATGGTCCAAAGCGCACTGTGGTGCACGGCGCCCTATGTGGTGTGAGGTGCCCTATATGGTTCAAAGCGCACTTTGTGGTGCACGGCACCCTATGTGGTGTGAGGCGCACTATATGGTTCAAAGCGGACTTTGTGGTGCACTGCGCACTATGTGGTGTGAGGCGCCCTATATGGTCCAAAGCGCACTTTGTGGTGCACGGCGCCCTATGCTGTGTGAGGCGCCCTATCTGCTTCAAAGCGCACTTTGTGGTGCACGGCGCCCTATGCTGTGTGAGGCGCCCTATCTGCTTCAAAGCGCACTTTGTGGTGAGGCGCCCTATATGGTTCAAAGCGCACTTTGTGGTGAGGCGCCCTATATGGTTCAAAGCGCACTGTTGTCCAAGGTACCCTATGTGGTGTGAGGCGCCCTATATGGTTCAAAGCACATTGTGTGGTCCAAGGAACCCTTTGTGGTGTGAGGCGCCCTATATGGTTCAAAGCACATTGTGTGGTCCAAGGAACCCTTTGTGGTGTGAGGCGCCCTATATGGTTCAAAGCACATTGTGTGGTCCAAGGAACCCTTTGTGGTGTGAGGCGCCCTATATGGTTCAAAGCACATTGTGTGGTCCAAGGAACCCTTTGTGGTGTGAGGCGCCCTATATGGTTCAAAGCACATTGTGTGGTCCAAGGAACCCTTTGTGGTGTGAGGCGCCCTATTTGGTTCAAAGCGCACTTTGTGGTCCAAGGTACCCTATGTGGTGTGAGGCGCCCTATATGGTTCAAAGCGCACTTTGTGGTGCACGGCGCCCTATGTGGTTTGAGGCGCCCTATATGGTTCAAAGCGCACTTTGTGGTGCACGGCGCCCTATGTGGTGTGAGGCGCCCTATATGGTTCAAAGCACACTTTGTGGTGCACGGCGCCCTATGTGGTGTGAGGCGCCCTATATGGTTCAAAAAGCACTTTGTGGTACACGGCGCTCTATGTGGTGTGAGGCGCCCTATATGGTTCAAAAAGCACTTTGTGGTGCACGGCGCCCTATGTGGTGTGAGGCGCCCTATATGGTTCAAAAAGCACTTTGTGGTGCACGGCGCTCTATGTGGTGTGAGGCGCCCTATATGGTTCAAAAAGCACTTTGTGGTGCACGGCGCCCTTTGTGGTGTGAGGCGCCCTATATGGTTCAAAGCGCATTTAACAGGGTATGATATGAACTTGGACTGGCTTATTAAATCTGGATTGTATATATTTTTTATTTGTAACTAACCACCAAGTTGGCATGCATACATGGTCAACCAAGTAGGCATGCATGCATGGCCCACCAAGTAGGCATGCATGCATGGCCCACCAAGTAGGCATGCATGCATGGTCAACCAAGTGGGCATGCATGCATGGTCCACCAAGTGGGCATGCATGCATGGTGCGTCTAGTAGGCATGCATGCATGGTGCACCTGGTGGGCCATGCACGCATGCCCACTTGGTGGACCATGCACGCATGCCCACTTGGTTGACCATGCATGCATGCCAACTTGGTCACAGGTTAGTTACCGATAAAAAAAAATATATACAATCCAGATTAAATAAGCCAGTCCAAGTTCATATAATACCCTGTTATTTGTGGTCCAATGTTCCCTATGTGGTGTGAGGCGCCCAATATGGTTCAAAGCGCACTTTGTGGTGCACGGCGCCTTATGTAGTGTAAGGCGCCCTATATGGTTCAAAGCGCACTTTGTGGTCCAAGGTACCCTATGTGGTGCACGGCGCCCTATGTGGTGTGAGGCGCCCTATATAGTTCTAAGCGCACTTTGTGGTACACGGCGCTCTATGTGGTGTGAGGCGCCCTTAATGGTTCAAAGCGCACTTTGTGGTGCACGGCGCCCTATGTGGTGTGAGGCGCCCTATATGGTTCAAAGCGCACTTTGTGGTCCAAGGTACCCTATGGTGTGTGAGGCGCACTATATGGTTCAAAGCGCACTTTGTGGTCAAAGGTACCCTATGGTGTGTGAGGCGCACTATATGGTTAAAAGCGCACTTTGTGGTGCACGGCGCCCTATGTGGTGTGAGGCGCCCTATATGGTTCAAAGCGCACTTTGTGGTGCACGGCGCCCTATGTGCTGTGAGGCGCCCTATATGGTTCAAAGCGCACTTTGTGGTCCAAGGAACCCTTTGTGGTGTGAGGCGCCCTATATGGTTCAAAGCGCACTTTGTGGTGCACGGCGCCCTATGTGGTGTGAGGCGCCCTATATGGTCCAAAGTGCACTTTGTGGTCCAAGGTTACCTATGTGGTGCAATGCGCCAAATGTGATCAGTCGCGCCCTATATAGTCAAAAGCGCCTTATGTGGTAAAAGGTGCCCTATGTGATGCAGGAAGCCAGTGTGGTCTAAGGCGCCCTAAATAATCCCAGACGCCCTATGGTCCAATGGGACCCGAGGAACGTTAGTCTACCTATAAGTTAGTGTATATCTGAAGTTTTAACAATTAAGAAACAATAAGGCAACGGAGAGTAACTATCTTTATCCAGAAATAGTATTTAAGTAAGTCGTATTTCATTTAAAACAAGAAATATCTTTAAAAAAGATAAACGGCGTTGATGGAAAAGATTTATATATGTAAGAAAGAAAGAAATACAGAGATGCAAAGCAGACACAGTTTAGTTATTTTATTTTATTTGTTATAGCTGTTGACGAACCCTCCCTGCCTTCTTAGTATGACTTAGAGATTAAGCGACCGAATCATGACAACTCATAAGTTTATTGTAAGTGTCTTTCAAAAAAATGTTGAAGCTGTTGCAACAATTTCATACAGTGATAACAAGTCGATTAAAGAAGCAATTTATTCAGTTTCAATAAAATATCTCGTGTAGAGTGAGAATTCAAGATGAATAAATGTCCTTGAAATTTAATAAATATAAATAATAACAGCCTGTTACAAGAGCGAAATCTACCAACTTTTACGTATATTAATTTTTTAAAAAAAGTGTCCATCCTGAGTATGGAATCCGGGGCCTCCGCTTGAGAGGCGAGGGTGTTAGCCACTACACTACAATGATCTTGTATTTCGTACTTGAAATTAACAATCAGTATCAAAGGAACTAGAAAGGAACCAGTAAGAACTAGAAATATCTACACTTCTCTTTCGTTTTACACGGTGTATTGTATGCAAGTGTTTACCTGACACCCAAGAATATTCCATATAATATTGTATTTAAGCCATCAATATTGACTTAACTGGTTACTTAAATCGTAAATATGTTTTTCCTCCAATACAACACCCACTAACAACCAATCGAATTAATCTATTTGATTTTTCCGCTGCATAATAATAAAAATCCCACTAGATACCTCTCCACCCTGCTAGATGCCTCTCTGGTGTAAATAGCTACCAATCGAAATAGTTTATTTCATTTTCCCTCTGCATAATAAGAGAATACGAGTATTATTTACAACATTTCATTGGTCGAAAAACGATGTCAAAAGTGAGCTTAGACAGCTAACGCCGAAAAATGCGGCTAAAACCTCATTATTGTTGTAAAATATACCGTTTTGGACCAGGTTATTGTTAAAGAATAATACGTTCACGGTACTCTACTCGCTTCACATTGTCTCAAATGCATGACACGGTGCGTATGGGTAATTTGAAGCAGGTGGACCAGGATGAACCGGGAAGATTCGTGAAGCCTTGTGCCTTACGCGGGGAAAAACCCGCAATTAATCGGGATTCAACAATCTTACACTTACGATAGCTTCGAGATACTGCCGCCTGACAGGCAGTTTCACCGAATCTAGAATTTCGAAAATAAATCCTAAACGAATTAATTAACGGAACGAAAATGTTTAAAAATATGCGGAGTTCAAAAATCTATTAAGGAGCAGGATCAATCAGCCAGGGAACCATTCTAGTGACTGTTCATTGTTACATATGGTTCCGGTAACATAGGCACCAAAATAAAAAGATTTCAAGCGGCATCACTTCAATTTAACCCGCTCTTGTATGAAATATTACATGTATTTGGAACTATAGGCATAGTTTGCTGCATTAGTTCGGGCTTATAAAATTTAAATTTACTAAAATAAATTTGGTCCGCGCGACAAAAAGCGAAAGTATGATTTTCGAAACGTCACAGACATCGAGATCGCGCATGAAGTGGTCTCTTCGTCGGTGATTAATATAGCACCATTATATTTAGCTTCTTAAATGTTCGTTAACGATAATTTAACAATATAATTAAATATCCCGTCCATAAGAAAGAATTCGATCGGATCTTTTGTGTTCTGTTAGAGAGTTTATATATTGGAGTCTATATGGACAAATTTGATTTTTCAATAGTGTATTCTTACTTAAGTTTAGGGCTGAGGCTTTAATGACAACTGCGTACATTGTACCTATTAAGTCATTCAAGTGACGTCACTAGAGGCCATTTTCTTACACCGACTGTTAAGATATTCAGTGCAATAAGTTTGTGAGTGTGCTTCATACAATATTGTAACATTTACTGCAAAATTTAAAATTATATCCTGTCGATAGATTTACGGTTTGTTACCGTAAAATACGGGGCTTAGCTCAAACTAGTTTAAATGCTTTGCCAGAGTTAACAGAACGTTGAAAAGGGCATATCATATCAGGAAGCGTCAAAATCTTTGTTATCTGATATAAAGTTCATTAAAAGCAACTTTACTATTTTACATAATTATATCCTTTTATGAAATTTGATCAATTGTATGGCATGAAAGTTATAGCTTAAAACAGGTGCATCGAAGTATTCAGTTACTTTTAATTTAATTTTTGCACATTATGCTAATTGTTATTACTTTTTTTTGGCGTAACTGTCAAAGCGACTTTTGACCTACTTTTTTCAACCAATGAAGTACTGTTAATAATACGCGTGAGGGAAAATAAAATTTATTTTTACCAGAGATGCATGGGTGACGAGATATCCAGCGGGAATGGTAAATAATTAATATAAACTGTGACAAACGACTAGAACTGTGACGAATATATCCCTACTATTATGTTTCGTTGGACGACCTTGAAATGGGACATACTCGTGCCCTCGTCATTTGCCGGGAAAATTAGTCAAATACAAATGGCCTCAGAAAAAAATTAAATAAAGATGATAATTAAATGGCATTTTGTGCATAGTAGGTCTGAAGCAGTAATTAAAGGTCAATTTTGATGGAAGTTTAATGCTACATATAGATTTTTGCAAATCAGCCATTAACCAGATGTTATGTTTAGCCTGTTTACTTCCGAGATTGTTTACCTGTCAAGCACACGCGATACTTTGGAAATTATTGCGATAGAAAGCCGGTAAAGTACCATTTACAGGTGTCCGTATCATTGTTGAAAAATAAAATTCCAATAAAGAAAAAAAAATGTTATTGATTTTTAATATATATAAATAAAGGTTCCCACGTAGCAGGTCCCATACACTGATAGTGACCTCAAAGAACAGAAAAAAAATTGTCATTTATACAAACAAATCTAGCTTAAATAATATTGCATTAGTCTTACATTATGCTAACATGTCGCGAAAACCGATTGGGACTTCCTCAAACCGATTTTTGCTAGGGCTTATCATATCGGCTCAAACATTGCCAAACGCTTTAGTCGACATCGATGAGGTGATCGCAAAAAACATTTTGGTTACGGCATTTCCTAGTGTCTTTCCGCTTCTATGAAATATTCACACGGCCCATACATAAAATACATATTTTTCAATCATTATCTACCAGGGTGGGGAATCACGTGACAAAAACATGGCCGCCAACCAAAAAATTCTCTCGGTTCGAGATAAGTTTTCAATGGTTTTTCGCTTATTCCTGGGCCATTTTAAATGAAATAAACACTAAAGTACCCCGTACACAAAGATAGATTGCATAGTGTATTCCAAAATTTGCCAGCTTTTGTAGTTTATGCGGTATTTCATGTACAGCGTTTAACAATTTGCACTCTCGGGGATAGGGTACACTTGGATCTTGATGAAATCGTTCTTCTGGCAAGTTTTCGCAAGTGAGCTGATTGTTGCGCGAAAAATTTGTTATATCCCGACAGAAAAAAATGCTTCTGGTGCAAAAATATCCAGTTTCTTTATGCAGCTGATGTGAAAAACGCAAAAATGGAAATAATAGGGAACACTGGCCGCAACGTTGAGGATAGGGAACACTTGAATTTTTTTTGAGAAGCAAACTGTTTGCCAGTCCGTGCGATCAGTTTGCGAAACGGAGCGAGTCCGTTGTATTTTTTTTTCAAAAAAAAAACATGGATATTTTTTTCCATTGTTTAAATTCTTATGATCAGCTAAGAAGTTGTTAGAAAGGAGTATTAATGCAGTTGAGTCTTGCATAGCTAGAAATGTAAATCTCTGAAACGTTTGCATTTATGAAACAAAACACTAGAAAAAATACCACAATTTGTATTAAGCAGATTTTATGAAAATAATCAGTGAACGTTAAGAATTATGATGATGCGCCAGAAAAATAATACATGAATAAAGCATGATTACAGTTAGAACTTTTATATACTCAGTACATTTAAAAATGTAGATTTTAATGTCATGTATTTTGAAGATTTTTCCATTTTTACAAGATCTGATACCTCAAGCAGAGTAAAGTCTTGAAAATCAGACTTACGAAATTTAATGTATCGACGTCATGATGCACGTGACTTGTTAAATTCCACACTTTGCAATTGAATAAAAAAGGTATTAAAATTTCGCAATTTTATTGCTATGTACGTGTGAGCAGTTGACCGATACACAGTTAAACATCTTTAAAGGCTTTGTGCCAATCTGTATTAATGCCACTGTTTATTGTATTGCCGTACTTACGTTTAGAATCGTATTCGTAATCTACAGCATAAAAAGCACGGGCACATATACCTGTGTTCACACTCATTTTCTTAAAATAAAACAGCATCAATATTTTAGACCAGCTATTCTTGTCTTCAGACATGTCGCCGATCAAACACATTAGGGATCGGCGGAAGAAACTCATTTATTCACGTGGTCAGCCACAATAAAATCATGCTGAGCTTCAACAAGCACTGACTGATGAATGGAATAAAATGCTCCGAGAACAAAGTCTTAGTTTTTAATATCGGCCAGTTTAAAGATTGGTGGTTTCAATATCCCAGCCAATATAAATGTGGATATTGTTCAATCACCCCCAAGGATATACTTCCTGTTCCTGGCGTTGTCTGTGATATGCAGGATTTATATTCTAAGATCCCCTCTCAAAATTCTATTCTGTTTAGTTCCGCCCATTGTTTTCTCGTTTAGGGCAAATACATTCTTTTATCTAGGACCATACGCCGCTACACATGGAATGGTATAATTTTGAAAAAACCGCGTTGAAGGTTCCATGTTCACCGCCATATGCATACCATCGTTTGGGATGGTTTATTGGTAAATCACAGTCGTTTTATGACTGCCTCTAATAGTGCCTGCTCGTTAATGTGGGTTCCTGTCATCATATCCCATAAAACATGCATATATAAAACAATAATAAGTATCAAAGCTTTTGTGTTTGTTAAGTAAATATTCTAAGAACCGCATTTATTTATTGCTCTCTGCAGCAAAATAAATTTTAATAACAATGTCTATACTATCTCATAGTTCACCAGGTTTCAAATATAAAATACATTGTTATAGGATATCGCGCCTGTATAAAATATATTAATATCTTACCGGTGTCCAGATTCTTTGCTTCATGACTAAAAAGACAAAAACACATTTCAATATCTACTCTTTTGGGATTGTGGAAATAGAAAGTCGTTTTAATAATCGGAAATCGAATTTTCAATCTAATGTTGCAAACAAAACGCCCTGGTTTGTTTTTACATTATATTACACTAAAACTGGAAAAGTTCGTGTTTTGTATATAAACGTTCTAACTGTAATCATGATTTCGCACATATGTTGTATTCTGGCGCATCATTATAATTCACAATGTTCTCTATTTCATTAATAATCTTCAGAAAATCTGCTTTATACAAATTATGATATCTTTTCCAGTGTTTCGTTTCATAAATGCAAACGTTTCAAAGATTTACATTTCTAGCTACATTCTGTAAGCAAGACTGTTTTGTTAAATAACACTTCTTTTTAACAACTTCGTATTTGATCATAAGAATTTAAACAAAGGAAACAAAATATCCATGTTTTATTAAAAAAATACAACGGACTCGCTTAGATTATTCGCAAACTGATCGCTAAGATTAGCAAACCGTTTGCTTTTCAAAAATACAAGTGTTCCCTATCTCCAACGTCGCGGCCAGTGTTCCCTATCATTTTCCATTTTTGCGTTTTTTTCACAACAGTTGCATATAGAAACTGGATATATTTGCACCGGTTACATTCAGTCTGTCGGGATATAACAAATTTTTCATGCAACAATCAGCTCACTTGCGAAAACTTGCCAGAAGAACGATTTCATCAAGATCCTAGTGTACCCTATCCAGGAGCAGTGCAAGCTGCCAAACACTGTACAGGAAATACCGCATAAACTACAAAAGCTGGCGAAATTTGGAATACACTATGCAATCTGTCTTCGTGTACGGGGCACTTTAGTGTTTATTACATTTAAAATGGTCCATGAATAAGCGAGAAACAAGTAAAAATTTACCTCGAACCAAAAGAATATTTTGGTTTGGCGGCCATGTTTTTGTCACGTGATTCCCCACCCTGTCTACCATTAACTTGTACCGATCTTTCGTTAAAATCCTCCTTGTTTTTTATGCGTCGTCTCAAATATTTACTTTGACAGCCATGATGCTTCCGAATGGTTTCGGTCAGTTAACGGAATTCGTCGATATCAAATTTTGCAACGATTTCTTCGATTGGCTGGTGGTCTTAAACGCCAGCCAATCGAAAAAAAGAATTGAAAATTATGACATTATTGTAATCCTACACCCATCCACAAATAGTGCTAAATCCAACTGCACATGTCCAGTTTATTTTCTGGTGCAAATTCAATATTTCAGTCACTTCTTTCCGCGCCTGCTCTCTATTTTAATATACGCATACATTTCATCTCGCGTCAGCGCGAACGCATCGTACGCCATTGCGTTGTTTGAAATGACGTCATCAAAATGAAGTAACGTCACGTTGGTTATTAACACGTGCGCATACGCGCAAAGAGTTATTTTAGTTACTTGCCAAGTTCATTTTCACTGGGGCGAAATTCTGTTTCACGAGTAGATGCATGCAGACGACTTAAGTATCGGTTTGTAGTCGACATTTTTGGACACTAAATAAAATGCAAACAGATGAACATGGCTTCAAAGCGATAAAATATAAGTCCACAAGATAAGTACTACAAATTTCGATTTGTCTCTTTGTTTGCCAAGACAGTATTTCATAATTTTTATCTTTCGCCCACGAAATGCTTAAGCTAGAAAACGCATTCTTTAACATTTTTATTTGGGCTTTAAATATTAATATACAGTAACGAACCATATTTGCAGTCGATTAATTTATTGGTTATGAAAACGTTTCAAGTAGGAAAATCAATTTAAATAAATGCAAATGCGATGTTTTCATCACATTAAATAGATGATAAGTTAGTTACTGATGTATTGATTATTGATTTGGTTACACATCATTCAACTTTCTATGATTTATTATTTTCATAGGACGCAATCAGTTCTGCTTAAAGGAGGATACTGCAACATCTAACGGTGAGTTTTTCTCTCTGATTAACTCCATCAGATTTTTAATTATGTTTTTTTATTGTTTACAGATTTCTGTATGTAAAATAACAAGTACAATTCGCACAGCAATAAATGTTTTATTACAATTGAACTATGTTCAACAATTATATAATGCAACATTTCTGGTGATGTTTCTATGCATAGAAACAAATTTAATAGGAAAGGTTTTCATTTTTTAATGTATTCAATATTGAAGAAAATATTTTTTGGTGTCTTTTGAATTAATTTTATCATCAATTAACGTAAACGTATGTATTAATTAAATTTTCTGCGGTGGAATTTTGATATACCTTCTAAATGTTTGTGTATGTCTTTATGAAACGAAAATTTATTTAAAGTAGTTTTACATTGACATGGAAGAAATTGATTCGAGTTTCTTAGACAAAAAACATCAACTAAACGCAACTGCCTTTCCCGCTCTTTCAAAATCATTCAGATTTCTTAGAAGACTTATTCGCGCTAAGACCCTTCCGAGTCGCGATTCACGAAACGGTGCTAAAAAGTTGGATTTTGCATAACTATAACCATCTTGAGGCAAGTAAAAAAAAAAGTTTAAAAGTTAAATCTAATTTTAGACATACTATATTAGCTTTGCGGATAGTAGAATAACCATTTAACAACTGTTTTTAACAATTGTTTATTGGACTAATTTGTAGTATGTTAAACGTTTTATTTGTTCATTCAATTCAATAATTGTCTTGTTTCCGGGTAATGGCGTTTGTCAAATATTTTTGCAGTGTGTGATATACTTAAATATTGCAATGCACAGAAGTGCCTGCGACAAGTAGACTTTAGTTAAAACATATGAAATAACAACAGATACTGTTATTTACCCGATGTTAACGCAAATATACTTTCACTCTATCAATCGGTTGTTCATTGACAACAGTGATGCAAATAAACAGAAACCGACGCGCAACCGAAACGTTTTCCATAGTAACATGTAAACATACCGTCAACTGTAGTATAGAGTGCCAGTGATGCACAGCGCTGAACATAGCGGGTACACTATTGATACATTGTCAATACGATCAATACCCGGCAGTTCATGATCAGCTGACACGCTTCAACATCACTGTTATAACATGTCAGATCATAAATATTTTATGGTCTACATTAATAAGAAAATATTATTTTTTTTGTTCTCATGAATTTAAATTCTAAAAGTTATTAAAACATAACTTATATTTATTATGCGTTGTTGTTGTTTAATTCTTTACTGATCCTTAAATCTACCCGGACAATTGATGATAATTCGATTTTTCTTATATTAATATTCTAAACAGAATTACGGGCGTTTCCGTTTTCACAGGTTATGAATTTTACGTGTACACCGTTCGCATAAAAGATCGAAATCGGTAATCTCAGTCGTTGAACAGAGTTGATTCACGGGTATTATTTACTCTCTTACAGTTGTACTTAAAGTCTCTCCCATTGAATAGATTAGATTTATTTATAGAGTATCCATGTGTTAAAGTCTTCTTAAACTGGCTACCGGCCGAGTGTATTATAAACCTATCATTTCAGTTAAAACATTTTCTCTTTTTTGTTAAAGCCAAACAAGACAATATAAATCAAAATTTCAGCAAAATTGCGAATCGCTTTTAAAAATATGATTCTTCAAAATACAATGTATATCCTTAAGAAACATTGAAAAGGTGTTTCATTGCAACAGTTAAAGGCATGTTGTATTAAAAATGTAAATGGGAATTGAAAGAATAAATATGCATTCGCTGCTTGTGTAAAATTCATAATATGTGAAACCGGAAACTACCTCAGCCGTCTTTACTTCACTCTACTTCAATTTAAACAATTTGCTCAATATTGATTGTAATCAGGCGTGTCGATCATTGTAAATTATTTTTGAAGGATGTATTTCTTTTATCATAGTTATAATATAGTAATATACGTATGTATAATATACAAGAAAACAACGTTACCCAAGCAATTATCGCACATTTTCGCACGGTGCGTTGTCAAAACTGACGCTGACTGTGATGTCAGTATACATGTATTATAAACCGAATCAAATTTCTTCCATTGTAAAACAAAGATTTTTTTGCTTTCTAGAAGTGTACAGCCATGGGTAGCTACAGATCACCGGGGTCTGATCCCCGATTGGAGGAAAAGGAAGACATGATTCGGCTTAA
Organism: Corbicula japonica; assembly: GCA_038501625.1. Classification (NCBI taxonomy): domain Eukaryota; kingdom Metazoa; phylum Mollusca; class Bivalvia; order Venerida; family Cyrenidae; genus Corbicula; species Corbicula japonica. Next base: position 3,275,687 of record JAZAYU010000050.1, read on the forward strand.
CAACAAGTAAGCTAGAGGTCCACGTAGTTTAAAAAGTGTAATATGCATATCAGGAATGGCCACATCCAGCAGACAGAGCCTCGATATTGTTTTACGTCATCTCAACGGTATTATTATATGAAACGTTAACAGAAGTGTGACTTGGTTTAGATCATGAAAGTTTCTTGAACAAACACCTGTCTGCTAAAATGAGAACATTGTTAATCGAACTTATTAAAAAGAAAAGACACACGATTCAGATGATTAATTGTACTTTATTAGTATTATAAATACAACGATTTTATTAACAATTAAGAGTTTTAAAATAAATCATTAATATTGTTCAATAAAGTTTCTAATATTTCGTTGCAGTTTTTTTTTTCAATAATAATTACGGAATGGCAATATTGTGTTTAACTTATAAAATATCGTTTTTGTTCAGTACGTGTTGGTTTGGACATGAAGAGAATGGTATTAATTGATTTCATGATAACTTTTAGATTGTATGTGTAAGCTTACAGTAAAATATAAATTAAAAAACGTCAGCATGGCCATGTAGATTCGACTGTTACACCAAAGCCTGGCCATAAAGCTGCAGCAGTCTCCACCCATACCACAGCCTTGTCCTTTTTGTTCAGCTGTATCCAGCCACTGCTTGTTCATTTAAGTTCAGCTGTCATCAGCCACTGTCTGTTCATTTAAGTTCAGCTGTCACCAGCCGCTGCGTGTTCATTAAGTTCAACTGTATCCAGCTATAGTCTGTTCATTTATGTTCAGCTGTCACCAGCCATAGTCTGTTCATTTATGTTCAGCTGTAACCAGCCATAGTCTGTTCATTTATGTTCAGCTGTAACCAGCCATAGTATGTTCATTTATGTTCAGCTGTAACTTGCCATAGTCTGTTCATTTATGTTCAGCTATAACCAGCCATAGTCTGTTCGCCATAGTCTGTTCATTTATGTTCAGCTGTATCCAGCCATAGTCTGTTCATTTATGTTCAGCTGTAACCAGCCATAGTCTGTTCATTTATGTTCAGCTGTATCCAGCCATAGTCTGTTCATTTATGTTCAGCTGTAACCAGCCATAGTCTGTTCATTTATGTTCAGCTGTATCCAGCCATAGTCTGTTCATTTATGTTCAGCTGTATCCAGCCATAGTCTGTTCCTTTATGTTCAGCTGTATCCAGCCATAGTCTGTTTATTTATTTTCAGCTGTATCCAGCCATAGTCTGTTCATTAACGTTTAGGTGTATCCAGCCATAGTCTGTTCATAATTGTTCAGCTGTTTCCAGCCATAGTCTGTTCATTTATGTTGAGCTGTATCCAGCCATAGTCTGTTCATTTATTTTCACCTGTATCCAGCCATAGTCTGTTCATTTATGTTCAACTGTTTCCAGCCATAGTCTGTTCATTTACGTTTAGGTGTATCCAGCCATTGTCTGTTCATTTATGTTCAGCTGTATTCAGCCATCGTCTGTTCATTTATCTTCAGCTGTTTCCAGTCATAGTCTGTTCATTTATGTTCATCTGTATCCAGCCATAGTCTGTTCATTTATGTTGAGCTGTATCCAGCCATAGTCTGTTCATTTATGTTCAACTGTATCATGCCATAGTCTGTTCATTTATAACCAGCTGTATCCAGCCATAGTTTGTTCATTTAAGTTCAGCTGTAACCAGTCATAGTCTGTTCATTTATGTTCAGCTGTATCCAGCCATAGTCTGTTCATTTATGTTCGGCTGTTTCCAGCCAGTCTGTTCATTTATATTCAGCTGTATCCAGCCATAGTCTGTTCATTTATGTTCAGCTGTATCCAGCCATAGTCTGTTCATTTCTGTTCAGCTGTACCCAGCCATAGTCTCTTCATTTATGTTCAGCTGTAACCAGCCATAGTCTGTTAATTTATGTTCAGCTGTAACCAGCCATAGTCTGTTCATTTATGTTCAGCTGTAACCAGCCATAGTCTGTTCATTTATGTTTAGCTGTAACCAGCCATAGTCTTTTCATTTATGTTCAGCTGTCACCAGTCACTGCCTGTTCATTTAAGTTCATCTTTCACCAGCCACTGCGTGATTATTTAAGTTCCGCTGTCACCAGCCATTGCCTGTTCATTTATGTTCAGTTGTCACCAGTCACTGCCTGTTCATTTAAGTTCCGCTGTTACCAGCCTCTGCGTGTTCATTTAAGTTCAGCTGTTTCCAGCCATTACATGTTCATTTAAGTTCAGCTGTCACCAGCCACTGCTGTTCATTTAAGTTCAGCTGTCACCAGCCACTGCTGTTCATTTAAGTTCAGCGTCTGTTCATTTACGTTTAGGTGTCAACAGCCACAGCCTGGTCATTTAAGTTCAGCTGTATCCAGCAATAGCCTCTTTATTTAAGTTCAGTTTTCACCAGCCACTGCCTGTTAATTTAAGTTCAGCTGTTACCAGCTACTGCCCGTTCATTAAAGTTCAGCTGTCACCAGCCACTGCCTGATCATTTAAGTTTACATGTCGCCAGCCACTGCCTGTTTATTTAAGTTCAGCTCTTACCAGCTATGCCTGTTCATAAAAGTTCAGCTGTCGCCAGTCACTGCCTGTTTATTTAAGTGCAGCTCATCCAGCCTTAATTTCATAAATTGCTACATGTTGCTCTTAATTTGTGAGCATCAACTTTGCTTTGATGCATCAGAAACTTCAATATCTCACCAAACTTCGTACGTTCGATACCTATAGATCGGGATATTGAAGTATCTGTTACCACAAAACCAATTAGGAGATGACAAATGCATACATGTATCTAGTAATTATGTATGGAACGTATTATTGCGAGAAAATATAATATAAACATAACGACATCAAACTTACATTTTGCATCAAACAGGACTGATTGATTGTTGTTGCTGCAGGTTAGCCGTCTATGTAGCCAAGGTGAGACAGCTGGGGGCCGGGGGACCGGACTCGGTCATCTTCCTGGAGACCCTCAGAAACATCGAAGATGAAGTGAGAAAGTTGAAAGATATGTATGAGAAGGAACTCGAGAAATACAGGTAGTGTTCTTATTTTGCTAGCACACGTCTCGCCCCCTCCCCCTCCAGTCTTGTGAGCCTGATGGGCAATTACTTAGATATGTTGCTTAGAACCATGAGTGCAATCATGTTAGTGAGCTGACACTATCCTTGGCGCATTAGACGCGTGCATTAACCTCAGCTCAGGGGTTCCAATTGACCCGGGAAATGACCCTTTGACTTTCAAATTTCAAAAAAGCCTCATTTTGACCCCTATGATTTTTAGCTGCTGAAGGGTCATTTTTTCCTTAAATTAGGGGTATTTTGGCTAATAACTGGCAGATTCCCTTACAAATTGACCAAAATGACCCTCGATATTCAGCAGCTAGTGGAAGCTGCTATTATAATATGCATAACGATCAGGTAAGAAATATAAAAAAGGAAATAAAGTTGAAGAAGAGAAAATAACACGCTCACGCAATTCAATAAATATTACACGTTTTGTTTAAGTATGTCTGTTATTTCATGTTTAAAAGTATCCTTATTTTTATTTTCATAAAGCGGTCAAATTTATAACTGCACTGTATTTTGTTTAAATGCACAGGCAGAAACTAGAAGAGGCAAATAGACAGAAAAACGACGCATTATCTGAGAATGCCAAGAACAAAAGAGTGGCAGCCGACTTCCAGGACAGGTAAACGTCTGATCTTCTTATTGCTTAAAATATATATTCATCATTATGATTGAAATATATATTCATCATTAAAGTATTCTATTTTCAAGGAACAAATCCTAAAATACTCATCTTTTGAAGTTTTATGTTGCTGTACTGTACGGGTTTGATTCTCAGTATGGGCAATGTTAGTAAGTCGGCAATAGAAAGTCTCCCCGTACACATAGTCAGTACTGTTATCAATAAAAAATCGGTTAAGGATGTCATGTAATAAAGCAGCACAACCTTTGGGGGAGGTGTCCCGGCTAGCTCAGTCGGTAACATGTTCGGATTTACATAGGTAGGCAGGCTATACGATACGGGTTCTACGCCCAGTACGGACAATGTTATTGTTAATGTTTTGTTTTGTTTTTAATTTAGTTGTATAACATAACAATCCTTTCCAGATTTCGTATAGAAAACGACAAGAACAACAGAATGCGTGACGAGCTCAACAAATTGCAACAAAAGATTGCTGAATTAGAGCGCGAACTTTCAACCGCCCGCTCTGCGGCAAAGGCGCCACAAGCCCAGCTGAGTCAGCTAACATGCGATCTGAACCGGGAACAGGCAAAGAACCGAGACTTGGCCAGAGAGTATGTCACATATATAATGTCTTTGTTATAACCATGGTGATGAAAAAAGTGTAGCTCTGTCGTACAGTCGGTCACACATTGTTATCATAGTAATGTAAATACAGTTGCTACAGTCACAACAGAACTCTCACGTAAGTTTTGTTATATGCAAATGTATAGACATTCAAAACCGGAAATAACTTTCAGTTTTAGAGTCGCATAATTTGAGAGCATATATTGGTTAAGTCATAAAAATAATTTTATTAATCTTAATATTACTGTGTTTATTTATAATATATATTGTATTTCTTCCATTTTTTTCTGGGGACCATACGCCGCTGAACATGGAAATATCTAAAAATACCGCATTGAAGGTTCCATATTCACCGCCATATGCATACCATCGTTTAGGATGGATCAAAATTGTACTGTTTGTTGGTGCAGGTATTGAGTTGCGCTCAGCCCGGGGCTGGGCGGCGTGGGCAGTAGTGTGCGTTTCCATTGCCCACGAACAGGCTCAATCAAACCGAGCCTGCAATATTTTCCTATTTGTCGTGTTCGATGGCTTTCAAAGTTCCCTTTTCATCTGTTATGAAGAAAGGATGACTATGTTGCCATGTTGTGTTTAGTCTAGATCAGGAGAAAGCGAAGAACAAGACGCTGGAAGACAAGAACAAAGACTTGCTACAGAAAGTCGACTTCAGTGATAAACTCAAAGACGAACAACTCAAGGATGCAAACGGTAAGTCCCGTGCAATCTCTTCCTGTAGTTCTGTCATGCATGACTCGTTTCTAGCACTTGTCTGTGCCGTCCTCGAATATTTTCTAATATACGAATGATTACATTAGGTTGTTGTTGTTTTTTTCAAAAATAAATATCTTATGAGATATAAGGAAACAAAGTACAAACCTTCATCTTTTGTACAGAAAAAAAATCAAAGTAATAACAAGACAAATTCCAAGTCACAATCCCAGAGGATAAATATATTATATGTAGCCTTCTGATACTTAGACCTTAGAGTATGTATGATGTATCGCAAGATGAGAAAGATTAAATGAATAATATATATGATAAAAGGACTAAGTTAAAGGTTTAAGGTTACATGCAGGATCGAACAAAAACACTACTGATTTGAAAATGACCTAACTTTCAATGCGGATAAACAAAATAATTCGTCATTTTGTCTGTGAAATATTCCGGAATGGTGTTATTCAACTACTGCGACTTTATAGCATTTGTTGTCCAAGAATAATGATACATGTAGACTTGGGCCGTTAGTCACATCCTCGCCGATATGATATTATAAACCTGAGCCCATGATCATAAAACTAAATCTGGAGATCAGTCGCCATTTCAGCCAATCAGATCCTTGAGATTCGAGACTGATCTCAAAACTTAGTTTTACGATCTTGGGCCCTGATGTATATTTGAACAGCCCATCTGGAGCAGGCTAAGCGATTGTTGAACAGCATGGAAGCGAAGAACCAGGACCTGGAGAGACAGATACCCAAGATCATGGAGGAGTTGAGGAAGAAGACGGAAAAGGAACTGCAGGATTACAAGAACGACATGGAAAATGCTAACAAGCAAAAGGTTGACTGATTGTAGCATAAATAGATTAACCCTTTCCTCCATATCTACGCATTTTACCAGAAATATTTACTTTCCTCCGACTCCAAGATGAGAAAACCAGTAACTAGATATTCTCTATTTCCATTCCATTCAAATAAAGTCTGAAATCAGCTTCAAAAATAATGGCTCTATTTCACTTTCTTAGCTCGTCTAGCCTTAAATGGGTCACGCCACGGGAAAAGGTGTTTTCAGTATTTTTTTGATTACTACATTTGGAAAGAACGTAATAATTTTTTTATTATTTTCTCATAACTAATTGGAGTTTGTTTTTTTAAAGTAATTTTTGCCGCGAAATAGCTAATCCCTTTCCGTGACGTGCGCTCTGCGCTCTGCCGGGTCGTGAAATTTGTTCTAAGACAATCCCGAAATGAGCAGCAGCTAAAGTAAACCGGAATTAGCCTAAAACAGCTAGTTTTTGATAGATTTGGAGAGGGTAAATAACAAAAGTATACCGGGTATATACATGTACATGTACGAAGATCTTAGCGCAAAATGTAATCCGCCGGTCTCTGGTGCATCCCCGGAACTTCATCAACTAATATATAGTATTAAATCAGTTTTGGATTTAAATGCATTCACATTAAAATATTGAAAGGCAGTATAATGAAAAGACAATTTATTTTTTTATAAACATTATCTATTATTGTTGCTGTATCTTGTTTCAGAACGAGGCTATCCGGAAGCAGTTGGATGAACAGAGCAGGGCCATAGACCAGCTGAGGGCCGAGAATGCCAAACTGGTGAAAGAGAATCAGGAGCTGCTCAATAAGCTGAGGGCGCTCGAGGGGCAGATCCAGGACCTCAAGACACAGAAAGGTGAAGTCTGTCACTCATTATTGCAAGATAGGTAGATAGGGAAACCAAATGCATTCTACATCTGATCGTTCGTTGTAGCCCCTCGTGATATATCCTTACGCATCTGAACTCCGCCGAGTGATAAATCCTGCGATATATCACCGGAAGCATTTATAAGTATTATTATCACTCTAACATGACATAAGTGAGTGAACACTCGAAATATCTTTAACCAACCGGTCTCCGCAACCGGTCTCCGCTTCCAGATCTCTTCTATCTCTGCTACCAAGTAACACTCGCTACATAGTCTTCTATAACAAGTCTTCTCTACCGGGTTGCCATTTTAGGTCTTGTCAACCTAGTCTGTTGTCTATCCGATCTCTTCTATATTCGGTCTTCTTTACCCCGTCACATCTTCCCGGTCTCCGCCACCCCGTCGTCTCTATCCGGTCACATCTACCCGGTCTCCGCCAACCCGTCGTCTCTACCCGGTTACATCTACCCGGTCTCCGCGATCCGGTCGCCTCTACCTGGTCACTATATTCAGTCTACGCTTTACCGTCTCCGCTACCCGGTCGCAGCCCACTTGTCTACTCTATCCGCTCTATGAGCTTACATTATGTAAGCTTATTTTTCATTTTAGCTTGTCTGGAGGATCAGATCCAGAAGGAGAGGTGTAAGAGCACGGAGCAGCTGAGAGCTCTCGAGAGGAAGCTGAAGGAACTACAGGATAATCTGCTTCAGAAGATGCAGGAGGTCAATGCCAGCAGAGAAACCCAGGTGACACTGAGAAACGAAATCGAGGTATGAACATCAAGCAACTAAATCATGTGAATACTTGGGTGCTCCTTAATGCTAGTATTGTTTGTATATCTATGCTATTAGCATAAACGTGTCCCTTTTATTAATTATGTTGAGGTTTAGCTTGAGTTTTGCAAACTATAGCTTTGGTTGATTTTGTTACTCTATAATAACTACGTTTAAATTTGTCCGCTGTTAATTACATTTAAATAATGAAATTTATAGTTCAGCATCTGTTAATATAATAATATAACATGTTGGCAGGCGTATCGTGTATTGCTGGAGGAAGAGGAGAGGAGGCTTGGTGGTCATGGTGCCGGTGCTGGTACCGGACTCAACCCCGTCAAACCTGCCTCAGCTAGCGGAAGACGAGCGTCAGCCAGCGGAAACCGAGGGAGTGCTAATGGCTGCAAGACAGGAGCTGGATATGACAGGTTTGTTCTAGATCTAGTATTGGTATATAAACATTTAGTTTTATCAGCATTATTACACATGCACACGCATTCAGGAAGTCTTGGTACTTATGAGAATTGGCTTAAAATATTCAAAGTCGTCCCTCCCCGTACACTACGCAGCAAAACCATTTATTATACCGCAATGAATTTCCTTGAATTTGATTGAATCATTTGCGGTAGATGCATCCCCGTATTTGTTATTAAACAGCCGTAGACATGAAATGTTCTTGCCTTAGTTCCCCCTCCGGCCTTCCACCGTTTGTTGTCGTACGCCATTCTGTTTTGAATATCCGTAAAAATGCAAAATGTTAAGTCGATCTACCAATTTATTAGGCGATATGCTTAGGGACTACTTTAATTGTTATAGATAGTTTCTTAGATTTTTCTAAATATTTCAAAAGAAATATCGCATCGATAGTCCATCGAGCACTTTAAAATTTGCGATTGTCTGTTCGAATAGTTGTTTATCCGTCCGTCCGGATGTCCAAAATACACGTTTAAAAAGAAGTCCTACACATTTCTTTAGAAGCCATTTGGTTATTAAACGTATTAAACAATATGTTGAACGATGCAAAGAAGTTCTACATCTGTGCAAATTTATTATTAAACGAGCCTCGTTTAAAAAATAGCGTTAACCTGGAAACATTAGACTTGGTGCATTTTTCAAGTTTGAATGAAAAGACAACTTGATGAAAATCCCTTTTTGGAATATAACGACCCAGACTCGATTATTACTTGTGACGCAGCTGATGTTGTTTTAAGATCAGTTTGTCGATGCTACACGGGACCTATGCGAAATGTTAGTAGACCTAAATCCGTAACACACACTCTTCCGTAATTTTTGCATGTTCATCTTACGTACCCGTGTTCATTAGTTTGATAGATATGTGTGAAGATGTTAGAACTTCACACAGCTGTTCACACACTGGGACCAGCAGGGCACTAGACAACTTCTGGGGACAGGAACCCATACCCTTTCGGAAGGGGAATTTTGTGTCGTGTTAAGACAAAAAGACATGAAAAGGGGACTTTTAAGTCAATATGTATTTTTACTCTGAAGTGCCACACTTACTCAAAACACTGTTTTCCAATACTGATAAAATAGCAAGTATATTTTGTGACATTTGACTTACAAATAAATCAATTTATCAATTTCATGCATTTTCCGGAGTCCATTTCAGTTTTATTTTAGATTTTGGAGGAGAATTTTTTTCTGAGATAGGGGAAAAACATACTATTTTGAGCGGGGAATGGGGCCCATAATGGGCCCCAAAAATTGCCAAACAAGTGCCCTGACCAGTGAGTGAGTAATATCAAAACTGTTGTTATGTCACGTTACAGGTCGTCTGCTTCTAAGACGTGTGGTAAGAACGCCAAGAAGTTCGGACCAGAGACGGAATACCAAGACGCTTACAGCAGCAGATATTATAGTGAGTCAGATTTTCTGAATGCTTTATTTAATTTTCTCTTCATTATACGCAAAAAATCAATTAAGATATACCTGTTTTAACCATTTCCTCCATAGATACACTTTAATTGCGAGGGCGAACAGTTTAGACCCAGATCAGCCGGCACATCCGTGCCATTTGATCAGGATCTAAACTGTTCGCTTTTTTTATTTGTTAGGGTATTTCTGACCAAAATGCGAGCAGTGCAGACGGCCGTGTCGTCTGATCAGGATCTAAACTGTTCGCTTTTTGATTTGTTAGGTTATTTCTGACCAAAATGCGACCAGTGCAGATCCTGATCAGACGGCACGGATGTGCCGGCTGATCTGGATCTACACTGGTCGCACATGCGTAAAAAGGCATATTTATGGAGGAAAGGGTTAAGCAACCAACTAAGGGAGTGACAACATGTGACTTCTTAACACAGGTGGTTGTTTAAGACAGGTATAATTAAGAATAAAATTTAGGACATATTCAATATGGCTGTTTAAGGCAGGTGGCTGTTAATTGTATTTGGTTGTAAAGATAGGACTTGTGCATATATTTAAAAGAAACTGCTTATATACTTTTTAAGCGCAGATAATTTAAGGCGAGATGTTGTCAGGTATGGTTGGTATCTGTATGGAAATGCTTTATGTAGGCTAACCTTTAAAATCTCGAATGATATTGCTGTCGGTATGGTAGTGGTATGGATATCTTTAGGTATCCAGTGATATCACTGTCAGTCAGGTAATGTCTTTGATATCTTTCAGGTCTCAAGCGTTATCACTATGGTGACGAGGGCCTTGCTTCGAAGTCGTAAGTAGAATGTATACATGTACATATATTACAGAAAATAATAACGCAGCTGATACAAAAAATGAGTTTGATTCATTAAAACCGAAGTCTGAAACGCCTCGTATTGTGTTTAAACTTATAACATGTATAACTATAATAAGTTTCAAAATTAAGTTTAGACCGGAAGCGTGATTCAATGTCATTCTGTATTAACTTATGAAAAAGCAGGGCCATCGTTTACTAGTATGGCCCTGGGCGAGAAGCAGATTCATCTTTAACGCTGAAGTAACAAAAATGTACGATAGAAAAATGTTTTTATATTCCTGTTAAAACAGATGTAAAAAAACTCGAAATCCTAGGGACCTTACCAGGCAACTTAAAGGCTACCAGGGTGTTTTTATCGCTCTTCTCTTGCTTGCGTATAGAGGAGGTAAAACATGTACAAAAAGTTCAGGAGATTAAACTCGATTTTATCCCGCATGTCCCATTCTCTGTCATGGTGTTTGTTTCAGGCCCATTCACAGGGATTTTATAATTATATTTTATTCAGATTCAAAATAACAATTATTCATAAGCATTAACAAAAGCGGATATATAAAATAATATGTGCAACTCGTTCTTTATACCGAAATATGTATTATTGGAAGGTAAATATGTCACTTTCTGTCCCTTTTAGGACCGCGTTGGAGGTTACGTTTTCTGCGGCCATATTTGTAGATTAGTATTCTAAAGACTTTTTTTATTCATTTCAGTGCTGATAATTTGTCCTGGGCGAAAACAAATAAAGGTAAATTTAACTACATGTTTTTATTATTTTTTATTTTATAAGTAAGTTCGGGCACAGGAATTGTGAATCATTGGTTTCAACACATTACACTGTCGTCAGAAAGAAAACAATTAAAACATGCTTTAAACCAAGTCCATAAAATATGTCCGAAATTCAACACTCTAACGTTGTCACTCTGGAAGGAAGTTTTTCACGGAATGACGTCAGAAAATTGTATTCGATTAACTTTAAGACTATCGTAGAACAAATCGTTTTTTCTTTTCCTTTTTGGCAACTTTCAAAATTTTGTGATGAATATAATATTCGGAAACCCAAATTTTAGATTATTTCTACATAATAGTCTAAATGCTTTTAAATTATTACCTCCCCTTAGCGCTCTCTAAAATTGAAGAGCATATTTGATCGATAATTGCACGCTAGGGGGCGTTGTTTACTTCTGTTAATTGACTAAAAGATAATTTGCCGGCGTAATTCAAAAGCCATTTTAATTTTGAAAATGATGACTGCACAAGTTAATGGTCGAGAGTGCCTCAACATGTTTAAAATAGCAACGTTTGATCAACATGTTCAGTTTGATGCCAGTAAGGGACACAGTTATAAAAATCCAGGTTTCCCGTATATCTTTCAAGCAAGGCAAATAAGTAAGGCTAAGTTTTTCTTACTCGATAGAACAAGCATAATACTAAACAAAAAATACTATTTACAACACGCTTTGGGGGTCAAAGTTAAGGAGGTGGGAATTGCAGCCATATTCGTAGAACATTTAAAGCTCTATGTTTGTTGGACGAAAACCTCTCAAATATTCCAAAATCAGAGGAGCTTCATTCGACTGCCGTTATACGAAATAGAAGAGAGCGTTAAGTTCAGACGACAGTAAATAGAAAAGCCTGTTGCGGATTGGACAATTTTGTCTACGATTCGGGCTTACTTTATTTTTAAAGATTCATTGGCCAAAACTATAGAGAATAATTTTTTTTTCAAAAGTGTAAAATGGCTTTAATTTTTTACTTTGAAATAAAAATATTTTTTAAAACACTGTATACATTTTGGGGGTGATTACTTTCGGTTTAAAATGCTGAGAGTTAGTGAAGACCCTGATTTCTGACCATTTTTGATTTGCCCAAGAGTGCCACTTTTCAAATCTGTTGTAGTGTTGGAAAAAGTCAAGTAAACTAAAGCATAGGAGGACCAAAATATATAACTCTAATGGAAACTTTTTAGTGGTCTCTGACCTTAAACATTATGCTTGTCAGTAACACAGCGCATGTATTTTCTAGGTGGGAATGCCGATCGCTCGCAGTATATGACCGGAAGACGCAACTCATCCGTAAGTAGCTTTCAGGATTATGATAATTGTTCTTGAATTGACATGATCAATTGACATTAGCTAAGTAGTTAATGTCAGATCAAAATTCAGTGCTGCTTGGACAGTATTCAATGCAATCAGTCAAGCACAATCTATATACGGGATTCAGTGCTACTCGATCCGTTTCAGTGTTTCGTTATCAGTGATCAGTAATTAATGCTACCCGGTCAGTACAGTGATTATCTGTATTCCATGATGTCCGGTATTATTTAAGTTCAGTGAAGACAAGCGCACAGTATACGTTGATCAGATTATATTATCACTAAGTCTTGCTTTGGGCATTGATCATGTTGATTACATTCGTTAATGACTAGCTCATTTGTGAATTAGTCACGTAATGTAATGACTAGCTCATTTGTGCATTAGTCACATTCTGTTATGACCAGCTCATTGTGTGCATTAGTCTCGTTCTGGAATGACTAGTCATTTGTGCATTAGTCACGTTCTGTAATGACCAGCTTATTGTGTGCCTTAGTCAAGTTCTGTAATGACTAGCTCATTTGTGCATTAGTCACGTTTCTTTATGACGAGCCTGACTTACAGACTAGCTTATTGTGTACTTAAGTAACGTTCTGTGATGACTAACTCATTGTGTACGTAAGTCACGTTCTGTGATGAGTAGCACATTGTGCGGGTAAGTTCGATTCTGTGATGACTAGCTAATTGTGCAAGTTAGTCACGTTCTGTAATGACTAGCTCATTGTGTACGCAAGTCACGTTTTGTGATGACTAGCTCATTGTGCACGTTAGTCACGTTCTGTGATGACTAGCTCATTGTGCACGTAAGTCACGTTCTGTGATGACTAGCTCATTGTGCACGTAAGTCACGTTCTGTGATGTCTACCTCATTGTGTACGTTGGTCTCGTTTTGTTATGACTAGCTTAGTGTGAACGTTTGTTATGTTTTGTGATGACATTTTGTTTTGTAATATTTTTCTTCTTTTCTGTTTCAGCAAGGCAAGATTCGAATGATGTAAACTGCTGCAAATATAAATAGCGTTAGAATAACATTTATATTAGTAGAAAACAATACAACACTTGTTATGCTAAATTTTGCATATAATATATCAGTTAAGAGGGATGTTAACAGTAAAGAACTAGATAACAGAGACCAGGAGCGGTTTCAAACAGGAACCAGCAGTGAACTTACAATGCAGCTTTAATTTGATTTATTTGTCGCCAAACACATGAGTCCCGAGAGTCTGTAGAATGCCGACCTTCAGACCTGTGTGTTAACTTTGAAGTAGATCTAATGTTTAATGATTTTAACTTTAATGTTCATACGGTTTATGTCATTGAATTGATAAAAAACATGTTTGTTTATTTTCAATCTATATTTTATCTACATTAAGAATAAAAAAAATAGTTGTTCATGTCGGTTAACTAAAGTTATAGTGTTGGCTGTTGTGGATTTTTCGTCGTAAACAATCGAACCCACTGATCTATTTTCAGTACGTGTAAGTGCTGTCTTACAGCAGTTACAATGTCGACCCGTACTTTGATTTGTTCTTTTTTTCGTAGTTATTTTTAGTAAACTGGGATTGGGTCATGCGGCCACTAGATTTATTTAATGTGTCAAAGTGTGATCCTCCAAAAGACTGGTTTTACCGACACGAAGATGTTGATTGAATGTGTCGTAGTTTTCCGGTCCAACGGGAAACAGGTGATTCGAAAATACTCCTGAACCGGACCTTACCAACATTATGTTTCACTTGATTTGGGATTCTTTATTTTTGATTGGCGTTTAGCTTATTTCGGCTCCGCGTGTTGCACAGAATAAAGCCTCCCCACCTGCTAGTCTTTTAGCCGAAATTTGCTAAACACTAAGCTAAAAATATATAAATATCACATCCCATTGGGGGAAACAGTACGAAATGTTAACCCGAGAGAAGTAATGTCAACCGAGGAGTTACATTACTTCTCTCGGGTTAACATTTCGTACTGTTTCCCCCAATGGGATGTGATATTTATTTTATTACACCGAACATTTGTTTTTTTAGAGATCTTGACTATGACCAAATTAATTGCTTAATTGCGTTTATCTCCCTTGGTCATTTACGCATGCGTAGAAGTTAATTTGTAATCGGATTTCCAAGATATTTATTTTTAGATCCACGCGAGGGTGACATGATGCTGTCGCATATGTGACAGTATATAAATATCACATCCCATTGGGGGAAACAGTACGAAATGTTAACCCGAGAGAAGTAATGTCAACCGAGGCGTTAGCCGAGGTTGACATTACCTTCTCAAGGGTTAACATTTCGTACTGTTTCCCCCAATGGGATGTGATATTTATTTTATTACACCGAACATTTGTTTTTTTAGAGATCTTAACTATGACCAAATTTCGTTTGGGAACAAAATCTCCCTTGGTCAATAGAGGTCTTTCACATTGTTGTGCGCATGCGTCGTACGCCACGTTAGGTGCGGAAAATATTGGTTTTATCCTAAACCGACAAGTGAGGGGGCATGTAACTGTGTCATTGCTAACAGAATGAACAGATATGATCACGGTGTCGTCTTAAAGCTAATGATAAATTATAATAATAATTATGATAAAGCATAATAAATTCGAGTTTCAGAATTTCCGAATATTAAAACGTCTGGTCGGCAAGATTTGACTGTGAAAAGCGTAAAACAATCAAAGACGTGGTTGCCACTTTGAATCGGGAAGTCTTATATGAAAACAAATACATTGTGGATTACACGTTACTGTATATTTTCCACAGACACATATCTAAGCGTATCGAGTTTTTCTGACAAAATGCGTTTACTTCAAGAAATATATTTTATGTTACATGATCTCTCTAAATTGGAGGTAAACGGATGAATTCAGCAATGTATCGGCGTTGAATACTCGTCGTTGTATTCAACGCCCGTTAAGCTTATTAAGTTATTCATGTTATTATAAACATCTTTTTTTATAAAATCGTCAGCCATAGTCAATAGACATTAGTTTAAGTCGCATTTCATGAATATCTACGTGTTACGGGAATGATGTAGAAAGAAGATAAAATGTCCGCAGACCTCAAAAATCTCAGGATTTTATCTGAAATCTCCGGACCGTAAGGTTCTTCTCCGGATCTAAGGATTTTCAGGCAAAATCTCAGGATTTAAAAATATTGAAAAGGATAATTAATGAAACATAAATTTAACTGAATTTAGAATGGGTTTTACAATTATATTATTT
Source organism: Corbicula japonica (assembly GCA_038501625.1). Classification (NCBI taxonomy): domain Eukaryota; kingdom Metazoa; phylum Mollusca; class Bivalvia; order Venerida; family Cyrenidae; genus Corbicula; species Corbicula japonica. The sequence continues at coordinate 3,291,193 of JAZAYU010000050.1, forward strand.
AATATTAAGAAACTTGGTCTTGGTCACGGCTCCAAAATTTCCTGTTTATTGAGAGATTACGTGATAGTGACACGCTGCCTCGGGCACACATGTACACAACAGCTAAGTGTCATAAAACTAAACTCGGACCTGAATATCGCAGTCCCGTTCATTTGTTTTGGTCCATGGTCATTTTGATTTTAAACAGAAATGAAAATATCATATTTCAAAAGCTTCAGCGACAACAATTACGAACTTCAACATCAAAATAGTTTTTTATTAAAAAAAACATCAAAACTCTCTGGATTTTTTTTTAAATAGGTTTTGGTTGGCCTGCCGTCCGGCAATATTCGTTTGGTTCAATCAATTTAACGATTTCTCGGGTTGTAGCTGGAATCATCCTATTATGTAAATACGTAATATTTTTTCTCAAAAGCAAAACAAGCAAAACACATATCAACCTAGTCGCCGACGAGCTACATCAGAATATAATTATGTCTCATTCCACTATAAATTATAGCGTTACAAAAAAATGCCGTAAAACGGTAAAATGTCCGATAATGTTCGTCTGAATTGTCAATTATACAGATTTATTTTTAGTAAACACAATTCACGTGTGTATTTTCATAAAAAACCAAACAAATCCGTTGGATACTCGCGTCCTGAAAATACCGCGATAAACAATGTTTAAAATGCGCATAAACTTTCTTGATGTGCTTTTAAATGATCATAACGTTTTTTTTATTCTTCGTTGTTTGACTGAACTAACTTATTTATAAATTTGAAATGATTAATCAACATTTTCTTAATTTTATAATCACTTAGTCATATTAACAATAGTAAACGATGCCCCCTCGCTTGCATTTATCGACTAAATATGCTCTTCAATTTTAGAGAGCGCTAAGGGGAGGTAACAATGTGAAAGAACTCTATTACGCATGCGTAGAAGTTAATTTGTAATCGGATTTCCAAGATATTTATTTTTAGATCCACGCGAGGGTGACATGATGCTGTCGCATATGTGACAGTAGCGATTATCTCCCTGTGACGTCACATTACGCTATATAGTAAACTAATCACGTGAGGTGTAATAATAACGATTATCTCCCTGTGACGTCACATTACGCTATATAGTAAACCAATCACGTGAGGTGTAATAATAGAGAATAACCTGTTTCTTCTACTTATAAAAATGTTTCGCTGAGATAAGCAGTATTTTTCACACATTTTTTCCATTAAGGTGATACTTGAAACACTAGATTAGCAGTTGTAAGTTTTTAAGTTTCATTTTAATGTAGACAATACAAATACAACAATGTCATCTATGATCACTATGTGAAGTGGATTTTACGTAAGTTACCTTGACCAAAAAGGGATTTGCATTGACCAAAAATGCTTAAAACGAGCCCAATTAAGACATAGCAAAAGTCTATGGTCTGACAGTGAAGTCCATGATATTTATTTAAAGAAATATAACACCATGACATCGTTAAATATCAAATACAAATTTGACACGATGGTATAATCACTATTATGATGTTATTACTTTCGACATTACTCCGGAGTGAATACATGAAAATGCTTATTTCCGGTAATATTCAGACGGAAAGCGAAGCGATAGAGTAAATGTATCAGAAAGAGAGATATCGCGCATCATTACTTTATAAAGACGACATTCACAATTTATCACTTATTGTATCGCCGAATGCAATTAATGTTAAACAGTTCGATTTACCGCTACCTAAAAAGTGTTTCTTGAACTGGCCACTTTTTTTTACAAAGGTAAAGTAGAGGAAAGGCATTATGCGTTGCCAAAGCAGCTCCCAGAAATATGTCTGTAGCCGGAGTTTATGTTGTTTTGTTTTCGTAATTCTCCTTTCTTGTCGTATTACTAGTATTTGCTATAGGTAAATTTGGGTCATTTTTGACCGAAGACAGTTTGCATAGGGGTTGGGGCGGCTAGTAAAGTGCCCGTGGCAAAAGGGCGTCATCGACTTTTGTAGAATTATCTCAGTAAAATAACCCGTTACCGATGTCATGCTGTGGTGGTAACGTGTATTGATCAGTGCTATCCAGCCAACCTTTTTGGGGGTTGTCTCGTTTAGCTCAATGGGGGCCTACCGATATCCAGAGTTACCTCCCATTGAGAGTGGATTCCCTTGCTGATTGGGTAGTTCCGGTTTAGAAGTGGTAATAAAGCGTAGCGTTAAAAGTGTAGATAAAAAGTTTCAAAGTGCTTTTGAAGTTAAAATGCATTGTCAAATTAACAAAAAAAGTGAAACAGGCATAGAAGGAATATCCATCATCTTTGTAAAGTGATTTTAAGTTAAGTTAATAACTAAATGCATCTTTACCTATTTACGTACCTGCACGTATCCTTTATGAAAAGTTATTTATTGGCTGGCATCGAAATTTTAGCTTTTTAAAACGTTCACTTAAGTATTCAGCCAATCACCGTTAAGTCATGCAAACAATGCTTATTAAGAAAAGGGCCTGGTGTTTTATGATCATGTTACGTAATCTAATTAGCAAGACTGGGTTTTACCAGCTGGAGGTGTGATAAAGGCCTTTTGAAGTGTAGTTGTAGATTTGTAAGAGGTCGAAAACGTTGCTTGTTGGGGGTAAAAGTGTTGTTTTAGGAAAGTGACTTGAGATTAAATATTTTAATTAATTGTCACACTGTTGTTTGAAACCCGAGACATTCATTATTTGATATTTGCAACTTAAAGCGCTCCGATCTGAATTTAATAAAATAGCATTCGGGAAAGTGTTACCCAAACATATATAAACTTTATTAAATTAATTAAAATTGATTGTAAAACTAAATGAAATAAAAAAATTGAAATAAAGAGCAAAACGTGAAAAAATTTACGAAACCATGTTTGAATATATTCTAAATTGTATAAGAATAAGAAAGAAACTTTTGGAGAATAAATTGCAGTATATTCAAAAATACGTTAATACGAACATGGCACAAATCTATTAACCGAATGGCATGAATTTAATTTGTAGGAAAAGGTTCAGCTATTAAAATAATCTTAGACTATTAAATTCCTGGCCAAAAATGTTGCATGGACATGAAAGAACATGTATAAAAGTGAACGGGCGTTTCATTGGCGGAAGTCAAACTTTATTTTACATCATGTGTTATAAATTGTACTAGTCTACCTTTTTTTCGTTAACGGTTTCTTACTTTTCTTTCCCTCAAATCTGCCATTTTTGAGCATAGGAAATGCGTATTTTTACTCTTTATTACCGAAGGAGTCGAACATAACGATGTTAAACACACACCTCGCAAACGTATAAAAATGGGTAAAAGAGAAAATTTAAATGTAATGCACTGCACTATAAAACTATCAATTTTTACCATTCAATGATAATAATCAAACGTTTTTATGCATTATGCTGATCTCTGACCAACCAGACCCTATTAAAACGTATTTGAAAGGACCACGGATGACTACTGCATGTCTGTTTTAATGTCAAACTCAGACCGGAACTACCCAGTGACAGGTTCGCGTTACAAAGGGAGGTAACTTAGGACAGAATATTGAGATAGTTCTGTATATCGGTAGGACCCCATTGATTGCGTCGTCAGAATTGCAGGGCTAGGCGCTGTCGCCGTGACGGTGCGGGTTCGCTCCCTGCTAGAGACAATACCTAGCCCTGCAATTCCTGCGACGCAACCAAATGAGCTAGACGGGACAATCCTCAAAAAGATAGGCCTGATATACGTAATAATCACTGCAGGACATCGGTAACGGGTTATTTTAATTATAACAGTAAGGCAATTCTGTTATCAAGGACGACTAGGGGGGAAAACCTCAAAAGTGGTCTTTGAAGACAGGTGGTAATTGTTCACTGGTTAATTTGTTCTTTAAATTAGTCAAATAGGACAATAATGGCGTCCTTTTCCGCAGTTGGTCTTTGTTTTCAGATGGTCTTTAGAGCAGGTTGGACTGTACTTACGAAGTCCGCATTAATGTTTCTTCTGAACCTCGTATATTTGGAATCCCATGCAAATTTCGCCAACATTAATCCCAAGTGAAATACGCCAACTTGAATCCGAAGTGAAGTACGGCAGCATCCACGCGAAAAATGCCAACATCAATTACACGCGGAAATACACCAACATTAATCCGCAGCACAGTATTAATTTTACGCTCAATACCACGGTGGTAAAGCTAATCGGAAGATTTTTTTTATTAATTCTACGTCTCCTGGATCAAGGGAAGGACATTTTATGATTTTATGATATAAAAAAAAATTGGACAAGAAGCCAAAAACTTAAAAAAATCACTATTAACTCGAGTTTGAAAATGAGCATCTCTAGGAATATTATGAGATTTAAGCCGTTAATACATTTCATGATATACTGTTCAAGTTACGGATTTTAATCGTGGTTCTCTGCAAAGTACGTGGAGCACGATACACGCCAAACATTTATCCTAAACACAATACGCCAACATTAATAGCACCTTAAATACGCAAACATTATTCCGACGCAAAATATGCCAACATAATGCCACATTAATACTAGCCGAAATACGCCAACCTTGATCTCAGGCGAAATTTTTCAATATTTATGCCACATGATATGCCCGAATATTAATCCTATGCTCAATACCGCGACAATTGCGCCAACATCTACTATCTCTACTATCCCACGTGATACAACAAACTTAATAGGACGCAAAATACCACAAACACTTATCTCATGCGAAAAACGCAAACATTAATTCCAAGTAAAACACGATAACATTAATTTTATTAACGCAAAATACGCCAACTTTATTCCCAAGTGAAATACGCGATTTATCGCAAGCAAAATACACCCACATTAATCCCGCGCAAAATAGCCAACATTAATTCAACGCGAAAATACACCACGGTTGATCGAAGGTAAACACACGCCGACATAATCCTTCGCGAAATACGTAATACATTAATCGCACGCGAAATCGCCAACATTAATTCAAAATGCATTAAAAGATTCCACAGGAAATGTAAAGCGTATAGATTTGTCCCTTCCAGCAGAATTGTAGAGAGTAATCTAGCACACTCTTTTACGTGTAGAAATACGGAACATGGAAGAATATTGAACGAAAGCATACCATAAATTTCATTATTTATTCTCAAATCTTACAATATGATAAATGGATACCAGTGAGTTTATTTTATTAACGCATCTACGCTAGACATTTACCACTCGATGGCCATCATAGATCGGACATGTCTAAACTTTAGGCCAATCAGTATTTATTTACTAAGAAATAATATTTTATTTCCGACAAATGTTTGTCTGTAAGTTTAACACTTGTCTGTTTTGTTACGATACAAAGATGTTTCTCATTTCCTAACTCAAATACTAATGATAAAATGTCAACGCATTTGTAAGAGCGTGAGAAGGGAAAATGACCTCCCTTGTGCGAGAATGGACGGTTTCAAACGCATTATGTATGCCAATGCAACACGTATAACTGACCTTTTCGTAAAACTGTAGCGAAACATGAGTAACATCTGTGTAAATGGATGCTATTTTTCAAGTTAGTGTTAAAAGATACTAATGGAATAAAACAAGAACTGAACATAACTTTGACCTGCATAAATTATCCGCGACACATATAAGTATTCTCGACATTACAGGCATGAACAGTAGTCCGAAGGACATGTTCCCCTGTCACAATAACTCTGGCACCATCCGTTCCAGTAATCTCCCCCTACAATGCCATTAGACGAACAGGTCATTCCAGATCTCGCCGCTGACGACGTGACCCTTGTAGTTGTGGTGGCTGTGGTGGTTGTTGTGGTTGTTGGCTGTGTTTGTAAGCTGGCTTCCGTACATTCACATGTCTCCGGCGGACAGTTGTCGCGATTGTTGCATTCGTCCGTACACCTGCAAAAGTAACGCGTTAAATTAAGGTAATGCGCCATTCGCCATAGACAAAAAGAAAAATATAAAAATCTCTCAAACGGCACAAAGTTGTTCCATCAAACTTTGCACAGACCAATGTTATTAATATAAGTTTAATTTACATACGCTACGAAAAGTTAGAACGGTAAAGAAAAGATAGTTAGACCAAACAAAAAACACTAAAATTTTATTTGCTATTTTTTACAAAAACGAAGCAACACTAAACATCAATTTGAATTTCATGATGAGTAATGAGTTACTGATAACGACACCTTAGGTCCTTTTGTCTAACAAATGTATACGATGTGATTTTTTTTTGTAAAAGTGTGTTTGACATTCAATTTCCTGGTCGCGAAAATGGATTACATAAAAATAAAAATGTTGATTTCTCTCATCACAACTGAAAGTTCTTTTCAAGGACCTTAGATATTGTTGTCAGTATCGTTTCATGCAAGTTGACATTTGAATTATTGCTTTGTGTTGCTTCCTTTTTTGTGATAAAAGTTGCAAATAGAATTTTAGGGATTCGTCAGGTCTAACTATTTTTCTCTACTGTTCTAACTTTTCTTAACGTATGCAAAATAATGACACAATTATACCATTTATTTGTGCAAAGTTTGATGACAATGCGTTGTCCCGTTTGGGTTTTATTTTATATTTTTCTTTTTTGTCTATGGCAAAGCAATGGCGAAAGACGCAATACCATACTGACCATTAGTATTATTTTTAAATTTTGACAAATCCTTGATTGTGGTTGGCCAACAAATGAGTGCGAACACCTATATTATTATTATTGAATGAGAACATTGGACGACTAACCATCTGTCAAAGACGTCAATACCCTTCCAGAGGGCTACCGCTTTGCAGATCTTTACTGTGGATGCTGGTGGTTGCTGGGGAGTTCCGGTTTCAGGGTACAGCAATGTCGTTGTCGGCTCAGTGACGACGTGTTGGATGACGGTACATTGACACGAGTCTGGTGGGCAATTACCATGTGCGCATGCGTCAGCACACCACCTTTAATAAAAGTTATAATACAAAGTTTTATTCGGTAATAGTTAACTTATGAACTTTTTAATTCAGTTGGATTAGCGTCACTACCGTTCCTAATATAAATAATATGTGAACATAGACCAGAAGGATAATTTGTGAACAAATACCAGAAGAATAATTTGTGAAAACGATCAGAAGAATAATTTGTGAACACGATCAGAAGAATAATTTGTGAACACGATCAGAAGAATAATTTGTGAACACAGACCAGAAGAATAATGTGTGAACATAGACCACCATAATAATTTGTGAACATAGACCACCAAAATAATATGTGAACACAGACCAGAAGAATAATGTGTGAACATAGACCAGAAGAATAATTTGTGAACATAGACCACCAAAATAATGTGTGAACACAGACCAGAAGAATAATTTGTGAACATAGACCAGAAGAATAATTTTTGAACAAAGACCACAAAAATAATATGTGAACATAGACCAGAAGAATAATTTGTGAACATAGACCAAAAGAATAATTTGTGAACATAGACCAGAAGAATAATTTGTGAGCATAGACCAGAAGAATAATTTGTGAACAGAGACCAGAAGAATAATATGTGAACATAGACCACCAGAATAATTTGTGAACATAGACCACCAGAATAATTTGTGAACATAGACCAGAAAAATAATATGTGAACATAGACCAGAAGAATAATTTGTGAACATAGACCACCAGAATAATTTGTGAACATAGACCACCAGAATAATTTGTGAAAATAGACCAGAAGAATAATTTGTGAACACAGACTGCCAGAATAATTTGTGAACACATAATTTCAAAATAATATGTGAACTTAGACCACCAGAATTATATCTGTACATAGACCACCAGAATAATATGAAAACACAAATCAAGATAATAATATGTGAACACATACCACAAAATGTGAACATAGACCCGCCATAAAATATGTGAACAGAGAACACCAAAATAATATTTGAGTAAAGACGTCAAGAATAATATATGAACTTAGTCCATCAAAATAATTTGTTAAAACTGATCACCAATTTAATATGTGAACAAAGTCCACCTGAATAATAGGTGAAAACAGATCGCCGGAACCATATTTCAACTCAGATCATCATGATAATACATGTATGTGAACACATATCCCCCAGGATAATATGTGAACATATACCACCAAAATAATAAGTGATCAAAGACCATCAGAAAAATAAGTGGACACAGACCACCGGAATAATATGTGAACACAGATCTTAATTATAATATGTGAACATATACCACTAGAACAATATGTGAACACAGACCATCAGAATAATATTGTGGGCACATACCACCGGAATAATATGCGAACACAGATCTTAATTATAATATGTGAACAAAGACCACTAGAACAATATGTGAACACAGACCATCAGAATAGGTTACACTACAGTAATTCAGGTGGCTCGGGAACCAGTCAATTTTGTCTAGGGTTTGTGCGGACCATTAGATAAAGTAATTCTGTGATTGGTTGAAAATGCAAAAGCAGAATAAAAAATATTAAATAGCTATGTGAAAATGCACAGTGTATAGGAGAAGTTGAAACAAAACATTTGCATTTTTATTTTGAGTGTATGAAAATTTTTATCTTTAAAAATGGGTATTATTTTAGACAAAGTGAAACTGAAAGAGGCGCAAATCTGAGGGTGGTGGTATTCCAGTGCATGTCTCGAAAAAGTTTACTGGTTACGCTATATTTTTGTTGTGTTTTTATGATGTCTCTAGTTTAGTTTTATTTGCAAAAGTAAGATTTTTAGGCCTTGACCCAATAGCTAATTCAGAATAGGAGATGAAGCTATACTGGGAGTCTATGGGAAATGAATTACTGTAGTCTAACCAATAATATTGTGGGCACAGACCACCAGAATAATATGCGAACACAGATCTTAATTATAATATGTGAACAAAGACCACTAGAACAATATGTGAACACAGACCATCAGAATAATATTGTGGGCACAGACCACCGGAATAATATGTGAACACAAATCAAAATAAAATATATGAAAGAACACCAGAACAATATGTGAACAAAGTCCGTCAGAATAATATGTGAACACAGATCAAAATAACAATATGTGAACAAGGACTGCCAGAATTAAATGTGAACAAAGTCTTCCAGAATAATATGTGAACACCTGTTTTTGAATCGCCGAAAAAGTAGAAAAGCTTACATTAAATTCAGCTTAAAATAAGTTTTACTTCAAAGTTTGAATGTACGTTAATCTTTGCCCTTTGATATGTTTGTACCAATCACATTGTTTGGGACACAACTACTGACCTGTCGAGGTATTCGTTTCCTTCCCAAAGGTTGATGGCTCTACACTCTGTCCGGCTGGCTAATCTTGTAGTTAATTCTTGATGTTGCTACAGTAAAATATAACTTATGATTAGTTCTCCAGCGAGATGAACCAACAGTTATACACTTGAAGGTCACTTTACATACAGTATAATGTTTTAAAGTTTTTCTTTCATATTAGAAATTCACTTTTCCCCCCTAAGTTGTATCGATTTGAGTATAACTTTTTCTGAGTAAAGGCTGCTGCAGTTGTTTGACATATTTGTTTTCTTATTGATGCATGCTTATCATGTGTCTAGTTTATCAAGCTCTATAGAACATAATGGGAAATAAATTTTCAAATTTAAAGTCGTTATTTGAATATATACCTAAATTTTTAGTGTTTTTTTTTTTATAATTGTGGGATGTTGGAAATGAAATAAACATAGTACGTATACATAGCATGTATAGACAATGGCGATCTGAAACTTAATTATAACTCATAACGTAATCATGTTAGAGCACACATTTTATTAATGTCTGCATAAAAGTGACTTTCCTATGTTTTCAATGTTACCTCAAAATCATGAGACGTACAGAAATGGATATATATTTATAAGAATTAATGATATTAAATATTGATTTATTGGTGTAATTGTTGTGGAAAAGTAAATAAAATCTTTTATATAAAAAAAAAATAAAAACTTGTTGATAAAGCACATCGTAAACAAATGGATTCTACCACAGGAGTTGTTCCTCGTGTAGTAGGAGATGCGGTTGTTGGTCTTTGTGTTGTCGTCATTGGTTTTTGTGTTGTCGTTGTAGGGGTAGTTGTTGTTGTCGTTGGTGTTGTTGTTGTCGTTGTTGGGGTCGTTGTTGTCGTCGTTGGTGTTGTTGTTGTAGTGGTTGTTGTGGTCGTTTCGGCCTGGTGGATGATTGGGTTGGCCCCGGTACAATCACATCCGTACGTTGGACAATTTCCTTCAAACAGTAAATAACTTTATGCGAAGATATGGAAAACATTAAGAACTTCATTCATTGAAATAAAACATTGCTTCAGTATTAGAATAATTTTAATAAAAAACTCAATTCATTTGTTTCTTTTTGGACGGAATCATACAAAAATTCTTCCCCATAAATTTTCTTGTTGTTTTGGATAAACTCTTTTTGTCAAGATTGTGTATATTGCAGTGGTCAGGTTCCAATAAACATCCTGTAAATTTGTGTTATAGTACATTGAGGATACGTGTATAAGTGCATGTTTTCGGTACGGACACACCCCAATAAAATATGCAGTATCAAATAAACAAGTCCTCTAGCAAGATCAGCGAGGAAACTATGATTATATTCAAATATTCTGAGAATCAAATTACTTAGCAACTCTTGTCAAAGTTCTCGGCATTGTGCTACAACTTATTGTTTAATAACGCGAGCCAACAGTCTTCGCCTCGATCTGAAATTCGGAGCTTTTATGGCGGTGATAAAGAAACCGTACTACAAATTGACAACGGTATTGTGAAACAGGTCATAACTCCTATACGCCCCAGATAGCGGTAACTTAGTGCACACTTACTTTGTTGTAAGCTTTCTAGATTTCAGACGTGAGTTACATGATTGTTAAATTGAAAAGGAATAATCTGTCTTAAGTTAATGCTTTTTAAGACGGCATAAAGAGGTAACAATTGATATCATCATTAATGCATTAGGTTACATACTATAAGCATGATGTACCCAACGCCAAGTATAGCGTTACGCGCGCGGAATCATGTGACAAAAATTGCCAAAGCACAAAACACGCTCGATTCGAAGTATGCATTTTTATTGTTTTTCTCTTATACCTGACGTATTTTTAATGAACTAAAACCAAACATAAATGAAGGCAGAGGTATATTCCAAGTAATACCAGCTCCTTTCGGTATTTCGTGTACTGTTTGCCATATTTTTGCACCGTACACATTGATCTTGTTGAAATTGTTCTTCTGGCGAGTTTTCAAGAGTGACAAGAATGTTGCATGTAATGCACCAGTTACATTCAGTTTGTCTTGATGTAACAAACTTTGCACTCAATAACGTTGCACTAACGAAGATTCGCCAGATTAAAGCGTGATGTTTAGTAACATTTACAGGGCTAGGTGTTGTATGCGACACACAGTCTTGTCATGCCAAACATTTGTGCTAAGTTATTTTTAATCACCCCTCTATAGTGCGCAGTTAAGGCCTGGATACGAACTGTTGTCGGTTCTCCATCCAGCTGCCCGTTTGCCCAACGACATACCCCAATCTTATAACCGGGTTTTCCAAAGAAAATCTAGCCGATATTTTCTATAGTACTAAAATAATTATATATAACCGTTACGTTCAAAATACGGTTATAATTGGTTTATGAGTGACCTAAATGAACACCTCTGGAATCATCAATCTGCAAGTATCACTGTTGTACTAAAAAGTAAACTGTGTTTAAAATCCTTAACGTGATGGTAAAACTGTTGTAGTAGAAAGATGGAGAGCCTGGTTACCTCGAGAACAACTGTCTGTACACCACTGGTCCATGTGAGGATCACCTGCCCAGTTGTTTATGCCCTTACATAGCGTCTTTACGCCAATAAATTCCTGAAAATACGACAAAAATCAAACCCGATTGAAATGAAATATATATATATATATATATATATATATATTAACAGCCATTATGATCAGCAACAATGTCCGCAGATGTTGGCATATTTCGTGGCCTGTCCCACTTGCGTGAATAGTGTTCGCATTTTTCGTGGCCTGACCCACTTGCGTGAATAGACTATATTAATGCCCGTATATTGTATGTTATTGAATACCAAAACAATATGTTTAAACTAGAACATAAATGTTATTTTACATATGATAGTGTGCTCATTTCGATTTCTGGTTCATCAAAAATTAATCACTGATCTAGCCAGAAATACAGTTATTGTAAGAAAGACTATGAACGGATTAACGAAGGCGCAGTTGGAGCTACAAACAGAATCTTATAGAACTTCGAATATAACACTGAATAAATGAAAACATGGTACCGGCGGGGTCGTTGATGGAACACGTTGAGCAAGTGTCTGTGCCGGGGTGCGCTGTGTGACTGGCCGAGGAGCACGTGACGATACTGTTACAGCTGGGATTGGTTGAGGTGGTATCACTGGTCCGTCTACTTCTATTGCGACATCTGCACAGCCGTAAAATTCTTCTTGTGGTCCACAACCTACACATCCTCGACCGGTCACTGGGTCCACGCCCCAACTGTTTCCTTAAAATATGGAAACGAGCACATTATAATCGAGTAGATATAATAGACACGCATTCACTTGAACAACAGAAGGTACACAGAAGGTAAAACTGGGTAAAAAAAGTATTTATTGTAATTGAATACATATAAAAACACGCATTCACATGAACAACAGACGGTACACAGAAGGTAAAACTGGGAAAAAATAAGCATTTATTGTAATTGAATACATATAAAAACACGCATTCACTTGAACAACAGAAGGTACACAGAAGGTAAAACTGGGTAAAAATAGGCAATTATTTAATTGAATACGTATTATAGACATGCTTTAACTTGAACAACAAAAGGTAGACAGAAGGTAAAACTGGGTGCAAATAAGCATTTATGTTTATATAAAATAATATCTGTTAAACCGAATAGTCGTTCAGTCTTTTGAGGCGCTTCTTGTTGCATGATAACAGGATGTAACAAACCTGCATGGTATTTCCACTGAACAAGACAATTTGAACATGTCATCCCGGCTGGTAACGTGTAGTTCATGATCCAATCACCCGTCCGTCTTGTATCGATAACCACCCTGCAATAGTCGTTACTCAAGCGTTACTTGGTTGTTACAAATCGTTTGCTTTGTTGTGAACGACTCACTGGCGACCTGTCAACGACCGCTGAACGGTTCCCAAGCGCACGCAGCGCGTGACTAAAGTTAAACGAACGTCCTTTTGGCGTCCATTGAGCGTCATTCGAGCGTTACCCGAACGTCCATGCTTCAGTACGCTCGTCTAACGTTCACAAATCGTTCTTCGCGCGCCTGCGGCCCATGAGAAAATTCTAATAATTTTAGGGTTTTCTTACTTGTTCGCAAGTACACGCTTCTAGTATGTTAGACACACGCTAATGGTGCGTTAGACCAAACGTTAATGACACGCCAGATTTGTCATACTCATTCTAGAACGTTAAAAAAAATGAACGATTGAAACGTTCAGAAAACGTTGACCAGAACGTCATAGTGTGACGGCACCTTTAGTTTTTTTTAAATGGAAGTTTAAGTATGCTGAAGATATTTTAAAGCCTAAATTTTGTATGCAAAATTTTCTTCAGAGTTGAAAAAATAATTCTTTATTTCTTTATTTTCATTATCACTCTTTTATAAAAACGGCAAAAAGTTCTGTAAAATACAAAATGTAAATGTATACAAAACATGTATTATATTTGACAAAAAAGCGGTACTGTACCGTGTTCCCTTCCCGTCTGCTCTTTGTAGCACGTGCTGATCGAGACATTCCTGTGTGACCACTGTTTTGTTGTCATTGCTAGGACATATGCGGTATTCCATATAACCAAAATGATTAGCCGTTATATCGGCTCTTGTCTGGATAACTTGTCCCATCTGAAAGTTGACAGAAGCTACAGATGACCAATTAGTTAAGTGAAGTATCTGCTCGGGTGAGAACAGGGATGTTTATGCTCTATATCTCATAATTTTTAAAATACCAAAAATTAAAGAAAATATGCTGTCTCTCTTAATATTTATGGAATATAATAACAGTATGCAATCTGTTAGTTCGTATTTTCGAGTTGGCTATGTAAACAATATCACGCGTAACCGGTCGAGAAATAATACGAACCTACATAATGTCCCTTTTATTAAATACACTTTTCGCTCAAAAATAATTTAAATAAACCAAACAACCAAATTTTAGTCAACAACGTGGTTTACATAATAGAAGAAATAAAAATAGTAACGCAGTTGTAAATTTATGAATGGATTTGAAAATTTATGAATGGCGTAAGAATATAACAGCATAGTACATGTATGACGTAGCTATGAAGTCACATACATGTAGACAAGGTGCCCGAACCACGTGATTTGTGGCGTCATTTTTCGCTATTTCGGCAAGAAAAAAACATCGATTCAGATCTTTGAAGCATTGTAAGTATTTTATTAGTTCACCATTTAAAAAAAAATCTCGCATTTCAAGGGAAAAGTTGAACACTACATATTACGTTTGTTGATACATTTGTCGCCCTGTGTCTACTTTTGTCTGTGATTCGGGGAAAATAGATCTTCTGCTAAAATTTTTGCCATTCAATTTCAATAATTCCCCCGAATCATAGACAAAAGTATACACAGTCACAAGGCGACAAATGTATTGACAACCGTGTGTAGTGTTCAACTTTCCCCTTAGAATGCGCTAAATTAAGTCGAAAATGGTGAACTAAAGACTTACTTACAAGGCATCAAAAGTTTGAATCGATGGGGTTTTCTTGCGTAATACCGTAAAATGACGTCAACACGCACGTGGTATGGCCAGCTTGATAGAACAAGATAGCAGCGAAAAAAACTATTGAAAAACCACATTGTTGGATAATGATTTTTAAATCAGACTCTTTGTATCAAACTTGCGGATACACGCTGTACCATGCTAAATCATTAATGGGTAAATAATAAATATATGCCCATAAAAAGATCTACGTGAAATTTAAGCCATTTTTGATGTTAAATATTATTTAATCACTATTTCAAAAGATCATGGAATACTTCAGTTGTTAACTAACTACAGGTTTTCCTTCTCAATGTTAGTGTTAGAGCAAAATGATAAAAACAAACTAGAGCTATTTGTTTTGAAGATGGATTTTCTCTCTGTTCACTTTTATAGAAGACAACTTTGTGTTTGTTAGTACCAATGCATAAAGAAAAGAAGCAATAGAAGAAAATTCAGTGATGAAAAAAATAACTATCGTTACATATACCAAGCCTAACAACCAGTCTCAACAGCCTGGTAATCACCAATAATATTGATCAACCAGGATCGACGGCCTGGTTATGATCAACAGAGGCGATGTTAGACCGTATATGTCACAAAATGTATATGTCACACGTGTGTGACATGTTCGGCCGAATTAATCACACCTGTCTTCATGTGACATCTACGTTTGTGCAAATTAGCGATAAATGTCTGATCGTATATATCACACATTTCACACAATGAACCAATTCTAAACATCGTTGCCTTTATCTTTGTCCGCAGCAGCAGCATCACATTGCCCTCATTAACGTCAACGAAACATCACCATCAACATCATCATCACGAGTGATTTTATTTTTTGTAACGTTTTCGACTACCGATATGCAATGTACAGTAAGGGGCCACAAGAACTTATACAAATAGTTTTAATAGATAAGAAACTGACATCAATTTTTTAAGTCAAATTAACAACATTAGGATCTTTTTATAACTTAAATAAACAAGAAACTGACGTAACTTTAACAGTTATTTAAAAGAACATCATATTATTACACGTAAAATCTCTTTTTTTTTAAATTTTAATAAACAAGATAATGACATAAGTTTAGTTATTTTAAAAAGCATCACTACATTAGACGTATATTCTTACTACATACTTGTCAAGAGCTACCGAGAGAACCTATGTCTTTATCTAAGACTGTTCAATCTTATAGCCTTGAACAATATAAAAGGGTTTGTTAACAAGGTGGCGATGCCTTAGACTTTGGTTGATATACCAAGTTTATAGTATTTTTTCTCAAGCTACTTTGCTTATATGATTGAATGCAATGTTGAGCTATATGATTTACAATGATTTATATTGGAAACTAATTAATGTTGATCACAGACGTTTTGGCCTTAACACCTGGTTTCTTTCTAAGCCACGACTTTCTATCTATGGACTGTCTATTAAGCAGCCTCAACTCTGTGGACGTCAGCCACTACTATTGTGTTGGGACTATGAAGTCCTAACCGTATGGAGTTCCCAACTCCTATATACTCTTTGAATCTTGGTAACAGATTGTTCAATCTATGCTGCCTTCTCCTGGGGAGCAAGCTCACGAAGAGAACGCGGAAACTTTTCGGTTTCACAAAAAATTGGCCTCGCTAACTACTTTAGGCCAGCCAGTTGGCCTCACTAACTATCGCTAACTATCTTAAGCCAGCCAGTGTTGTATTCACACAACTTCTTGTTCCAAAAGTTGAAACCGTCCCTTTATATTTACCTTATATTCGACAATATAATGGTTACAAGCTACACTACAAGTTCGGATAATTTTTCCTGAGACCAAAATGACATTATCTATGTCAAGCAGAATTGTTAGTGAATCAATTTGTGTGATGAAAACAATTTTACTCTAATCATTACAATTATTATACACGAGTCTATGAATTCATATATATTTATATATGTGTAAATCAAACAGAGGATTAAAATCATTCCTGACAATACTTTTGAAATCTTATAAAACTCTAAAGGAAAAAAGTCTACAGATAACAATGTATATAAACCGATTGTATCATCTGCCGGATATAGCTGATTGCATGGCTACGATATAAACAATTCGTAAATAACACATTGAAAACGGAATTATTAGGATCATTTTAAGTACCTTCAACGAAAACAAGTAAGTTATATTTTGTATAGTCGTTATTGGTTGTAATACAATTTTTTGCGCATATATAGAGATAAAAACTTTCAAAATTGCATTTAATCACAAGAAGGTCTGGCAAATCACCCACATGATTGTATAAAAATATTGTTATTCTCTACAAATAAACGCTTCGATAAGCAAATACATACTAGAAATATGACTCTGAGACATTAATATAAAGATTGTGACATTACAATATTGCTTTAAATGAATAGATAGCGTTAATTATTAAAATGTTTGAGAAGTGTGTTTCGTAATGACTGTATCATCTATAGCATTAATATACTATCATTTAGAGCGAACAAACCTATTTCTGCTGTATCATTTAGTGCGATCTTCGTAGAGTGATTTTCCAATAATCTATATCATTTATGGCGAAAGGGCATTTGCTGATTTTATCTAGTTTATGCTTTAAGGTAAGATGAAGGAGTTCGTCTACAGATATTGTCTATACAATATATGTATTTTTGGAGAAAAATAAAACAATGCGTACAAAAACACAAAGTGAAGTACTTAAAAACAATCAAACAGAATGATAAAAAAATAGTGACAATAGGTTTTTGTTAATTTTGAGGCTTGTATAAAATTAAACTGCCAGGCCCAACGCAGCTGGGCGACCGCTTATTTTGTTTTCATACAAACCTCGAAATAAACTATTTTTGTAACTAATAAAACAGTATTCGCCTGAATTGCTATATATGGGTTTTACAATACATATTTTACATGAAATATTTGTTCTAAAATCCGAAAAATATACAGAAATCATCTGTAAAAAAATCGCTGTAACTGATACACATCGACCACTTAAAACATACAAATGCTTGAATTAACATGTTCAATAAATGATACAGTCTTGGTCGAACCTGGATGCATGTTTGGTCTAATGTTTTGATGTTAAATTGATCAGCTACGGCGTTCTAATTATTGTAACAATAAAAATTATATGTTACATTATCGCTTGCATGAGAATAGCTCCCAAAAAATAAACATTTGAACTGATTTTAGAACAGTGCACAGTGCAAACGGTATTTAGTGTGAGTGATTTAAGCGATTATTTTAAAGTATAGTTCATACAGAAGGAAACAATGTCATTCATAACAAGTGCTACGAGAATCGCCTGTTATAATATGTATTTGTCTATTTGATTTCTCATCACAAAACATAAAAATATCTCCTTACTTTTGAATCTCTACTATGTTTTTGTGTTTCAGTGCGCTATATCCGGTAGATGATACAATCGGTTTATATACAGTGGATATACTATCGCCGTCACAATTTCGCTATCAAAAGTGATTTAAAGAACACCGCACCATTAGACGTAAAATCAAGCAACATCGTTAGGTCACTGTATATAAAACGATTGTATCATCTACCGGATATAGCGCACTGATTGTCACAAAAACATAGTAAACAGTTCAAAAATGAGGAGATTTTGTATGTATTGTAATGAGAAATCCAATCGACAAATACATGTTCAACAGGCGATTCTCGTAGCACTTGTTTGAAAGACGTTATTACCATTTTTATGCAATATCCTTTCAAAAAATCGCTAAAATCACTCACAAAAAGTACCGTGTAACAGTGTGTACTGTTATAAAATCAGCGAAAATGTTTATGTTTTAACAGTTTTTGAGAGGTATTCTCATGCTAGCGATGATGAAACATATTATTTTTATTTTTACAATAATAATAATACCATAGCTGAACAATTAAACATCAAAACATAAGACCAAACATGCATGTAGCTTCGACCCAGACTGTATCATTTATTGAACATGCTAACTCAATCATTTTTATGTTTCTAGTGATCTATGTGTATCAGTTATGGTGATATTTTAAAGATGATTTTAGTATATTTTTCGGATTTAAGAACAACGGCTTGATGTAAAAACATGTATTAAAAGTGCTTCGTACAGACATATGTGATACGTTATGAAATATAAGGGCCTCGGTGCCTTAATATCCTGCGGCGACACGAAACAATTGGATCTACCTGACTTCATTAGTTAACACCCAGGTCGCTCTGAGAACTACAATTTACAACAAGCGATAATTAATGTCGTCACAAAATGTTTTGGATTTGATAAACATAGTTTCAGGATTTTTAAAAGTAATAGTTTCGAAACTGAAGGTTCACGATTATAAATACATACGCAGGTAGGCGTGACATACAAATTCTGAGGCAAAGCAAGATATTTAAATACTGATATTTTAAGCTGATAATAAACGCTTTACTCAATGTACGACCAATGTAGATCATCGTCAGCTGAAACATCCATGTCATTTGATCGGAAGATACAATGGTCACTTGTTTTCAGAAATATTCTAATAAATGTAATATTAGCAAACAGTGTACAGCAAAAACAACGTACTACATATCCCGTGCAGTAAAGGGTCAAATGGAACTTTAGCAAAGGAATCAATGTCTTGTTTTCCGCCCAAGGATTGACTATCACAAAGGTCTTCCCTTGAGAGTCAGGTATGTTCCCATGTTGATTTCAGTTAAAGAAATGAACGAATTCGATTTCTAACATATTCTCATAATGCATTTATACTAGCCATTAAAATACTGTTTTGACAACTGATTTGTGTAAACTATGTGTATGCCAATTTATCAGTTACAAAACAGTTCATAGTTTATTTCGAGGTTTGTATGAAAAATTAAAAATTCGCCCAGCTTCGTTGGGACTGACAGTTAAATTTTTATACAAGCCTCCAAACTAACAATAACCTATAGTCACTATTGTTGAATCATTCTGTTTTTATTATTTTAAAGTTTTTCTCTTCGTGTTTTTGTACGCCATGATATATTATTTCTCCAAATATACCCGATTTGTATAGACAATACAATATTGACGAACTCCTCCATCTTACATAAAAGCATACACTCATTTGTAACACTTGACAAAATCAGCAAATGCGCATCGCCATAAGTGATACAGATTATTGGAAAATCATTTAACGAAGATCGCACTACATGATACAACAGAAATAGGTGTGTTTGCTATAAATGATAGTATGATAATACTATAGATGATACAGTCATTTAGAAATACACCCCTAAAACATTTTAATAATTTACACTATCTATACATTTAAAGCAATGTAATAATGTAATAATGTGTATATTAATGTCATAGAGTCATATAACTAGTATGTATTCGTGCATCAGAGCGTTTATTTGTAGAAAATAACAGTATTTTGATACAATCGCGTAGCTCATTTGCCAGACCTTCTTGTGATTTAATGCAATTTTGCAAGTTTTTATCCCTATATATGCGCAAAACAAATGGTATTACAACCAAAAGGGACTATACAAAATATAACGTACTTGTTTTTGTTGAAGGTACATAAAATGATCCTAATAATTCCGATTTCAATGTGTTATTTACGAATTGTTTACATTTATTTACGAATTGTTTACATCGCAGGTATGCAATCACCTTACTATATCCGCTATATGATACAATCGGTTTATATACAGTGTAGGTTAATGTACTTAAATATTTAAAATAATTGGACTATTTTTATAAACCGTTTTCATTTTTTGACACATTTTTGATAAGTGACAAATACGTTTTGATGAGCGTGGAAAAACTAATTCCATTGGAAAATGTCACATAATATGTCCCATATTCGGCTGAAGGGTGTGACGTATTCGACCGAATATATCACACGTGTCACCTTATTCGACCGAATATATCACACGTGTGACATATACGTTTTATGACACATACGGGCTAACAAGGCTCAACTTCATAGTAATGATCAACCAGGCTCAATGTCATAGAAATTATATACTAGGCTCGACGGCCTAGTTATGATCAACCAGGCTCGACGGCCTAGTAATGATTGAAACCGCTCGACGGCATAGTAATGAACAACAGGCTCAGCGGAATAGTTATGTTCAACCGGCTCGACAGCCTAGTTATGATCAACCAGGCTCAACATCATAGTAATGATAAACCGGGCTAAATGTCATAGTAATGATAAACCAGGCTCAATGTCATAGTAATGAGAATCGGGCTACATGTCATAGTAATAATAAACCATGCTCAATGTCATAGTAATGATAAACCAGGCTCAATGTCATAGTAATGATAAACAAGGCTCAATGTCATAGTAATGATAAACCAGGCTCAGTGTCATGGTAATAAACCAGGCTCAGTGTCATAGTAATGATAAACAAGGCTCAATGTCATAGTAATGATAAACCAGGCTCAGTGTCATGGTAATGATAAATCAGGCTCAATGTCATGGTAATGATAAACCAGGCTCAGTGTCATGGTAATGATAAACCAGGCTCAGCATCATAGTAATGATAAACCAGGCTCAATATCATAATAATGATAAACAAGTTTAAATTTCATAGTAATGATAAACCAGACTCAATGTCATAGTTATGATAAACCAGGCTCAATGTCAAAGTAATGATAAATCAGGCTCAATGTCAAAGAAATGATAAACTAGACTCAATTTTTTAGTAATGATAAACCAGGCTCAACATCATAGTAATGATAAATCATTCTCGATGTTATGGTAATTACAAACCAGGCTCAATGTCATAGTAATTATAAACCTGGCTCAATGTCATAGTAATGATAAACCAGGCTCAATGCCATGGTAATGATAAACCAGGCTCAATGTCAAAGTAATGATAAACCAGGCATAGTTATGATAAACCTGGCTCAATGTCATAGTAATGATAAACCAGGCTCGATGTCATAGTAATATCAACCAGGCTCAATGTTTTAGTAATGATCAACCAGGCTCGACGGCATATTAATATAACACAAGAAACTCACAAATTCATCAGGCACCACCTTACATAATTATGGTTGCAGAAAAATGCGAGAGATTTAGTATTAAACCATACCTTGTAATGCTTAACAATTGTACCATTTGTTTTTGTTTCCTTCTTTGGATCCCAAGGTTCGCCACAAATACCGCATTTTCCTTCATGACTTTGTTTGTACTGCAAAGAGATTTCAGTTCATTTAAATAACTTATCCATATCTACATTCTTAACAAATCATTTGTTATGCCTTTTATTCTACAGTTGCTGTTCGGCAATATTTTGTGAGGTAAAATGATATTGAAAAAAAAAACCAACAACAAAAGTAATTCACACAGTCAATAATTCTCTTAATGTCCAATATTTGGCTATATTTTTTAAACACTGAACATCGAACATAGTTATTGAGAAAAGAAAATGATTTATAAGTCGGGTTTAATTAAATTATTAAAATTACGGAGTGTATTTGTCTATGGAAACGACGATTTAATACCGTCAATGGAAACGATGATTTAATTCTGTCTTAAGAAACGACGATTTAGTTCTCTCTATGGAAACGACAGTTTAATTCTGCAAACATCCGACACTATTACTTTTGTGTTTTGTACAAAGTCTTTGTATCCGGATATCCGTTCGGATCATTCGACGGATATTCGGATCCCGAATTCGGTATCCGTTGACATCCCTAATTTTAATATAAAAGTTTAAAAAATTGTTAAAGACATTGACAACTAGTCAGGCATTATGTTAAATTGTATCGAATATCTACCCCAAACACTTGTTAAATAAACAGTTTAATGTACTTTTATATATAAAACATTTTTTCTTCATATTCTTTTCTGTGTTGCCGGGATATTTCTGTAAGGAACAGTAACATTGACAACGGGGTTGTGTCATAATTTCAGTAATACCTGTGTATATATCAGGACATGTGAATAACATTATCATATCTAAACATAATCCCTTAAGTGACTACACATTATCTTATGTATCTGAGGTTCTTCTTGATTCCTCATTGAACGATCAGCTATCTAGCTAAAGATCAAATTTTCAAAATATCTCAATCGGAAAAATACAGTTCAATTAAAAAATTGCACAAATCAATATAATATAAGTATATTTATTTCACGTTCGTTAAGAAAAGTTAGAACAGTAAAGAAAAATAGCTAGAAATAAAATTTCATAAATTCTATTTATATTAAAACACAAAAACTGGAAATAACGAAACATCAAATTAAATGCCCACATGAATAATGCATCTCGGAGAATAATGACTCACAGTCCGACGGCAATATATCCTTACATACCCTGTTATAAAGCTCCAATAACGAAAGAATGTCCGTAGAAAATAATTTGTTTTGATTACGATGAGTACGATGTTGCTTCTTAATATTAAAACCATGTTCATTTATTATTGGCCTATTCACGAGGGGTTTCGGTCTCTGTTATACTGACTACTCTAATGTTTGACATGAATGTAAAGTAATGTTTTCCCCCTTTTTCTTTTGATCAGTTTTATCATGGATAATTGGATATGTTTCAAGCAAAGAGGCCTTGAAGACGGACCCCGTTTTCTTCAAAATTTGTATAATCTGGCCGCCCCAGCATATACAGTCGGGACACGAATTTTTCAGAGAAATTGGTATTTGATAGAAAATTCGGTGTGGATAGACTGATAACGATCCCAATATATCAAAACAAAACAAAAATGACGTGTTTATGCAGTGTAGACCCTGGGTAGACCCTCATGTTTTGGGATGGGGAGGGGGTCGGGCGGCCAGTTTATACAAATTATAAAAGCTTTTTACATAGAAAAAAATATTATATATAGGCCTAATTATACTTATAGCTGTTATTTAAAACAGAGTTCTATGCAAAATGTTTCACCCTGTCAAGCAAAAAATTAATTTCGCATCGATGATCACAATGCTTAACTTAGAAAACTTTACCGCGGATCCACCACAGAACAGCGCATTGTCATCATAATTTGTCGGTGTATTATATCCACGTCGCCAGGCGCTCGATCGGGCTACAGGATCCATCATTCTTCCATGCCCGGACGCTTGTCTTAGACTCCCACAAAAAGCTACAGCGAAAACTAGAAAGTAATTCATAATTTCTTTATAGTTAAAATATAGTACAATGTTCACAATTCAAATATGATTGCAAGATAGCTAAGGCTTTGGAATAAACGACCGACACACCGGTATTACTGTTCATGTACGGCTAAGTCTTGAAATAAACTTTCACATTAACATGTTATCAACGTCTCCTGAGATTTTATCTTAAAATTATTTCTTTTTAAAATTTGACAAGTTCAAAACTCCGCCAGTTTGACAATCCACACGATCGACTCACGTAGCACTTGAACAATCTTGAAAATCTGGCTTATTTATACGAGTTGGGTGCAGCAGACAAACTGCCTTAACGCTGATTACGCGCGTCCTACCTCTCCGACAATCAGGGGGATTTTATCGAAATTAGCCAATCATAGATAAGTGCAGTTCGCTGATAATGTAAGACCTAGAAACGAGTCCGTCACAGCGGAATTTTGGCAAATCGATCCAAATTACGTCTTGATTTAAGTTCAGATAAGGTCATAGAGTTTGATACCAGTCAGAGAGTTTTTAATACGTTTAACATTATTTCACTTTACTGCTTAAAATAATACTGATAAAACAGAAAATATATTAAAATATTCGAGTATACAATCAACGTAATGTAATTTCTTTAAAATCAACTTAACTTGAATCCCTGCATACCAATGCTATTAAATTTACTTTTTGGTTTGAAATGCATCAGAGG
Source organism: Corbicula japonica (assembly GCA_038501625.1). Taxonomy (NCBI): domain Eukaryota; kingdom Metazoa; phylum Mollusca; class Bivalvia; order Venerida; family Cyrenidae; genus Corbicula; species Corbicula japonica. Next base: position 3,315,721 of record JAZAYU010000050.1, read on the forward strand.
TTATGTGTTTCCATTTTTTAACAGAAAGAAATGAATGCTTCTGCGATAGAAACCTTAAATTTTTGCATCATAAATGAACTTGTATAGAAGAAAACGAGGTAAACAATCACTGATATTTGATGATAAGTCAGCGCGCCATATATTTTCGCTTACTTAAGGAATTTCACCGCAAGGGGACAATGGCATAATTTCAGAAACGTTTGTTTTGTTGTAGTTCTAAGACGTAATTAATGAGAGTCGTGTTGGAAAAACATATAAATAAATGTTAAACGAATTCAAAACTTGGCGTACATTGTTTTTTAAAAGTTTTGTTTAATTAATTAGTTAAACGAGTTCTCTTTGAATAAATAATTATTTCATGTGAGGATGATTATCACGTGACGATTTTTTAAAACAACGGAAGCCGTACCTTCCAGACAATCGGTCCCGGATGTTGACTGATTTTTTTTTGTAGTAGAAGAACATAATTGATGAGAGTTTTGTTCGAAATACAAAACGTAATGCAACGGAAACTGGTCGTTCATTTTTTTAAATAGAACATTGTTCTTTTATTTAAATGTTTGTATTTTATATTAATATGAAGTTGTCCTTGAATAGAAAATTAGGTCACGTGATGATAACTGTCACGTGACGAAATTATTAAATAAAATTGAAATGTACGTGTTTTTAATTTTTTTTGAAGTGGTCATTAATTTTAAATATCACAAACAGATAAACATTTGCTACGAGAGGTAGAAAAAGAGAGAAAAAATCGTTTCCGGACGCCAGCCTCACTTTTCTGAACCAACACCACTTTTTCTATCAAAATCAATTCCTGTTATCGTCAGAAATAACCTAATTAATATGGATGGAATTGAATATTCGAACATTCGATTATTCGGTTTGACGATAAATAGATTCTGGACGAAATAACAAACATGGATACAATTGGAATAACATTTATATATTCCTAAAGAATATACCAATACTGCTTTCGGTATTTGATCACATTCCTACAATTAAATAAAAAAGCTAACAATGAATATTGTAATGACATGGCAATAAACAAATATAAGGTTATGTTTGCTTGTGAAATAATAAAAAATTCATTCCTGTTTGTTACGATTGTCGTAATTACATTAAAATCCGTCTCGCGCCGACTTGATGCCATGCATCAAAATTTTTCTTGTTATTAATATGTACACATCTATTCCGACTCTAGAGAGTTCGTTAGAAAGTAGTTAAAGTTTTGAAGTATTTTGTGCGTGAAAATATCTTTTTGTGTCTTATTTTGACTGGCTTTACATTTTGTTAAAGATTTTTTACTCAAAACTGTTTGAGTTATTGCAAGTCAATAAAAGAACCCCTTTAATTAACGTTCCTTCTGCAGAAAGCGGAAACCCCGTCTTATTAGTCTCCTTTCTTAACTTAACCGATTTTAAGAAAGCAGGGTACCAACATCTATTTAAAGATTTATTGCTATAAAAGTTCATTAATCTTTAATAGATCGTTGATATAACTGAATACCAGGTAAATAAGAGAAAGATGATGGAAGGATTAAAATGTGAAAATTTTGTCCGATCGTATTTAACTTTTAATGCGTTTCTTCAAAATACCTAGCATACCTTCTACATATTTGGTCAAGTTTTTTTTCTCACTTTTTGCAAACTTGAAATAAAAACCTAGAGATAATGACCGCCCTCCACAGAAAATAGAAATTATATAAATGTATTTGTTTCACCCGTATCTGTATTTGTGGAGCTAAATTAATCCTGAATTCCTTTTAGAAATTATATGTATATAGTTTTCGAATGTTCTGTTTTTCACCGTGGCTGCCCCTGTTTTGCTATAAAATTTACATTTAAAAAATGAAACAGTAGTACTTATATTTCTCATATTTCATAAAAATGTTTTGAGATTGACAGCTGAACCGCGTGACGTCACGCAATGACTTTGGGAAGTAAAATCTAGAATGGTTATCACCCTGGCTAACCTGGTATGCTTTGCGAACGGCACTACGCCGCGATCAAGAACGAGACATTTACAACATTTGCAGCACAAACAGGTCCATTTTCACGAATGATTGAGCAATTTACTTTATTCTGGACACAGAGAAGACCAGAATCATAAAGTGTCATGACTTGACAGCCGTACGGGCCTATAGGTTTGTGTATTATCTAGAAATCTAGCCAAAAACTCTGCAAATTTCTAACCTTACCCCACAAAGCTTCCTAAACAGGTATAGTGCCGTTCGCAAAGCGTACCAGGTTAGCCAGGGTGGTTATGATGTGTAATAACTGCGAACTGTATTTGAGGTTCTTTTTAAAATACTTCACCAGGAATTTTTGTAACAGGTTAGTGGTTAGGCCTCGACTGCGTCGCTCTCCGTTGTGTTTTGTTAGGAATTAAGGTCAAGAAACTATTTTTGTCGCATTTATTTTTCAAACTTAAAGGATATGCCACATCAGACCTGTCTTGTTATTAAGATCCTACATAAATTGAAAAAAAGTAATATTATGTAACACGTTTTTGTACGAGGGCTGTTCAAAAATTACGTGTACTTGCTTAATAACTTTTTTATTATGCATGGTAGATACATAAAAAAATACATGACTGAAAACATTTAAGCTTTCTTTATAAATATGTGGATTTTTGAGTCTGTGCGTTCGGGCATCGTTGATCTGCAGGTCGTTGAATACACAGAGGGTATGGTTACCAGCCCGCATCTCCGATGTCATTGACGTCGTTGACGTTACGACGTCATCGGCGTGTATCGTGAAGCACACTGTGCGTGCGACTTACTGCGTGTCTGTTATTTCTTCTCGATGCGATTTACGGCGTGTCTTTCATTTCTTCTCGAAATAGCTTCCGCTGTATTCTACGCATCGTTGGTGCCGCTTTGGCCACTGTTGGAAGAAAACGTCTTCAAAGTATTCTCGTGGAAGAGCGCGGAGTAGCACGTTCGTGGTAGTCTGGAGTTCTGCGATGCTCCCGAACTTCTGTCCTTTCAACTTGAGTTTCAAATCAGGAAATATGGCCAAATCGAAAGGGGCCAAATCCGGCGAGTAGGGTGAGTGGTCCAACAGCGGAAGACCAAGTACAGCTAGCGCCAGCTGAGTGGAAGCGGCCGTGTGAGGCGGGGCGTTGTCTTGATGCAAAACGAACTGGTCTACTGGGATTCCCGGACGTTTCTTCCGAAGCGCGCGAAGAAGGTTGCGGCTTAGAACCTATAAAAATAAAAACGAATGAGTTACACTTCTTGTATAGTTCAATCAAATAATTGTATTCATGATATTTATATAATCAGACTTTTTTCTGAAATAAAAACAACCCCGTTTGAACATATTTTGCTTATTTTGTATCCGTTCAAAAGTTCCTATTATTATTATTATTATTATTATTAGTCTTACTTCGGAATGTACTTTGCGTTGACTGTTTTATCAGTAGACACCGCATGACACAGGATAATCCCTCGGCAGTCTGCGAACATGATGAAAATTTGTTTGCCGGCCGACCCCGCTGTTCGAGCTTTCTCTCGAGGTCATGGAGGTATAGCCTCCAGTCAGTCTCATCAGTCGTAATTACTGTCTCAAGAAAGGCGGGGTTGCGCTCGTACTGTTTCAGGAAACTCTTCGACATCATCAATCGTCTCTCGCGCTCGTGGTCCTTCAAGATACGGGGCACCCAACGTGCGTGGACCTGAAATCAACCAAATAACGATAATATTTTTTAAATGTCAAAAAATAACATTCGCTATAACATTCTTCTATATGACGGTCACAACTTGTGAATGCACGTATGACCATGCTTTCAATAATAATATCCTGGTGTGACCTCATTCCGGTTGGCAAGAAAACAAACGCTTATTTAGCAAATAATGTAATTGAAATATAAATAAAATGTACTTACCTGTATAAATAAATTCCTTTCCAATTCAGTTCTTTCGTTTTATTTCCTGAACACACAAACAAAATCCCTAATCAAATCGAAAGTAAATTGCACTGTCAACAACAATCGGCCATTTTGATGAGGACTTAGTTCCGGTGACGTCATAGCGCGCTCGCGGGAAACTGTCAATGTTAGGCCAAGTATAAAGTTAATTAATAGGTTATCTGAACAATGTCAAATAATGCACAATTTATTTTTTAACAGTAACTATTAAACACTTTTAACAAATTTTAAGATTCATTAATGTTTTAAACTATTTCTTTTACTCTTCAACGGTACTGACTCAGCAGTAAGGGTGTCTGGATGGACAAGGCTGAATGTCCTATCCCTGGGAGTGGATTCAGGGACTCTAAATAATGCTGCTGCTTTTCTAACGGACATTTTTACTTTCTTTCACCATTTTTTAGGCATTTGTAAGCGATTTGGGCGAGTATTGTCTCTTTTTCTTTCTTATATGGTTTGGTTTATTCTAAAAATAAATAAAAAAATACATAAGCAATAGGGTACGAAAACCAATTCAAAAAATATGTTTGGCCTAACTACGAAAACGACAACCAGTCTGAACCGATCAATACCGTCTTGTGTTTACAATGCAGACAGCTATCAAATTTCAGAGCGATGATTTTAAGGAAAATGTGGGCTTTTTAAAAGGAGGTATGATTGGAAATAGTGAAAAATGTAACTTTTATCAGGCGTTAGTTCTAGATAACATTTTCACCTGTTTTTTACACATTTTCTGACAATTTTTATTTTGATAGTAGCATTAGGGTATTGTTAATCTTTTGACCGGAACCACGAGGATGGCGTCATCAAAACAACCGTATCACGCGACGAAAACAAAAATCACCGGAATGAGGTCTCCACCGATATGAGGGCACTCGACTATAATATACTTTCAAAAGATTGAACATTCAGGCCTACTTTATAGTACAGACTTGTTAACTCAAATGCAACAAAATAAAAGGAAAACACCATCTGCGACCTCGGTTAACTCTCGCACTGTCATCCGCGGGTTGTCTTCTAGCGCTTTCTTCAACGACGTCACATGACGTTCACCGATAACCGCATGTCTCCCTCGACCTTTATCGTCTTCTAAGGATTCTCGGCCGTCTTCAAACCGGTGAAACCATTTGAAAACAAGTGTCCGACTGACTTTACTTCCTGCTTTAGTTGATCTTAGCATCTTATAAGTCTCCGTAGGTGTTTTGCCGAGTTCTCTGCAAAATTTTATGTTTGCGCGAATTTCGACGCGCTCCTGCTGTTGCATTTTTGACGTTGTTTGTTACGCTATCCCTATGACTCAAACGTTGTTTATTCTAATCGCAACATTCAAATGACGTAAGATTCGCACAAGTGACGTTTTTGCGGAGTTTTAGAAATTTGGCGCGTCAAACAAATGAGCTTTATAGAATACAACTTGACGTTACTTTATTTAACTGACACCCGGGCCTGTAAGGCCTAAAAAAAATAGGTTTGTTTCTGGTTACCCGACCGACCGTCTCTAAATAGCGCCGACCGTAACTTTTTTTCAGCCCTCCCCAAAAAATTGTATGAAAAGCCGACCGGGATTTTGACCGACGAAAAATTCTGTTATTTTCGGACACAATGTCCGATGCAAAATAACAGCCAGCACCGTTTCATTTTTGGAAAATTTACTTTCACTTTCTTCTCCGGCGTGATTTTTGTCCATGTAACATATGTAAACCCCGTTGCGTGTGCTTTCGGGTCAACGTTGCTAATTCCATGATTGAATTCGCCGATGTAAACAATCATGGATGTCAACGTTCGGCGAGCCAGTAAAAATATTCTTTTTGATCCACCGACGACTTCATTGTAGAATTAAGGAAGCAAATACATTAAGATTTCTGTTCGAAGTGCATACGTGATATGGCTTAAATGCAGAATCGTTTAATAATGGCTTTATGAGTGAACAATTATGTACTGATATCTGTATCGTAAAATGAGTGAAAGAAACAGCACTGATCAAATTATTAACCCTGCTTTGGTGGTAGTGATAGAACTTTTACCATCTTTGACGGGATATGTATATATTTGATTATGTGTTAATTGCAACAATATCACGAATACCGCTAAAAACGACTTAATACGAATTGAAAGTGAGGCACAGTGGTTGCAAATAGTGGTAGGTATTAAGGTAAGTATATCCAAAATATTTTTTTTTACAAAAAATAGCCATGAACAAATCAACAATATCCACGCATTAAACCACATTACGGCATTACACATCTAATTGTAATTAAAAGAATAATTATTTATATTACATGTTAAGCAAAACAATTCAACTTTAAGTTGAAACACTGGTTTATTAGTTTCAATGGAATTAAAGTATAAAATGCAGTGAGTTTTCCCTTTTCTACACTTCAATACCTTAAAAGATACCTCTAAAAAAGATAGATACATTTCCGGGCAAATAAACTGTAACCTGTCACCTCTTTCAAACAGCATATTCAATCGGGCGTTAAAAATCTGTTACAAATACACAGGAACCTGGGCCTATCCGTTATCGAGACGTTATTGGTACATGTACTTACAATAATCCACGTTCAAATTCCATTGTCTCTTTTAAATTATCACATAATCCGCACAATTCAAAAACAAACAAAAAGAAATTTTCTCAAAAATGTTTTAAAAATACTCGTAGATTAATGTACATTTCTTTGATCCGCCTTCCCTGTTAATTTCATACGGATACTGAATTTGATTGACAGTCTGTATGGAGGTAAACATTGATACCAACCGTCAATGAAATGCAACTTCAAAGGAAATTGTCGGCTCATATCAAGACTGTGTTGTTTTATCGGCTCTGCTTTGAAATCGTTTGATCTACAAGAAGTGTGTACGTGACATTTGTCATTTTTAGCTGAGTTAAACTGGTTGATGATGCAATAATACTGAAATATGATACTTGAGATAAAATTGGGATGTAATTTATTATGGAATATGTTCGCATTGGTTAGTGTTTTAATCAAAGACCTATATAGGTAATATATAGGTCTTTGTTTTAATACTTATTTTACATTCACGTTGTAAATTTCGCGGTGACATAATATAATTTGAAACTTTGATTTTGTAGCAGTACATGACAGAAGGGTCTGTTAATCAATTAATAAACATATAAATGATGCATATTTATCACGAGTATTGTCCAGTACACGATCTACCTGACCTCCCTTGTCAACAAATATATGCAGATTTAATGATGTATACGAATACCGGCGAATCGAACACTCCGGGCAATAGAATATTTTTAGCTGACAATTTGATTTCCCGGAGTCTACTGTACAAATTGAACAATTTTAATCTTTGATATACTTACTATCACACAAGATGGTATATACTTGGACTTTGGTTCCTTCCCCTTAAAAAAAAAAAAAAAAAAAAGAAAGCCGACCTACCGACCCATTGTTTTTTCAAGGATGTAACCAGAAACAAACATAATTTTTTTTAGGCCTAACGTGTTTCTATGGTTACGTAACGTTCCTCTGTGATTAAGTTTGTAGATGTGGAAGAATGAAAGTGCCTGATTTGAATAGAAAACAAAATTATCTTTATCATAATACCAAATATAAAAGGTTTTGTCAATGGAATAAAAAAATATGGCGCAAGTACACGTAATTTTTGAACAGCCCTCGTACAAACATTCATATCACAGTGTTGTTGACCCGTCAACCGATACAAGTTTCTATTTGAAAAGGAACTGAAAAATATATGAGCGGTGTCTACTACCGTTTGTGAAGAGGCGGGAATTTGAAAAGTTTGTCATCGCTCTCTCTCGGGCACTCACCTCAGATAAGCCTTTGAATACTTGAAATTTGACATACTTATACATTGGTTTAAATGATATTTCATTGAAATACTTCTTTGTCAGCTATAAATCACACCATAATTCCACGAGGATCAATCAGTGGTCATTTTAATCATCAAGTAGTTATGTCATATTTTTAATAGATAGAAGGTATCAAAGTTATTCAACAAAAAGTCTAAAAGGCTAAAGTTATATCAGGCATATGTTCACAATGTCATTGGCTAGGGATACATAAAGCTGCAGGATCGAGACTTAAGCTGCACAAAACTGCGATTTCGTTGTTTGGTTCAAATCAATCCGATCAAATCCGAAATTGTGATTTGATTTACATAAGCTGTACTCTTGATAAATAACTTGTATGATAAGACATACCTAACGTTGTGTAATAGTGCCCGGATATATTTACGTTAATTGTATCAACCGCTAGGCGTTAACACTTTTTAATAAAGTAAACATTTATATCACCTTTAATCCAACATTAGTCATGGTTTTTAAGTCGAATATATTGTCAGGTGATTTTAGAGAGATGAAAAAAGCGACCATTTAAGTGTTATTTTTAATTTTTAAGGATAAAATTAATATTAACTAATTTAAATCCATGTGATTTCTGTCCAAATACGAGGTAAGACAAGTAATTTGGCTGATTTTTCCCGTTTTGTGTATTTTCGTATCGCGAGACGTCATGTCGAAGAATGGAAAACACGAAAGATCGAAATAATGCTATTTGTCGTGTATTCATAACATACTTAGCAAGGAAACATTAAAGGCGAAATGAAGATTGAATTTTAGAGGCGAGCATAACCAGAGACCTATATATATATATAAATGTATAATATAGGTCTTTGGCATAACTTTTATTCAATAAATGAAATCAACGTTAGCCCGATTTCCTTGATACATGTACCATTAATATGAGATGGGTTTTAAATATAATGGAGTCATAACAACGCTCTCGAAGTTAATTATCTCTGATTTCATAAAAAAATTGGAAGTAAATCAATGGTTGTTGTGTTTGTTTTCCTTGTTGTTTTTGCGTTACTAATGGGGGAAACTTGTTAAGGATATACACGAATGGATGTACTGAATGAACTTGCCGATATTATGAGATTCCTTAGATACCACTAAAGATAACCAATGCGACAGTGAATGTTTGCGGGTGTCAAGATGTTCGGTGTGAAAGTCTTCCTTTATCAGCCATACACATCTGAGCAATACTCAGTGTCGCAATCAACATCCTTATGTTGTCATCGGCTTTGACATTCTTTCCTACTTGATGTTTTTATTATCAATATCCCCTACATACCTTACAATCTTGTGTTCAAGTTTGTTCAAGTTTCAAGTTTATTCTCATTATTTCTCATTTTGTTACATAACAAAAGCATGAGAAGTACATAAATATACATAATCAAATAATAATCACATGCGCATGGCAATTGCAGAGGACAACGGTTTTTTTTTCAGTTTTATGTTTTGTCATCGTAAAGTATTTATTTGATTACTTCGTTAATTGAAATTTATCTGAGTGTAAAAATTAAATTATGGAATTGAAGTTATTATAGTTAAAGAATGTATTTTCTTTTGCATGCACATATGATTATCATTTCAATAGAGTTTACCTATTTCAGGTATGCAAACATAATGTTTAAATAAAAAATCAAATACTGCAATAAAGATTTAAATGAACTCATTTGTATACATTTTATAAACTATATCACTTGTAGCTTCCCGTTCTATGATCCGGGTAATTTTAGTTCCATGGAAAACTTTTGGCACGACAAAGAAGAAGGTTGACACATGTCACCACACGCGGCACGATGGAGCCGACTTGTCACGCTCGCTCCGACCTTGGCAGTCTTTGGTTTTATTAAAACGGTCGGTTAGTTTATCATTGTTTCTTTCAATTTATGTTTCGCAAGACTTCAGATTTAGTGATTTTGTCGCGATCGAATTATTATAAAATAGTGATGCTTGTGCCGAGTTTTGATTTTCTTGGAATTGTTCAAAAGTTGTTATAGGTAAACTTTAAAACAAAGCTACAGTAACCGTGCTGAATTTTCTTATCACGCTACGGTATTAAATGAGCACTGACAGCGTTGACATGATTATTTTACTGTTAAATCAGTAATTGACTGATATCAGTTTTAAGCCCCGCCCACTTTGACGAAAAATTTTCTTATGAAGCCGGTCACCTACACTTTCTTATTTTCGAAAGCAGTTACCTTATACTATATTTTAATTGTTCTCCTTTACAAGCTGCCAAAAGAAACCATTTTTACAGGGAAAGTCTGTAAAGCTTATCGAAAATCTACGACCATGTACGTGTTGATGACGTTTTGCTGACGTCATTTTGTGAACAATTCTTTCCGGCATGACATTGTATTCAGATTTTGACACATTTTATGAATATTTTGGACAGAAAACGTGTTTTAATTTTTTCTCATTTTGTGCTGACAGATTTTTGTCTTTAAAATATTGTGTAGGCAATTTCGATTTTAGATCTCGTCGAAAAATTATTATTTCATTGTTTCTGAGTTTAAATTAAATCATGATAAACAGGCAGAAAAAAATTGGCCTGCAAATAGAGCTTTGTTCATGCATATCAAGCTGGATTTCACAAATTGGAAGACTATGACCGCTTAAAATTAGTTCAACTGTTCAATATGACACTTGACAGGTTGATAGATCTTTCCTTAGGTAAATTTATTCATGTTTTAAATTCTCAAGACAGGGCTTACAATATTCTGATATTTTAGTTTTCCTTAGATGTGAAAAAAAACGAAAACAAAACAGCCGACTTTTTCAAGGAAATGTCTTTCAGAGGTCCAACGTATTTGGGTAGGCGTATTTGTATTACGATAACAGTGATATAAACCTACACACCAGGTCAAAATATCTTCGGAAATGCACAAAATAACGAAATATTCCGCCATTTTGTTCCGCACAGAACATTTCCCTCACTTACTTTTACGCAAAAACCAAATACGTTGGACCCCCTGCTTTAAGACATTTGTTTACAAGTAACATGCGCCAAAAACTGCATTGTTTTACAAAAGGATATAGATCTATATAAATAAATGTGTAGTTTAATGCTAAAATGTCTCAAAAAGGAAAAAAAATCATAATAAATTGAAAAACAGATAACTGTTTATATATGGGTCTTAAAGGCTCGATTATCATATATCACACTCTTATGCTTATCAACATTATTATCTTCCTTTGTTTTATGTTTGTGTGCTTTTGCTTGCACCATTGCCGAGTGGCTGGGTGGGTTAGAGTTGTTTCATTATAGATTTGTTTTTTTTGTTTATGTGGTGGCAGCCTCACACCCGTCAACCGGCAGAGCCAGGAGCGGACGGCACATCCATGCGCAGACACGGTAAGTTTTTCATACTTGACAGCGGTGTAAGTAATTATCATTTTCGCTAGTTTTGATTAACTCTTGGAAAGAAATATCGGCTGATTTTAAAAGCCAAATGAATTCTGCACATATCCGTTGATTTCTAAAGCGGTAGAAGGGATAATAAACATTTAATCGCGATTTAAATACGGAAGTTTGTGATGAAATCTTGAAGTTTTGCGTTTTATAGCAAAATGCTCCATAGCTCTGAAAATCTGCATTAATCTGTAAGCACTATTGGAAAATTTAATCATTACCCTGGCAATATTTTAAATATTAGCACAAACAGACTTTTAACAAATTCGCGAAGGCTTGGTGAATAGAGCTGGGGTATCGAAATGGGCGGGTCCATGGAGCAGAAAGCGAATTTATTGACGGGGACCAGGAGCAGATATAATCGAGTACGGAAAATCGTTTGATGTATTGTTTTGACTCTATTCTACATTCTCAGTAATAAAAATTTGTTGACATACAGTGATAGCATTGTCCGTCCGTATGTCTGTTCATGTCACAAAGTATACAGAAATAATTTCTAAAGGGGTTCGGTAAGCTTGTAATGCATGAACTCTCTTAAGTTAACTGAATTATCGCTGGTTAAAAATTTGTCACACTGTTGTTGATCGTTCACAGGAAAAAGCACATCAAAACACCGAAAGCGAAAGTTAATGACTGACATTCAGTTCACCCCAGATAATGTTTAAACTTATTTCACCGTCATTACTTTATCAATTTCTCTAAACTTTACAAAATTGTGAAGCTAACTTTACCTGTTTTTAAAGCAGTATTTGCTTTTTTCAGCACGTTGTGTTTTGGTTAATTTTTTTAAAGTTAAGTTCTTGAAATTTGCGAATTATGTTAATATTTTGTTATATAAAGCTCAAAAACGCATCTGTTGTCTCAAAACCAATTGGGAATTATAAAATATAGAATTTCTTCCATGTCCACATCTTTTATTGTTTGATATTTTATATTAGTTTATCGTAAGTGCAAAAAACCCATAAAAGTCTCGTTAAAGATATGCGCAAGCTTTAAAAACCAGTAATATAGTCTTTTCCATAGAAAGAAAACTCGTGCATAACTGGTAAAGGCAAATATGTTACCAAAGATAATTTACATACGTTTGTTTTTAAATGGTCCTTAGGCCGGATCAAAATGATAAATAAATTTTGGAATGAACTAAGGTTTTACATTGTTCTTTTAAGTTATGGTCACGTTTCAAAAGTGGTAAAGACGGACGGAAACGGCGTTTTAACATTACTATTTATGTCACGTATAATGTGAATGATTAAATTAAACACGTTTATTCTTTGTAAAATACTAAAATGTTTTACTTTACGCTTGGTCTTAAAATACAAATACCAATAGTAATACCCAGCTCCATGCTCACTGCTTTCGACACTAAACGCAATTCCTTAATCAGTGTATGTGTATGCTCAGGTAATGAAGTTTATTTTTGCAGAAAATGGATTCGTTACCTACTTTACACCGTACACTCGCAAACAATGTTTCATTTACACTCCGTACATAACTTAGCTAGACACTGTACACAAGGCATGGCCGTTTTTCGCAAATGTGTTATAGTTGCTCGAGTTGGTGAATGCCGGTTTTAATACAAGTGGAAGAAAGTCTATATTTTATAAATCCAGATTTAGAGACAGAAAATGCGTTTTGGGCTTCATTATTGGAAATTGTCATCATAGTTCGCAAATGTCAACAACTAGGCTACACTTCATCGCAAATTTAACGTGCAGAAAAAATCAAATACTTCTAAAAACATATTTAGCGTCATCAATTTTGGTTTGTTTACATAAATCGATAAAGAAATGATGGTGAAATAAGTTGAAACATTACCTGGGGTAATCTGGTAGTCAGCCATTCAACTTTCGTTTTCGGAACAGAACATATATAGTTTCTATTAAAGTTAAAAAATCTCAGGAAATCAGAAGAAAAGGATTCCCAGAAGAAATTCGATTAACTAATGGTTAAATCTTTATTTGAAATCAATGAAGAACGTTTTTTTTCTTCCGTGGGAAGAGATATATACAGAGGTAGTCCAAATTAAGTCCAGAGCTTATTTTTTATGTTTCGACTAAAGCTGATAATACCCCAGCGTGTTTTTATCTCATTCCCCTCAATGACGAAATGATGGCTAACCATGTTTTAAGGACACAGTACGGTAAATAATTCAATGTTTAATGAAGTTCACAATTTCAAAATGCCGTCATATTTTGAAGCCGTTAAAATGATCCAGTTGCAAACATATACTAAGGCTTATACTGATTAAATAGCGATAATTTAGTTAACTAATGAGTTAATCAAAACTAGCGAAAATGATAATTTCTTACACCGCTGTCAAGTATGAAAAAACTTACCGTGTTTGCGCCTGGATGTGCCGTCCGCTCCTGGCTCTGCCGGTTGACGGGTGTGGCCTAGAACCTGGTTAAAACCCCCAGTGGCAAATTGCTTTGCCATTTACCGTTCCAAGGCGGTAACGCCTCGGGTTCCTATTTTCGTCAATTGTTTGTGGTGTATATTTTGAAATTGATTACCCATGCTTTTTTTCCTCTCAACTCGTTCACTGTATTCATGGTATGCAAATTTACATTTTTGTTATCGAACGATTCTAACCCCTTATTTTTTATAGCATCTGTGGTACATTATGATGTGTACAACGTAATTTGATCATTCAATAAAATGCAGACGTACGATCAATATATATTTTAACTTTCAGTGTAATTTAATGCGTTCAAATTGTATGCTGGTCATGTGAGAAATCAATTAGTTACTAGGTAATATATCCGTGCGGCGAAATTCGTAAGTGCATTCGCTTAATCGTTTGTTTTATACAGCTGGCGGGATAGATTTCATTTTAGAAAGGAGGGAATAAAATATAGGGTTATCCCGTCCACAGGTGTACGGCATGTTGGACCCAGTCAAACCCCCTTTCACTCACACTAATACCCTCCTTGAAGAAAAAAAAGCTCTACAGAAATTTTTTTTCTTGATATATATATTATAACAAGGTAGGTATCTTCACTATTGAAAAATGCATATCTATCTGCTTTGAGCTCTGTAACTCTTTGAAATACTGCTCAATTGTCACAAACTATAGCTCATATTTCGTGGGATAGATGTATTAGCACATGCAATCACAGAAATCATTTACTTTCCGTGGAATTCGGTAGCAAACACATCGCTAACTCGAGAAATGCTTTGGTCGGCTCTCGTCTGACCGATCCGTAATGGCCAAATTTACATCAGTCAAGGAGGTCTCTCTGAACATCGCATCAAACATCAATAGCAAGATCACAAGAGCACAGATATCAGAAAACATAGACATGTAGAAAGAATAGACGAAATATGTTCGAAATGAGGCGTATAAAATACTATAAACTCTTATCCCACGAGATCAATACCATATCGCGTGACCAGGTAGTAACAGGCCATCTTGAATTTTCGCGTATATCAAGAAAACACACCTCTATTAAGTCATTAACAGATGAAGATCTAACATATTGTTTGCACAAACTCTTAAACTTCAAATGACGTTTGGACGTTCGTTGAAACACTGCCTCATTTAGATTAAAACTTTGATAAAACGTTTGCTAGGGTTCATTTGCTTTGAAAAGGCTTTGTAACATGCAGAAACAGTTGTTTTGTTTCCTTAAAGTGTATTTGAGGACATATTTCCGGTCTACTTTTGCCACTATGGTAATATGACACTGAGACCGAAACATGAAACCCTGTCGAAAACAAAAAAAACCACCAACAAACTAAATATTACCATACAAATAAGATATGTAAACGGGTTAAAAAAAAGGTACAGGTAAGAAAAGTTTGTTGTGACTTGAAAAAAGATTGAGTTGTTTTGAATGTATTGAAGATGTTTAGATTTTGCTCGTCGTTGGCTGGTGTCGAAGTTTGAAATGATAGCTGAAGCGGTATGCCGGACATTAAAAATCGCTGAGCGAGAGAACGCTAACCACACGTAACACATTTCATTAAATAAATCACAGTCTGAATTCTTTTTAAGGCTCTTGTTTCTCTTTTTAAGAGTGTTTTATTTCTTTATCTATGTTTCACCGATTACGATGCAGTATTAATATGGTTGTTGTGCACTCCATTAAGAGATTTGTTTTCCTTTATAAAAAGACGCACATTTGTTGCCTGTGATACGGCATAAATAATATCGGATGATCTAAATACAGATATAAATTAAAACTAACAACTAATCACACAGCTAGTAGATTGTACATGTACCATTAATGTAAAATTATTCTGATTTTATGTTATTTAATTGTGTAAACTGTGTTGAACACAAATAAAGTCCGATAAACTATGTGTGTGTGCGATGCATTTATTATATACATTAATAAATACAATGGCCGTGGCAACTATTTTACTACAACAATTATATACATAGTTTAAGAAGTATTTAGTTAAAGAAGTTTTTAAAGCAAATATACGTATCATGCTCGGTGAACATTCGATTCGCCAAACGACGAAAAGGAAGATACAGAAGACAAGAGTGGGTTAAGCGAATGAATAAGGTTGAACCAAAGTAAATCCAATTCCCATAGACCTCAATGTTTAATTCTTAATATTCAATGTATTAACATGATCTCTGTCATCTTAATTTCTAGACAACGATATATATCCGTGAAGATCTACATTTCATCTATTAAAAACACACAGGAAATTTGGGGGGAGGGGGAGGAGGTTAACTTACTTGTAAGAAAATTACTGATCCTAACCGAACAGACCCTATTTTAACGCGGTATCGCAAATACGGTGCCAATAATATACAATGCGTGTTTTATTTTTTGTATTTCCCCTTGTATTATAAGTGAATTATTTTTTTCCGCTTTGAGTCAATATCGCATCCTCAATGTCTGAGGAACTGTTAAACAAATATCAACATTCCACAAGTAACAACCGTATTGTGACAAGATTAATTGTTCGTCATAAAATTGTTGATCAAGTATTGGAACACTGCGTTTAGTGTTAAGTTTAACATTTTTATTGAAATTGCGCAAATATATTTAAAGTAATCCATCAAAAAGCTGGATAATTTACAAGTTTTTGCATGATAAATTCGACTGTTTATAGCCGATCACGTATAAGTTTTAACAAGCAGGGCATGAAAATATAACTATTCCAAACGCCGGGATGTCATAAAGATTTGAGATATTTATTTAGAGTGTTAAAAGATACAGTTAATTTGAAGAAAAAGCACTTTCTTAGTTACACTCCATTCCCGACTTCCAACTTTACCGACAACCTGAATAGTCTCTAAAACTCAAAACATGTAACAAACACTTTATGAAATACTTGGCTGTTTTTTGAGTAAGCATCTGGAAAAATATATGACCTCTTACCGAAATGAAGCCGACAAAGCAATGACACTTAAATGAAAGCTTGGAAGCACTGGAGAAAGCGAATATGAAAGGAGCTATTTGAAATGGCGTTGCACCGGTATTTTTTTTTGTTTCGTTTCGGGCCCCATTGTGGGTAACCCCATTTATTCGGCACAACATAATACAAGTACATCATTTCTTACACAATTATTTGGCAATGCGTAATTTTTAAGTTTCAAGGGTCTCGAAACTTTACTGGTACATATCTGAGTACAACATTAACAAAACTATGATACTGTAAGGTAGAGTACCCTTACAAGGTCATGAAAAGTGATGACAATTAATAATATACATGCCTCTGTGGTATATTCACATCCATAGTGCACACATTGTAATAACTGTGTAATATTTACATTCCTATTGATTTCTTCCTTTAAAAAAAATCGGTTCATTTTGCATGAACCGCATGACCCGTAATGACGTCAGTAACGTCATGGCTGTTACTATTGAAAACTCCCACGTATTACTCCCCCTTTTCACTTAATACTAATTTTTGAAAGCGTTCGACTTAAGTTTTTTAAAGAAAAAAATGAATAAAATGTAAATATAAGTAATGATTCTTATTTTGGTGCGGTTCATGCAGATTGGACGTGCACGCGAGAGCTGGCAAATTTACCATAAAGCGCTAGCGCGCTTTATGGATTTGCCAGCTCTCGCGTGCACGTCCAATCTGCATGAACCGCACCAAAATAAGAATCATTCCTTAATTAAACAAACTAGGACTCACCATTTTTTATCATTTGAATAACAATGGACTGTTATTTCCAGCCGAATTTGTAAAATTCCATGAATTTAATGCATCTTCTTTGTAAATTTTGAGAGAGTTTTTAAGGGTGAATAACTCCCGTAAACCTTTAAGTAACGTCTATTCAATGAATGTGCAAATGTTCAAATTATTTGTGCACTATATGAAACAGTTTTTGTCACAATAGGATGACATTATTTCAAGATATTTGAACTTTTCTAAGCATGGTATCCAGTATCCATATTTGTTTATTTAAACAATGGCGGCTGTCTAACTCCAGAACTACTTCCGGTTGTCAGCGTCTGGCTTTTTATGAAAACGTTAAATGTTGTCAAAGTCTATTTTATTAACATGTTATAACACTTAAAATAGAGTGTTAGCCCATTAGAGTCACATTTATAATGTATGTTTGTTCAGTTTTTGTGAGTTTTAGAACAATATTCATGAGCGTAGCATGTTCGTCAGAATGATGTTATTACGCAATGTAAAATTTCCGTGGCTTTTTCTTTATATGCGTGTTTCTGTATTTTATATTTGTTAATATTGTGGCTTTTTCAATTTAATTAAGGAGCCAGTTGGAAGCCAGTATTATAGAATTGTATTATGTATAGAGCTTTGAGACTTGTCTCGGACTCATCACATTACCCCCTTAAGAGCCAGCTTTGTGATTGGATAATGAGGTCATGTGGTACTGTCTGTAGGGTATAAATACCGCGAAAATCATCAGTCCCATTCCGAGCCAGAACATCGGCAAGAGCAGACATGTTTGGGCGCGCTCTTCGGAATCCAGGTCACAGGGAGATGGTTACCAATCAGTTGTTCTCAGCGGAGTCGTAAGACAACACGGGGGACAAGGCAGTCCTGATTGGGAGCTAGAGCCGGACAAGTGTGACCAGTGGCCCTCAAAAGAGCCGTTTCCGTGTTTTGGACAGACATCGATGGGGGATTCCTCTCCCCCTACCCGCCGCCGTTCAATCATCGCTCACAGATCTCCTTCATCGACGAAGTGGACTGCTTTTTAACCCACAGATTTTAAACTTCTTCGGCTAGTATGGCCACAGGCGGGAGGAAGGTTCGTCGATGTTGTGTGTTCGAGGGTTGGACGTTTGCGGAGACGGGGAGACCCTCCCATCGACCAAGGAGAAGACCCGGTACGGATACAGACAACGCACAGAAGCCAGAAATCCAGGTCAAGACAACTAGGTCAACAGACAAAGGAAGGTTACTAAATATAGTAAAAGACAGCCAACCAATAGATTTCGACTACATCATCCAATAGAAAACAACTTCGCAGATTTCACCACTAGACCTCAAACTTCAGACATCATCGCAAAACATCAAGACTACACAACTACACAACTACAGACATCATCATAGAACAGCCAAAAAGAAGAGAAGAAGAGAAGAATCTAAGACAGACGCCCATATGGCTTGCCGAAGGGCGTCTTTAAACAAACTTAAACACACACACAGTCTGCATCTTCTTCTCGCAGTGTACACTCCGAGTGGTTTAACAGCCTCATAAGCAGTACAGCTTAAAGCAGTTAAAGCAGCTATTTTGCTCATAGCAAAAATATAAATATATATACATATTTATATACATCTGAGAAATCTAAGGTACGACAAACACTGTTATGCAGTTCTACCTTTATTATTAGTAAAAGGGCATTTTACATGCACACCGGCTACAGGTCACTTCAGCCATTTCAAAAATAAGAAGTCTAAGCCTCGCATTACTCCCATTAAAATGGTGAAGTACCACATCATCGCAGACCCAAGGTGTTGTATTGGTCTCAGACCACCAAATAGTAATAGTGGATTTCAGTGTATAATGGCATAGCAGTTAGATCCCATTTCATAATAGAGCTAGATCTATATCTACACACGTATACTTCATAATGAAGTAGGTACAAGCACGTTAATATATCTATGTATATTTGTCATTTAAGCCGAGATTCTGAGTACCGTAGAATAGTATGTATATATCTAACCATGAAGAGGATCTCAATGCACTGTTATATGTATATTGTAATTAGAAGATCCCATTACATAGGCTAGGTCCCTCGCTGAACATGACATTATTTTGATGATGAAAGTTTATCTCTAATAGTTCTTTACAAGCGGAACATTAAATTTGTGCACTGTTTACCCAGGCGTTTGTTAATCTATTATTAAACTACAACAATTACAACACAAGCCCCAGCAAAGAACCCATAACAAATGTAACTTGTTTGCATACAGTTCACAGGGGTGATCCTGCATGCTTATAAGTTATTAAGAAGATGGCTTGAATCCGATTCCAGTAACCAAGGTTACTTGTTTGCATACAGTTCACAGGGATGATCTTGCATGCTTACAGGTTATTAAAAGCGACAACTTCACTTGGACTTGTAACCGAAGTTACTTGTTCGCGCACATCTTACTGGAGTGAAATCGATTCCAACACTCGGGTTACTTGTCTGCATGTAGTACACAAGAGTGGCTGAACATGCTTACAGGTTATTATAAAAGATAATGCACACTTGTCTAAATTTGTATCATATTGTAAACAGGATCAGCTCATTGCATAAAAACACAGCGGCGACCGTATGTGCTTAAGACCGTCATTCTTATTAAACAGGCAAATTTCAGTGAACAGTTTTATCCATAAACCACTCGCATCTTTGACTAATAAGGCAACTACAGGATGGTACCTTACAATACTATAATAGAAACTAGTCGCTCCCGTCCCCATTCCCCCGTATGGCGGTAGATTTTAATTAAAATTTAAACTTTACATGTTTGTATAAACTTCTTTGTAAAAAAACTTCAATGTGACAGCTCTAATTACACTATGACCAGAATGAGTACTTTAATAATATGGAAGGGATTATCCGCCACTCTAACTAATATGAATACATTGTTATTAATATGAAGACATTCTTATTATTATGAAGACATTGTTATTATTATGAAGATATTGTTATTAATATGAAGACATTATTATTATTATTATTATTATTATGAAGACATTGTTATTAATATGAAGACATTATTTTTAATATGAAGACATTGTTATTAATATGAAGACATTCTTATTATCATGAAGACATTGTTATTAATATGAAGACAGTATTATTAATACGCAATAATTATCATGCAGTATTTGATTATCCGCCAGTTCACTTATTATGCTTTATGACATTCTAACATACAATTCATTTCGTATGTTGCATTTTAGAATTGCATTTTTGCTGTTTGTCACTTGTGTTATTGATTAATATGCTGTTATTAAGTAATTGTACTTGCTGACGTCATTCGAGTTCTTATTGAAATATGCGAACATTCAATTTACACTTCAGTTCTAAGGCTGTAAACATGCAAACTATAATTAGATATTTTTTTTACAAAAATCATGGTAATTTTAGTCGTATGCTGACATTTTGTATTATGTTTTCGAAACAGCAGTTTGCACAGCACACTAAGAGTTTCGAAGTATAATTCACAATTAATTAGTTTTGTGCGCTAGAATTGGCCCTTTTAATCAACGGGGGATAACTGGTAAAAATGTAAAAAATAATAACCGCTCCCTGAACCGGTGTTGACAAAGGTAGCAGTAAAGAGTTAGTAGCCATAGATGCGACTTCGCCCCGGTCAAATTTGAAGATAAGAGGTAAGTGGGCAAACTGTAAGCTTCATGGCACTGTAAAATATTTTTGGATGCTATATTTGCAGTTTCATATGTGTAGCTAGGATCCCCAAATTTGCCTGACATGTTCTTTTTGACCTTGACACTTTCAGTGTGATGCAAATGCTTGGAAATGCGAAACTAATACATTTCTGGCTCTGCTTTCAGTTTAACTTGCAATTCTCAAGGGGCATACAAACAAGTGTGAGTAGTGCAAAATCTTGATGGTTATGGTATATTTTGAGTATGATTTAATGAAACAGTAGGGATTTTACCATGTGCGAGTGGCAAGCATTTATTTTGGTTGTTGGCAATAAGAAAGCTGTGAATGTTTAAAATTTTGTCTCGTTGGCCGACCAGTTTTCGCGACCAGAATTTGAAAGGTAATGATGCGATATAAAAGATAACTGTTTACTGCTGTCCCATTTACGGCGCCCTCATGTTTCCGGTGGCCCTGGAAAAGTTTTACTTATTCTGTCAAATTACGTCAGATCCGGGTCAGTGCTCACGAATTTGTTTACACAGGCAACATCCTTGTCGATGAAATTGAAAATAGGTCAAATGGGAGATTGCAACCTTATGTTTTGACATAAAATACCCATGCATATAAAATTTTACCTTGTTTTACTATTCCCAAAAATTCCCGTTATTTGCATTCATTTTTTTGCAAAATATCCAAATGTTTACAGTTTTCAATGGTTTCCCAGCAGAAGTAGGTCATTATACTTGCAGCGCCACCGCCAAAAAATTTCTATAGTATAGTGTACGGAAAAAATAGCGCGACAGAAATTAATGGCTTCTTATAGCAAATAACCGAGTTGTTTGCTAATTGAATTTTAATTGAATATCATATTTTTGTTACTGTTTACATTTTTCTCCTGGATTCTGCAGTGCAATAATCATGAAAGGGGTTCTTACAGACATTTTGACACTGACCAACTTATCAATGCATATTTTGCTGTCAATGATGGAAAAAAATGTCTTACTATAAAGCAGCAAGAACTTTGGGGGTGTAAAGTTCTATATATTGCATGACAGACTACTTAGCATATCAATTTGGAGACTTAAAAAATCTGGTCCACCACCTCCATTTTTTACAGGAGCAGGAAGCACTCCTTGCTCGACACCTCAGGACCATGAACGAAGTAGACTATGGATATAGTCATCATGAAACAATATATTTAGAAAAGACTTCACTATCCCATTGGGACTTATAGACATAGAGTATCCATTAACTGAAATATTTGGTGTATACCTTTTTTAAGTAGAGGGCTTGAACTCAAGTGAAAAGGTCACAGTCACAAGAAGTTGCCATGGTGAAATCTTCAACAAGAAGTGCTTTTGTTAATTACTGGGTTAATTTTTAGTCCTGCTGTAAATTAAAGGAGAGTTGATACTTTCCTTTGCCTAAATTGTAAAAATTAAAAAATACTTACGGTCAAAACATTTGTTTATATGATCAATTTTCATTGGGGATCCTAGCTACACATGTGGAACTGCAAATACAGCATCTAAAATATTTTAAAGTGCAATGAAGCTTACAGTTTGCCCACTTACCTCTTATCTTCAAATTTGACCGGTGCCAATTCGCATCTATGGCTACTAACTCTTTACTGCTACCAAGGTGTGATTGAATCTTTTCCATGAGGTGATTTTGACGTCCGCACCGAAAGGGATCAGTTAGTATTAAACAGTGACCTCTGTCGTAAGAAAACGCACTACAAAAATTGGTTTCCCGCTTCATTTTTTGAGAACGTCAACATTGTAATGCAAACGATTTTGTTTTAATGTGTCAATGTTAAACAGCATTTTATACTGCGAATGATGTTTCCATTTTTTTATTAAGTGTTGAACATTTTATTACAAATGAATTAACACATATTTGGTAGCGTCCATAAACTGAATACCTAATGTTGATTTTAATGTTTGATTTTGAATTAAAATGTATTAAATATTTTTATAGGGAAATCATATCAATTTTTAGAATGAAACAACAAAAAAGTGTATAAAAATAAAATTAACTTATAAGATATAACTTAACAAAGAAATTAACTTACAAAGATATATTTCAAAATACCTTTATAATTATAAAGAAACGAAATACACTAAGTCTTGAAAATAAACAAAATCTAACATCAAATTCACTATCGCAAAAGTAAAACGGAAATTGGAATGTCATAAAGCATAATGAGTGAACTGGTGGATAATCCCTTACATATAATAAAACAATAACTGAATTACTCAAATTGTCGGGATGTTATCATGTCTGTCAATATATAACCTATTCAGAAAGTTTACTGAGTATAGTGCTAAATTTTTTGTCAAATATTTCCCATTTTCTGTTTATTTTGTAGATATGTATTGTTTGGCAATTAGTTTTTGTTTTAAGTATTGTTTAAACAGTCTTAGGCTGAGTAATGCTCTACGGTTATCTTTAAACTTTGTATTATAAATAAAATACTTAATAATAAGAAGTATATACCGTATATAATTTTTTACATCAAAGTCGTAGTTTATCAAACAAACATTTCTGATCCATTTGTTTATTTCTAAAATAAAATTGTTTATTTTTTTACACTGATATAACAAATGAATAATTGTTTCTGAAGTTTGCCCACAAAAGGAACAGAGATCACTATCGTCTTTGTTTATCTTAAATAAAAAATTCTTTGTTGTTAAAATGTAGATATTTATTTTGATTTGGAAATTTTTAAGTTTAATCTCGTCTATCTTTGCGGTTGTTTTACAGAATAGAGCATATTCGTTCACAGTTATGTCATTTAAATGATGACTCCATTTGTACGGAGTGGTTATTACATTACTTTGCATAATGTTGTAAATACGCTTACACCCTTTCTTATCTTTTAATATGTTTCTTAATTGCGGGCTTAATAAGATGTTTCTTCTATATAGTTTTATTTCTGTTGCAGAATTTCTTAACGTGTGTTTCCAAGCATTTGGTATATTCGAACATAATCTTAAGTAGTCTAAATATGTTCCCTGAATTCCATACATGGTTTAACGTTGCTCAAATTCTAGGAAATTGCCATTATCATCAAATAAATCAATTATATAACAAATTTTTTTATTATACCAGTTTTTGAAGAAGAGATATTTATTTAGACAGTTTTGGTTAAACCAAAGCGGTGACATCAATTATCTTCTACACTTTTAATTTCATGTTTTTGAAAAAAATATATGCCAGCACTCAAAAACATCTTTCCAGAACGGGTTTTGAATTTCTGCCGATTTGATTTGGGAAAACTGTGCTCCTAAAATAACAGTATGCTTTATATTAAAAGATAAAAGTGTTTCTATGCTATCGCTGCTTTGCGATAATATTCTTCGAATCCACGTTAATTTCAAACTCTTTATACATATACTGTATAAATATGTTAATGTTGGTCATTCCTAATCCACCCTCGTTGATTGGTTTGTAAGAAATATTTCGTTTAATTCTGTCCGGGCCATTGTTCCAAAGAAATTTAAACACTTTTTTCTATTTGATTTTAGAATTTCAGTTGGTGGAGTCGGTAAAGCTATAAATAAATGTACAAAATTTGATATAATTAAAGACTTGATAATAGTTACTTTTCCTAAAAGCGTTAAATTTCGTTTTGACCAAGATTTAATCATTGATTCACATTTATTGATAATTTCTGGTCCATTCAGATTCCATATTTCATGAACATTTGCAGAGAAATACACTCCTAAAATTTTTAAAGATGTATTTTCCCAGTCTAACGGTATTTCTAGGCATAGTTTATTCTTGAATTTTGTAATTATCCGATCCAAAGAGCTTTAGTTTTTTCAATATTAATTTTTAAGCCTGACAATCTTTAAAAATTATCTAGTTCTTTTATGCAAGATTTTAGAGATATTTCGGAACCGTTTAGAAAAAATAGCCTCGGTGCCGTTATGCTCCTCTCGGGCCGATTATTACGCCTCGGCCCCGCTCAGCCGTGTATTATCCTCTAAATATTTAACCAGTAACACTAATTTTCTACTACGTTGCTAAATTCTTCTGAAACGAATCCTATAGATATTTTAATACATTTTTCGAATTTCACGTTAAACTTTTTGAAAATACATTGTGACCTTTTGTGTCCCTAAAAACATCTGTTTAATTTTATGCTTTTCAGTGAATAATAGAATTTTCCCGGTGAAATAATAGTTGTATTAACTGTTTTCAATTAGTGGAATATCATTTTTATTTTCAAAGTATTTTACGTTGGTACCAAAACGCACATAACATTCCGAATGAGAACGTGTTGAAAACGGGCTTAGTTAGTGACCAACGGCGTTTCCTTTACCGCTCACAACATATGGAAAATAGTCTATGTGAATATCGAGGCCTTGAGACGGCCTGCTGGCTAGCATACTGGTCGCCTAAATCTGGCGGCTTCACCTGCTGATCTCGCAAAACGACATATTTCTGCACCGGCGTATGCAAGTGTGCGTGAATTCAAGCATCTTCAGAATCCTGACATTTTTTCTTTCCTTATTCAATTGTTGTTAAATGTTTAAAAAGCAATAAATAATTCACATTAGTAAGAACGAGTGTGCGGGCCATTTAGAACTAACTGACAAAGTACGTGAGTAGTGTACATGATGAACGCAGTATGCTAAAGTTGCGGTCCTATCGAGCTCATTACAGGAAGGGGGGTGGGGGGCGGGGGGGGGGGGGGAGGCGTGCAGGTGTGGTACATTGTAAGTTGAATTAATTTTCAGAGTAAAATCACCATGAAATACATGTATAACACAATATAATGCTAAAACTAATCAGAACAGAACAGAACATTTCTTTATTAACTTTATTAAACTCAACCCAAAATACATGGAATAAGAGTATACGATGCACATATAACAAAAGATATGTCACTTGACATGGTGATGGCAATCGCTGAAACAGCACAACCGATCACCTAGTGAATTGATCAGTCGGAGACGTTTAACCGCAGTACTCAGTGATACAACATGTATAAACAAGGTCTGTAAACATTGACAAAAATATAACAACAAAGGTAACCAGAAAAAAATGACAAGCATAACGGCATGATTGAACAGTATGTTAAACACGTGAACCGAGCAGGTTATGGCGACAATCAATCATTAAGTAAATAATTGAATTAGACGTAACGTTGCGGTGAACGGAAATGTAGTGTTTGTACACTGGACGTAAATCTCCCTGTCACCATGTGATCTTGTAAAAAACAATTTAACTTAAATTTCAGTGGTGTAATTCTACAGGCATCTAGTGGCGGACTATATTTCATTTACAAATCTGATTGTTTTTTGGAGAGAAGACCGATTGAAATGTCTTTTTGAAAGCATAACGAAGTGGCAGAAACGTGCTGCATGAATATTTCATAGTGTAAAAATAAAAGAAAAACGTTGACAAGATATCGGTTTGTGAATTAAAGAAATTAATTAGAAACATGAATAATTTTCTTTCGAATTTTATAATAGCGACATTGGCGGCCATGTGTTCGCACGCGGATGGATCAGGGTCCATGTACGACCCGCCAAACAGAGCTGTTATGTGGAAGTACGGATATAACACGGAAAAAAATTATAATTATATGCAGCTTAATTGCGGCGGTGAAAAGGTTTGTTTTTGTTATTGCTTCATTGATGTGATAGGACTTTATAGATCAAATAATGTCTTGAATTGTTAAAATTATCGCGATATATTTTTTCTCTTGGATTCTTTACTTAGAAACTAGCTTTGCTTGGAGTGAACACGTATCACTTTGAGATGATATAAACGACACAGAAGATATATTTTACAGATTATTTGTCCTTTAAACATAAACTTTAAAAATAATAGAAATTAAATTTTCGAGTTGAATTAATGTTTATTACGGACGTGTTTATGTGATTTTTACAGTATATTAATTACTAATAAATCATAAACCATATCAACTTACATCATTCACATTGTTTTCCTTAGCAGCTGGACAATGTCGTATACAATCTTTAATTTATTTCTCGTACGAAATTAAATAAATTGTCATTATAACAGTTTGTTATAGTATAGTTTTCTGTCGTTATATTTTAGAAATTTTATTTCAGGAACTATTCATTTTTTATTTGACATTGAAGCTGTTCTACTCTACTGCTTTTAATGCACCTAGTATGGATAAAGCTTCTCTAATCTACTGCTTTTAATGCACCTAGTATGGATAAAGCTTCTCTAATCTACTGCTTTTAATGCACCTAGTATGGATAAAGCTTCTCTAATCTACTGCTTTTAATGCACCTAGTATGGATAAAGCTTCTCTAATCTACTGCTTTTAATGCACCTAGTATGGATAAAGCTTCTCTAATCTACTGCTTTTAATGTACGTGGTATGGATAAAGCTTCTCTAATCTCCTGCTTTTAATGCACGTAGTATGTATAAAGCTTCTCTAATCTACTGCTTTTAAAAAACAACAACAATAATAAAAACCCAAAGGTATATTTCTGCTAGAAGCGTTGTTATAATCAAAATAATAAAATTAAAAAACAACAACAATAATAAAAACCGAAAGGTTTATTTCTGCTAGAAGCGTTGTTATAATCAAAATAATAAAAATTAAAAAAAACTACAATTATAATAAAAACCCAAAGGTTTATTTCTGCTAGAAGCGTTGTAAGACTTTTCGCCTATTTATCATGTCAGGTTAAGGCCTGAACTGTGGGCGTCCATGTCGTTATTAAATAATCAGTTATGTGATATGTCACATACAGGTTTTGTTTTATTGCGAAAGACTGGGACAACAGACGATCACAAACGATACTTAAAAATATTATAATGTTATTAAAGGCCCAATAAACTTGTCAAACAGCAAATTTTTTATTAACCTAAACATTTTAGATTTCACCTGTATGCATAATAACACAAAAAATAAACCTTACACTAAGAAAAGGGTATTATCTTATTGATTTGCAGCGTGTTTTGCGGATCGTTTATCTTGTTTACAAAACAAACAGCGAATCTTTCCGAGCATAATTTCGGCAACTCTCGGCAGGCGACCGTCGCTAATTATGCAGAAGTGCATAAATTGATGACGTATTCCCCACAAAAAACCGTTACCGGGATGGGTCGTATAACATTTACATCTTTCTTTGTTTATCTTGTAATGAAGTTAAAACTTAAAGAATCTCTATTTTTCCTAGTCTTTTTCTTTCCATGTTTGCATGATTTTGTGTTTACAACTTTTATGTGAATGACGTCACCGCGTTCTGCGTTCTTACGGTCCACGTACGGAAAAAACCGATAACTTTTCGCCGAGCGATTGTAAATATTGGTTAGTAATTTTGTGGGCTAAAAAATACTGTCGGACCGGGTTTCCATGATTAGGGATTGTTTGAGAACATAAATATTTGGTCATTTATACTTTCTATTGAAAAGGGTCAACGTGGTTTATTAATTTTCACAATGAAAAAAAAAACGTTTTGACAAGTTTATTGGGCCTTTAATCAAGCGAATTCATAATGGCCTTTTTATTGGTCCGAGGTCGTTAACATGAATATTACTACACAATGTTCATCCAGTTTGAATTTAGTTTTTATATCCAAAACAAGTTTACTTCCAGGCACATTCCATCCAGGATTTCCGCACACAATACACCACACAATAACATGTCTTTATCCAAACTAAGCTTTGATCCTTTTGCAATGTATTGCTTAATAAACTAGCTCAAATCAAAGGTAATCATTACAATTCAATGTTTAGTTAGTTTCCAGAACTCTTGCTGCCGACGTCCGCGTTGTTGTTGTACTAGCGAGTAAGATAAACCCTAATATTTTTATTACACAGAAAGATATCACCAAAAGCGGCACAACTTATCCTCTGCCGCTTTGCTTAACTTCACCTCTTGCGCCCGAAGTCACACTATCTATTATTAACATTTTTATCCATAAAAATCGACTTATAGAAATTCCAAAATGGCGGCATTTTATTTAAGTGATTCAGTTCAGATTGGACCAGTTCATTAGCAATTCAGGATCATCCAATCTGGTTTCGGCACAGTTAAGCCTGTATTGGCCCAGTTAAGCCTGTATTGGCCCAGTAAAGTCTGTATTGGCCCTGTAAAGCCTGTATTGGCCCAGTAAAGCCTGTATTAGCCCAGCAAAGCCTGTATTGGCTCAGTAAGGCCTGTATTGGCCCAGTAAAGCCTGTATTGGCCCAGTAAAGCCTGTATTGGGCTAGGTTATCTGGTATTGGCCCATTTGAAATTTCCTATGAATTTGGTGTAACCGATATTAAGTGGCCTGATTCGTACCTATTGTGTCAATACTATTTTAGTTAATTAATAATACATTATATTTTATTTGAACTGTCTGAGAAAATCGTCAAAAACACGAAACGTTCAATATTCTTCTCCAGAAATACTTACAAAATTGTGAAATTGCATACTAATATTAAATGTATTTTTTAAAATCATATTGTTATTACTAACAGTAAAATTGGACTCGAATTATTGGGGCTACCGTTTTCGAACTTCTTTAAACAAAACCTAATCGTCATGGGGACGGGATGGTACATGTGTACAAATGTAAGGCAGTGTGCACCAACCACGCCCATGGGTACTTCATCAATAAAAAAATGTAACAACTTGGCATCGAATTGATGAATTTATTCATGCCTACCCAATTCCAAAAAAAAACAACACACATCTGAAATCTCTAACTAAAGCACCTGCATACCCTCGTAGAAACCCAGGATCCTTTATAATGAATAAATGATCCAGTCTGTTAGCCAGTGTAAAGGCCAGTGTAATACAGGTCTGTTAACTGTATAAAGACCCGTGTAATACATGTCTGTTAACTGTATAAAGACCCGTGTAATACATGTCTGTTAACTGTATAAAGACCTGTGTTATACATGTCTGCTGTGTAAAGACCCTTGTAATACATGTCTGTTAACTGTGTAAAGACCCCTATAATGCATGTCTGTTAACTGTGTAAAGACCCGTGTAATACATGTCTGTTAACTGTGTAAAGACCCGTGTTATACATGTCTGTTAACTGTGTAAAGACCCGTGTAATACATGTCTACTGTGTAAGTCATTTAATACTTAGCCACGTCACGTGTCATGGATACTGTGTAAGTGATGTAAATTTTACCGTCGTCACGTGACCTTTGTTGATCTAATAAGATTATATTGTATTTTACTGTTTGAAGGCCCTTGTACTGAAAGTCACGCGATTGTTTATGATCTGACTGATTAAGATCTGTTTCTATCTGAAAAGGCTTAAGTACTCTTTTGCGTATGTATGTTATAAACGATCTCACGTGATCCTAGAGAGTTGGGCGCTTGCACTATTTCTTATTCTGTGTAAGTCAGGTGACATTTTCAATTGGCATGTATTCACGATTTTGATCCAGTATTAATCAGTTCACAGCAAGAAAGTGTTATGTAAACATAAGCTAGAAAAGTGTTGTCCATAGATGCTAGCTTATGAAGGGAGATGGGATTACAGACCGACTGTGGCACACTCGAAGGCTCAGTTGACAAACAATATTGGTCACAATGACACTGCCCCCCCCCCCCCCCCCCAATAATACAAAAAATCAATGATAAGAAACCCAACTAAGATCTACTTATCACTAATTTAATTAACATAATTCATAGTTCATTTCTTAAAAATTACTTTTGCCTCTCGACCTCCAAATTGAATATTTATTTGATGACTAAATTGTTGTGAATTTTTGCATAATATAATTATGATACTTATGACAGTACAGGACTAGATAAAGTGTCAATCAGAAGCATAGAATGTGACGGCCTCATTTCGCATGCACCAACACACTCTCGTTGTGGTTTGAACATATTTATGTTGAAAAATCCGTTTTAATATATCACTAACTAATGACGAGATGCAATAAACAGCACAGTTAAATCAGCTAATTTAGGTGTAAACAAGGTTAAACCCTTTCCTCCAGATATACGCATTTTTAAGCATGTGCGACCAGTACAGATCCTGATCAGCCGGCACATCCGCGCCGTCTGATCAAGATCTGCACTGGTCGCATATTGGAAAGAAATAACCTAACGAATCATAAAGTGAACAGTGCAGATCCTGAACAGACGATACGGATGTGCAGGCTGATCTGGATCTACACTGTTCGCCCACTCAATAAAGGTTTGTCTGTGGAGGAAAGGGTTAAGTATTCAGTGATCGATGTTACTGCACCTGCTGTATTAGTTGCAAAACGGCAGATATTACATTTTTACAAAATTTTAAATAATAATAAAAATATTATAATTATCATTATGTTTATTTAAAATCAAAAGAAATTTTATCTCGATTCTATTTATGCATTTCGATTTTTAATTAGTGTCTGATGTATTTTTTTTCATATTGCATATTACTTTTTTATTCATTAATATTTGCTTGACAGACAAAATTAAATAAAAAAAAATACTTAAGTTAAAAGTTACTTTTCTAATGATCTGTTTTTCTGAAGGTTTTCAGTAGTTTTAAAAGCACCGTTTAATAAGTAAAGTGCATTATATAGCACGACTGATATACCACGGTTTGCTCTCACTCCTAAGTTATCGTACTGGCGAGACTCTCAAAATTTAATATGGTGCACTCTGGATATACTGTATTTGTTTAAAATTTGAGAATATAAATATATCTAGGTATAGTAAATAATCGCGTTAATTCTTATTTGATTATCGTCCCATCGTTTCTTTGTAGAAACCGGTAGTAGGCAAAGCTCAGTTTACCATTATTGGAAAGGATATATGCTACACAAAATCTGATAAGGGCCACTTTTGTAGACTGCAGTTATTATTGTTGAGTTTAATATTTGTGAACTGTTTATGATAAATCAAGTCCTGTCTGTATATTTGATAAAACAGATAAATTAGTCATCTGAGGGAAATTATTGAACTGAAAAATGATTTAAGCGGGCAAACTTACATTTACAAATTTTACTTAAAGGATTTAAAATGTTTACTACATAAATAACAACCAGAAAACAACATGTCATACCGTATAGAAGACGAAATATACCGAAGCTTTATGAGCTGACGGCTTACGTAATATTAACCCTTTCGCTGCCACCGTCGAAAACCCGAATTGACGTCGTCAGTGCCAAGAGCTTTTTACTACATAAACAAATACCAATACCAATTTCAGAATGAGGCTGGTTATTTATAGATATATCGACATAATTACTATGTTTACATGTGAAAACGAAAGCAATAACATTATTGGTCAATATTTCAATGATCTGCCTACGTCAGCAGAAACCCCCGCTTTGCATGCTGGTCTATATATAGAAACGGCAAAAGCCGTCCATATGGCAAATACGCCGAAAATAATATGCCGTCCTTATGGCAGTGAAAGGGTTCAGAAAATCAACTGTTGACATAGCGTTTTGAAAGCCTTTAACGGTCGCCTACAGTCACCATTGCACTGTCGTCGGTAAAAAGTAAAAACATCAAAATCTCTCTAACGACAAAATGTAGTTCAATGAAACTTTGCACAAATAATCGTAAATAATGTTTTTCTATTTTACATACGTTAAGAAAAGTTAGAATAATAAATAAATATCGACGTGTTTCCATCTATATTTTGTTTATAATTTACAGACCTGTGTTACGAAAAAACCCTATCATATATTAATTTTGCAAGAACATATGTCTCCCCACAACATTGGATCTAACTTTCACAATATAAATATCTGTATTTCACATTACTATTCACTAAGAACCGTTCTTTATAACGTGCTTGCTAAAAGTGCAGGTTTAAATTAATGCAACGCGACATCATCTCATTAATACACGTATAAGTTAGATTCCTTTATTTTTCCTCCACGTGGGAGAGCATAACATATTTACAATATAATCATACAATTACAAATACAAACATAGATCGAAACAATATAATCATACAATTACAAACAGAGATCGAAACAACATAATCATACAATTACAAATACAAACAGAGATCGAAACACAACAATTCTGTCATAACTGGTAAATTAACACTGATGAGTACGTTACCAGCATGCAGTTTTTAATAATAACAACAACAGACTGAGTGTGCGTTTCCTTGAGTTTAAGGAAACATACCGAGGGTCAAGTGAAAAATCTGCTCTACCGTCACCGAGCCTTCGGTAAGCACATAATTATTCTTAGATGCTGAAGAGAAACAACTTCAATTAAGTATCCTCAGCACACTCTCGTACAACCTCTCACAGGACGAAACGAAATTTATGTGAGACTATTGAACAAGAAATTTGCTGGTGATATATACTCCGAGATAACATTATTATGTAAGCAGTCGGATTAAGTGTCTCAATAACATGAGATGAACTTTAACATCATAATTATCTGATGCACATTTAAGGCCACCGACAATCGCAAAAATTTGATTGCAGCTATCTTTCTTCATGAATTTAAAGTAAGATGGAAAGCCATATTGGTTAATGATAAAATTATACATATCATTTCTGTAGTACTGATTAATTGTACAATGGTGAACTTTGTGTAAAATGATATTGTTGCTTAACAATTTACATTTTGAACAAACTTCAGGGTAATTATACTTAGCATAAACCCTGCACATACTACTTAAAGCTGTTTTACATAACCAGCTAGAATTATTACAATTCTTTCTTAACTCCCAGAGAATGCAATTGTTTGACCGATCAAAAAAATTCTCAAAAATATCAATATCCATATTTTCGATAATTTTTCTTTTCCTTTCATTATAGTGGTAATTAATGATGTTGTTTGTGACTTGCCGATTCCAAATTTGTTTTGAAGGGAAATTGCCAGTAATCAGAAATTGGTCTAAACACAACTTTAAATTGTACTTAACGACTAGTCGATATATATCAGGGATAAAACCTTGTGTTTGAAGGTCGAGTGTTAAAAAACGCAATAACCGATGAATAAAGAATCTTTTAGCAAGATATTTTGCCGGTAGGCGACAAAGCTGTCCAAAGAAGAGAAGTTTTTTTGTATCAATGATTGATTCAATAGAGTAAACCCCTAGAGCCCCTAAAGCTATTTCATTCGATGCAGAGATTGGTAGGCCCTGAATCCGTTTCAAACAAAGTCTGTGACTCTTTTCAAGTGTTAATAATTGGGATTGGCTCAACGAATTTATCAGCTCGCAACCATATAGTGCTTTTGGTAAGACTATCGAGTGATAAATATTTAACCATGTTGTCGGGTTAATCTCATTTGGCAATAAGCCACAGTTTAAAAGACTGAAAAAAGTACTCCTTAATTTGGAGTTTATTTCTGCAATGGCATCACGCATGTTCAAATAATTGTCACACAATATGCCAAGGTGTTTATAACTATTACTTGTTGGGATAAGTTCATTACCAAGTTTAAGCATGTTATTGTTTAGGCTAGTTGCATTGAATGTTATAACGGAACACTTAGAAGCATTATACAAAAATCGCCACTTTCTAGAGTAATTATTGCATAGGTCAATCATTTTCTGTAGTCCTGACACAGAATACGAAAGTAGGACCATATCATCCGCGACAGTCGGAGAACTTGCATGAAAATTATAGATGCAACAACCCAGACCACTTTCCTGTAGTTCATTTATAAGGTCATTTATGAAAAGGAGATATAGTATGGGAGAGCTTATTCCTCCCTGTCTGGTTCCCTGCATAACATTAAACCATTGTGAGAGTTCACCTTTGAACTTAACACAACTTTTCATCTCCGTGTATAAGTTCACAAAGCAGAGAAATGTGTTTGAATCTAAATTACAATTAAATAATTTCCATAGGAGGCCTTCATGCCACACCCTATCAAAAGCTTGTTTAGCATCAAGGAAACATACATGAGCTTTGCTACCTTGTTCTTTGCCATAGAGTATGGATTCTTTAAAATAAAATGACGTCATCAGGCAACTAAAGCCATCTTGAAAACCACCTTGTTGTGGATTAATTTTTGATAATATTATGTCTTTACTTCTATTTAGCAATATTTTTTCAAAAACTTTAAGAGTCGCTGGAGTTAGAGAAATCGCTCGATAATTATCAGGGTTATCTTTTCGTTTATTACCTCCCTTGTGAAGAGTGACAATGACTCCCTTTTTTAATGATTCAGGAATGAAACAATTTTTCAACATAGATGAAAATAAAAACGATAAAGAATCGCAGATTCGATCTCCACCGAGAATAAAATGTTCATAATAAACCATGTCATACCCACAAGCTTTATTTCTTTTACACGATTTAAGTGCATCTTTAACTTCTTGCGAAGATACAGTTACGTTTTGTGAAGGAACGGAATTTCGAACAGCTTCGTTTAGCAAAATATTGACATGATCATACCATTGTTGGTCGAACATTTCATTTACTGTTGGACTATATAAATTTTCAAAATATAATTGCCATTGATTTTTCATCGATCTTTGATCACGGAATATCTGACCATTAAATGACATTGCTGTTGGTGTTTTAACGCCCGCGCTGTTTCGTTTTTTGTTAACCAGTTTCCAGAATTGATCTTTGTCGAGCTCGGCGGTTTTGTTTATTTCTTCATTATTATTAATTTCAAACACGGATATACATTTTCTATGTAAGTTTCTAAAGACTCGTTTCGACGATTTGTATTCGTAAAGGGCTTTGTTAGCGGGATTTCTTGGCCTACCCTCTCTACACCATGCATCACGTTTTTGTCTCATAATCGCATGAAAATCAGATAGTTGTTCGTTCCAGTACGGTTTTAAATAATGTCTAAATTTAGACTTTGGAAATGCATGTGCGCCGCATGCGACAAAAGTGTCAGTTAAAAACGAACAAAACCTTTCTATTTCTGCTTCGTCATTTAAAGTGAAGGCATCTTCAAAACCAGATAATGTTGAATGAATTGCAGCTAAGTACGTGTCAATATGTTCCTGGGTTACTTTTTTCCAGCTGACATTAGAATCATGTTGCAAACTATAATCACAAGGTTCCTCAGCTAGAGGTAAATTAACAGTACATAGCACCGGTCTGTGTCTGGAGACATTCAAACAATCATCATCAAGAATTTCACAATGTGCTACAGTATCTACATATTCGGAGGGCATAAATATATAATCAATTGTCGAAGTAAATCGGTTGTGATATGTGACAAAAGTACTGGATGCACCTGTACAACAGCTAAGGGAGTTAACTGGAACAATATTACATAAATTAGCAAGGTTTAACAGGTATGTGTTTCTACTGTCGTTTGTTGCAGAGTTAAGTAATGAAGAGTTAAAATCGCCCATAAAAATAACTAGTCCATGTTGACAGTACATATTCCATATATCATACAGCTTATCAATATACTCCCGGAAGCAAGCAATGGCATGGTTTCTACATGGTAGATATACTTGAAAAAAGAACACAAATTGAGAAGGAGTAAGTTGCAATTGTATACCAATTATCCTATCATCATCTATATCTATTGGTGATATATATTTATCATACTTAATATGCCAAAGAATTGACACACCTCCCTTTCCTACTCTACGACTGCTAGGAAGTAACAAACTTTTATCGGACATACTAAAACTTCTATATTGGCTATCAATCGAATTCAAAAAATCAAGGTTATGTTGATAAAGCCAATGCTCGGAAATGCCACATATATCTATTTTATGTTTGCGTAACACGTCTGATAGATATGAGCAACTCGACATTATGCCAGTTGCATTCCAAGTTAATACACTCAGGTTAAAATCTTGTAACATAAGTTAATATTATTAATCAACACCCGAGCACAAGTACTCAAACCTGTTCCTGTGAACACTATTAAACGAGTTATAATTGCCTCGGTCGTTTACTTTATTTGCGTAAGAGTTATTTTGTGCAGGCCTCTGATTTGAGTACCGTGAGCTCTGGTTTAACCATGGCTTACAATATACACCTTTCGGCCAGAATCGTTTCTGTTCAATAAGAGCCATGTCATCGTTCACCTCAACATTAATACGTATAATAACATCCTCCTCGGAACGTTTAGAAGGGAAGATTCTAATGAATGTTGCCTTCGGGCCCCGACGGGATATATACTGCATTAAGAGAGGAACTGTTATTGACCTCTTAAATCCACCAACAAAGTATCGCTTAGACCTGTTTCGCTTTCGCACATGAACGCTGAAGTCCTCTTCATCGTCAAAACTATCAGCCGACTTTTGACTGTTGAACACTATAAGTATTTGAGTGATATATTCCATAATAAAAATAACTTCTCACTCGACTGTGACGCGTTGGCTAAGGGCGGTGGAGGAGCTCTCGGCATTATCCGCAGTAAAATACACATATAAAGGCATAGGATTTAAAACATTTGAAAACCTCTTCAACCCATGGGTAACTCCCATACTGGATTACTGTTCGTCAGTTTGGGGCTACCGTTCAATTCAGAGTATCGACAATGTACAAAACAGAGCTCTAAGATACTTCCTCGGGGTTCACCGCTTTGCACCGACACTTGCGCTCTACGGGGATACAGGCTGGATTCCAAGCGAATATCGTAGATGGGGTACCATTATTCGATTTTAGAACAGACTAATTAAAATGAACGAAAACAGACTCACAAAGAAAGTCTTTAATTGTGATTACAACTTAAGTGCTAATAACTGGTGTAACGATGTTAAAAACATTTTGACAAAACTAGGTCTAACAAATTAATTCTTAACGAAATCCACAGTAGATCTAAATTATGCTAACAATCTTATAAGACAATTCTACAGTAATAAATGGTCGACAGACATACAGACTTTTCCAAAGTTTAAAACATATAGAACATTCAAACATGATTTTAAATGTGAAGATTACGTGTGTATAAACCTACAAAGGCATTAACGAGCCATGTTAGCACAATTTCGTTTTGGAATACTACCTCTTCGGGTAGAAACTGGTCGATTTACCGGTGAAAAACTAAACTAGAGACTGTGTAGATTTTGTCGTACACCGTTGGTAGAAGATGAGAATCATTTTCTGTTAGTGTGTAACATGTACAATGAAATAAGACAATCAATACTCAACAACTATTAAATATACCGTTAGAGGAAAGATTACCGTTTTTACTCAATACTTATCCAAGGAAGACCGCAAAGTTTGTCGTCAAGCATTCTTACTCAGAAGATCAATTGTTTACATATAACTGTTTCAATAAACATTTTAGCATGTAACCAGTACAGATATCAATGATACCTGAAAGTCAGAACTGATATAGAGCAGCAACAAATACTTGCCATGGTAGCGTTAATTGTATTTCATATTCATATGTATTATGCGTCTTTTAATTAATTATTGTTAAGGTGACATATAGACCCATTGGGTCGGGTGCTTTTGTGATCTCTTTATTTATTAACTGCCATTATATTATTTTATGCACATGTCACTATAATAAAACATTTATTTACTTACTTACTTACTTATTCAGTTTGACTGATCAATTATAACTTACCGAGGTTCTCGCCGAATAATTTGGAATTAAGTACACATAATGCTCATTATACTCACACAAATGAACTGTTGTGTTCTTGCTATGAAGGATGAGAAACAACTATTAAATAACATCATTGTCTAGAAAAAAAAGTTTATAAAAAATCTGTTGTTTTTTATACGAACATGTAACACCATAAAGTCTCCACCGGTCTTTCGTACATACCGGCGGATGTATGATAAATTTACAGCATCTTTATTCGGATCACCCTGCTCTCCAATTGGGTCCATTATAGCAAACCTGCTGAAAATTGTACATGTCCAAAAATACGATATTTTGCATGCAAAACGGAAGTAAACAAAACCTGGCCTGGTTTAATTCAGTGTACATGTAATTATAGCGTCACTATTTACACATAATGCCGTGCACCTGCTGATTTTCTCGTCACTCATGTATTGTTTTATTTATAGCAATTTGAAAATGGTCCATATAAGTGTGGTGTGTGCGGCGATGCTCCGGATATGACCAAAGAACACGAGCTAGGTGGAAAGTTTGGGACAGGGATGATAAGTCGCTACTACCCTGCAGGGATCAAAGGTATGTGAAACTTTTTTATTCAAATTTTATTTCAATCATTTCTGCAAGAGCATACAAAAGTACAGTAAAATATGTACGTACATTATTGAGTTACATCTGACATCAGTAACACATATATTATCTGCATATTCTTATAATTGATTTAATTTTATTCATTCATTCGCTCACCCTACTTATCACTCATTCCCGCATTCACTTTTCCTCTCAAACTAGCACACTGACACCCACTCACCTCCCACACTCAGGGAAAACCAGCCGGTTGACAGTAGGCATTATCAGTACGTCAACATGATTAAAGACAAAACAAACCAAACAAACGTAAAAACAAAAATAAAAAAAATGTTTTTAAAGAAAGTTGTTTCTAAAGAAAAAATTTCTAAGAAAAATAGTTTTAAGAAGAAAAAAATTGCTCTCGGTACTACCCTTCAGGGATTAAAGGTATGTGAAAATTTTACAATTACAAGATTGTGGATACCCAGGGCAGAAAAACCAACTGACTGAGAAACATCAATGAACGTGTTTTTTTTTATTTCATTTTACGCATTTAGCCTATGTGTTGAACCAAGCAAATAGAAGTAGATCACTGCATTTAATGCACTTAACCAATGTTCAAACTACACCGATCGAAAAATTGATTTTCACCGCATAGAATTGGCGTACAGTCTTCAAATTTGAAACGTAATAATGTGCACCATTTTTACTTCTTTTTTTGAAATTTCCATTGAAATCCCTTCGTTCGTTCTTTAACCAAGGACCTTTAATCGAGGTGAGGGAAAAAACAAAACTCACGATATTGACAGTAGCTTTTGTATAGAGGATATACTGAAATCGGCAAAAACTGCGTAACAATCTTCTGTGTAACAGCTAAACACTCGCCTTATTGCAGAATTGCATAGAATTGTTCAAAATTACTTAAAAATTCATATTTAAATAATGAGACGTGAATTTTTGTTTACGGAGAATATACCAACTACCGACAAATTTGTGACTCTTGGTTTTACCCCTACCTTGATTAAATGTCAGTGGTTTCTACACGCGTGAAGAGAATTTAATAAGTTTTTCACACAAACAAGTGAAAATGATGTATCTTATTATATTTCAAGTTTGAAATGTATATCCCAAATCCTTGCTGAGAAATTAAAAAAAATACGATCGGTGTAGTTAGAACCTTGGTTAATTGTAGATTGTGTTCTATTCGTTTTTTTAAACAAAAAAAGCAATTAACAGTGATCATATTTCAACGATATTTTATCTTTGGACGTGAGTCCCGATTTTCGGTATTTCCGGCACCACATTATGATTTCAATTTACTGCTTTGTAAAATAATTTAAATAATAATTGTTTATAAAAATGTAAATTAAAGTAGGTTTACTTAAATCATATCCGTTTCCCTCTAAATAGATTTCACTTCTCACTATGTCCATTTTGTTTCAGAGATGCCAGTCAAAGTGGAACTTCTCGCCTTCGAGAACGGATTTTTTGAGTTTAGAATCTGCGCTGCCAATAACAACACTGTAACACAAGAATGTCTTGATGAGAATTTACTGCCAATCAAAGAAGGTATACCTGCTGAAAGTCACACTGGCTTTAGATTTTGACCTGTTGATCTCAAAACTTAGCGGTCACATTCTTTAGTTTAATAATTTAATAATTTTTTTATTGTCTCATCCCTTTACATTACATAAAACATTACATCATAAAACATTACATAAAACATTACATCATAAAACATTACATAAAACATTACATAAAAATGACTTGTAAATGGCCGTTCTAATATAGAACTATAAGAAACATATCAATTTCACTACAGTATTTACATTTATACATTTAAAGTAGTAATATCTTTGCTAATTGCAATCTAAAGTTTGTTGTAAAACTCTAGTATATAAGGGAACTGGAAATTGTATTAAGAATCAACACATTTCCGTGTAAACGTATTAAGAAACAAGTACACTTTAGAATAAGACAAGTTGCCAAAATAATTCTTTATGTCATTACTTACCAGCTAACTTACTAAGTTTGAGGACACTAGACCTCAGAGTTTTCTATCCATTGATCAAACAAGTTATTTGCATTTTAATATGACCGTCACCATTGACCAGAAGGGTTATGTAGTGATGACAAACAAAGCAATTCTCTAGTTATTGATTAAACAACCGACAGGATTAGTTATTTTTTAAGTGTCACAACTCAGCTATATATGGACGGACAGCGCCAAACCATTTCTCCTCCGAGGGATATTGATTTAAAATAAAACATAACTTATGACAATTTTACTTACTTCACATATTTACATTTCCCATAAACGCAAACTCAGCCCATTAACGCATTAGTTTTCTGCATTTCTTACTTGATTCCGGCAACATTTATTCATTGTATTCTATCTCTTAAATGCTATATCGGGCAAATAACATACTAAATAAAATTTATAACTATACATGATTGCAGCGAAAATTCATATTTAAGCCATTTACGCTATTCAAAAATCTTAATTAAGACAGATTTACTTGAACTGTTATACTGCGTTGTTAATTAATGCACAATCTTCCCAGACGGGCATCGCAGTAACTTGTCCCATCCTTTATCACGTTTATCGATTGTATAACAAAACCACGAAATTTAACAACTTTTTTTTACAAACGTTTGATAAATTGTACAGCACATAAAAATGCATTTTGCATTGGTTTGTTGGTGCAAACGTGCATGGTAGCGTTTATTGCTTGTTTCTGTAAACAATGATTAATTTATAAGAAACAGAACCATGTTGATGGATATGTTCATTATCTTGAATCACACGATAACGTTTAAGCTCATGAAATGTACAGAAGGGTTGACGGTATTGGCACCTCATCGACTCACTGACTCACGGTTGACGTTATTTACGCTTAATGGAAGCGCGGGTTGTCGTTGTTAACACTAAATGGAAGAACCTGTTTGCGTTATGTACATGTACACCTAATTGACTCACGTGTTTGCATTACTTACACTTAATGGAAGCATGTGTTGATATTATTTACACTCAAAGAAAGCACAGGTTAAGGGCTTACCACAATCCTCCCTAAAAAGAAAATTATCAAAATCTCAATAACGGCAAAATGCCGTTAAATGAAACTTTGTACAAATGTATGTTTATAATATATCTTTGTTTCGCAGATAGTAAGACACGTTAGAACAGTAAAGAAAAATAGCGAGAACTAAAAATTCCCTCAACTTCTATTTACATAATTTCACAAAAACTAAACAATACAAAACATCATTTTAAATGCCCACATGAGTAATATATGATACTGACAACAATTTATTGTTTCCTCGTGACTTACATATGTAAACTTTACGAGATATTAGTAAAAGTGTGTTTGACCTTCAATTTTCTGGTCGCTTCCTGGTCGCGTAAACGGATGACAATCACTGATTTGTCTTTTAGTAGTTGAAATACACAACATTTTCTTGTCAGTAACATTGCACTCACGTGGGAATTTAAAATAAGTTATATTTTGTATCGCTTACTTTTTGTGAATTTATGTAAATAGAATTTTAAGGAATTTTAAGGTCTAGCTTGTTTTCTTTACTATTCTAACGTGTCTTACTGTATGCAAAATCAAGATACATTAGTAACATTCATTTGTGCAAAGTTTCATTGAACGGCATTTTGCCATTATTGAGATTTTGATAATTTTATTGTCATCGATGAACAGGATTGGGAAGAGTGTAGCAAGCCTTTAATGATATTTACACATAATTGAAGATTGACTTGATGTTTAATTTACACGTGAAGAAAAGGGGTTCACGTAATGGACTTAATGGAGCGCTGTTAGACCGTATATGTCACAAAACGTATACACGTGTGTGACATATTCGGCCGAATAAATCACACCTGTCTTCATGTGACATATACGTTTGTGCAAATTAGCGATAAATGTCTGACCGTATATATAACACATTTGATAAAATGAACCAATTCTAAACATCGTTGCCACTATCTTTGTCCGCAGCAGCTGCAGCTTGCCCTCATTAACGTTAGCGAAACATCACCATCAAAGTCATCATTACGAGTGATGTTTTGTTGTAACGTTTTCGGCTTGCAGACATGCAATGTACAGTGAGGGGCCACAAGAACTTTAACACAAATAGTTTTAATAGACGAGAAACTGACATCAAGTTTTTAAAT
The DNA here is from genome assembly GCA_038501625.1 of Corbicula japonica. Taxonomy (NCBI): domain Eukaryota; kingdom Metazoa; phylum Mollusca; class Bivalvia; order Venerida; family Cyrenidae; genus Corbicula; species Corbicula japonica. The sequence continues at coordinate 3,358,865 of JAZAYU010000050.1, forward strand.
CAAATTAACAACATTAGGATCTTTCTTATAACTTTATTAAACAAGAAACTGACATAACTTTAACAGTTATTTAAAAGAACATCACATTCTTACTCGAAAAATCTCCTTTTTAATTAAAAAAAACACAACAAGATAATGACATAACTTTAGTTATTTTAAAGAGCATCACACCACTAGATGTATTTATTCTAACTACATACTTTGGAAATCATATAACAGTTTACAGAAAAAAAGCTACAAATATACTGTCAACATAACAATTTTGCTGTCAATAGTGATTTAAAGAACACCACGTCATTAGACGTAAAATCGTGTAGTCGCGATGTTGCATGATGATAATGATATTAACAATTCCATCCCTAGGTTAATCTTCTTTAATATTTTAAATTATTGAACTTCTATTTATAAACACCGTTTTCATTTTTGACACATTTTTGATAAGTGACAAATACGTTTTGATGAGCGTGGAAAAACTACTTCCAACCGAATTTGTCACATTATATGTCCAATATTCAGCTGAATGGAGTGACGAATTCGACCGAATATATCACAACGTGTGACGTATTCGACCGAATATATCGCACGGATTGGCGTTATCAACACTTAATGGAAGCACGAGTTGACGTTATTTACACTTCATGGAAGCACGAATTAACGTTATTTACACTAAATGGAAGCACGGATTGACGTTATTTACACTAAATGGAAGCACGGATTGACGTTTTTTAAAATAAATGGAAGCATGAGTTGTCGTTTTTACACTTAATGGAAGCACGAGTTGACGTTATTTACACTTAATGGAAGCACGGATTGACGTTATTTACTCTAAATGGAAGCACGGATTTACGTTATTTACACTTAATGGAAGCACGGATTTACGTTAATAACATTTAACGGAAGCACGAGTTGACGTTATTTACACTTAATGGAAGCACGGATTGACGTTATTTACACTAAATGGAAGCACGGATTGACGTTAATAACATTTAATGGAAGCACGAGTGGTCGTTATTGACACTTAATGGAAGCACGAGTTGACGTTATTTACACTTAATGGAAGCAAGGATTGACGTTATTTACACTTTATGGAAGCACGGATTGGCGTTATTTACACTTAATGGAAGCACGGATTGTCGTTATTTACACTTAATGGAAGCACGGATTAACGTTATTTACCCTCAATGGCAGTACAAATTGTCCTTATTTTCACTTAATGGAAGCTCGGATGGACGTTATGTACATGTACACTTAATGAAAGCATGAGTTTTCGTTTTTACACTTAATGGAAGCACGTATGGACGTTATTTTCATGTACACTTAATGGAAGCATGAGTTGTCGTTTTTACACCTAATGGAAGCACGAGTTGACGTTATTTACACTTAATGGAAGCACGGATTGACGTTATTTACTCTAAATGGAAGCACGGATTTACGTTATTTACACTTAATGGAAGCACGGATTGACGTTAATAACATTTAATGGAAGCACGAGTTGACGTTATTTACACTTAATGGAAGCACGGATTGACGTTATTTACACTAAATGGAAGCACGGATTGACGTTTATAACATTTAATGGAAGCACGAGTTGACGTTATTGACACTTAATGGAAGCACGAGTTGACGTTATTTACACTTAATGGAAGCAAGGATTGACGTTATTTACACTTAATGGAAGCACGGATTGGCGTTATTTACACTTAATGGAAGCACGGATTGACGTTATTTACACTTAATGGAAGCACGGATTAACGTTATTTACTCTCAATGGCAGTACAAATTGTCGTTATTTTCACTTAATGGAAGCTCGGATGGACGTTATGTACATGTACACTTAATGAAAGCATGAGTTTTCGTTTTTACACTTAATTGAAGCACGTATGGACGTTATTTTCATGTACACTTAATGGAAGCATGAGTTGTCGTTTTTACACCTAATGGAATCATGAGTTGTCGTTTTTACACTTAATTGAAACACGGATTTACGTTATTTACATGTACACTTTATGAAAGCGTGAGTTGTCGTTTTCACACTTAATGGAAGCATGAGTTGTCGTTTTTAATTACTTAATGGAAGCACGGATTAACGTTATTTACTCTCAATGGCAGTACAAATTGTCGTTATTTTCACTTAATTGAAGCTCGGATGGACGTTATGTAAATGTACACTTAATGAAAGCATGAGTTGTCGTTTTTACACTTAATGGAAGCACGGATTAACGTTATTTAGTCTCAATGGCAGTACAAATTGTCGTTATTTTCACTTTATGGTGCTCGGATGGACGTTATGTACATGTACACTTGATGAAAGCATGAGTTGTCGTTTTTACACTTAATGGAAGCACGTATTGACGTTATTTACATGTACACTTAATGAAAGCATGAGTTGTCGTTTTTGCACTTAATGAAAGCATGAGTTGTCGTTTTTTTTTCACTTAATGGAAGCACGGATTGACGTTATTTACATGTACACTTAATAGAAGCACGAGTTGTCGTTTTTACACCCAATGGAAGCACGTATTGACGTTATTTACATGTACACTTAATGGAAGCATGAGTTGTCGTTTTTACACTTAAAGGAAGCATGAGTTGTCGTTATTACACTTAATGGAAGTACGGATAGATGTTATTTACATGTACACTTAATGGAAGCATGAGTTGTCGGTTTTACACTTAATGGAAGCACGGATTGTTGTTATTTACATGTACACTTAATGGAATCATGAGTTGTCGTTTTTTCACTAAATGGAAGCACGGATTGACGTTATTTACATGTACACTTAGTGGAAGCATGAGTTGAGGTTTTTACACTTAATGGAAGCACGTTTTGACGTTATTTACATGTACACTTAATGGAAGCATGAGTTGTTGTTTTTACACTTAATGGAAGCACGGATTGACGTTATTTACATGTACACTTTTTGGAAGCATGAGTTGTCGTTTTTACACTTAATGGAAGCACGGATTGACGTTATTTACATGTACACTTAATGGAAGCACGAGTTGTCGTTTTTACACTTAATGGAAGCACGTATTGACGTTATTTACATGTACGAGGGTTGTCGCAGAAGTTAAAGGACTAACACTGTAGATTAAAGATTTCTTATAGTAGACAAAAAATAAAAACACTGTTAAATAGAATAAAATCTTGTTGTTATTTACATGTACACTTAATGAAAGCATGAGTTGTCATTTTTACACTTAATGGAAGCACGGATTGACGTTATTTACATGTACACTTAATGGAAGCATGAGTTGTCGCTTTTACACTTAATGGAAGCATGAGTTGTTATTTTTACACTAAATGAACGCAGTGGAGCGGTTCTTTCTACGTCTTCATGTCCTAAAATCGCCGTTAGTGGCCATCTTTTCTGCACGCAAATGTTAGGTTTAATATTTTTTAAAATGCACAATCCACATTAGTAGAAAGACAGGTTGATGTTATGTAGAATCAATTTATGTTTTGGGAAACCTTCTATAAACTTAAGGAGGCACTGGGTGAAACTAAGTCCAGTTAATGGAAACTGATGTTAATGTAATTTATACGAGTAGACGTATGTTTAGAGAATGGAAACAAAGGATGACGTTACGTTCAATAACCGGAAGCACGGGGTAAAGTTAAAACACTCCTATTGTAGGAAAAGAATGACGTCAACTCTTTCCGGAATCTATTTCACTATAAGCAAGCCGCTGGGACTATAACAGCTCTATTTTTATCACGCGATTACATGTACTTCATTTCATAATAATTGCGTTTAATATTTATTCCAGTCTAGTAGTTACATGAGTAGTTATTCAGCTACTCGCTAAGCAGGCAATCAGGTGATATACACATTATTACATTTTACTTTATGGTAACAAATAGCTGAACAAAAAATACAATTTTAATATTTCAATGATTTCCGCCAGTAATTTACTAATCGATGATCTATATGTTGCGCTAAAATCCGATGTGTTTTGCTTTTTTTAAGGTTACCTCGAGGGGACACCTATGCGGTTTTATCCGAAGAGTGCCGGGGATTTCCGATTGACAGTTGCTGTTCCGCCTAATCTTGCCTGTGAAAGATGCGTACTGCAATGGAGATATCATACAGGTTTGTCGAATTTCCACAATAACACCAGACTCATGCGCTCGTGTTAACGCTGAAGCTGGAAAATTCTTCTAACGGGTTAGTAGGTGGGGTACGATTGCGTTTCATTCCTTGTGTTTATTATATAGGCATAGTAGGATTAAAAGTCTAACAGTGATTTTTGAAAGAAATTCAGGTTCCTGTGGTTAAATAAAAGGAAGCCTTAAAAACCCCGTTCTTTCAACAATGAAATGACCTGGTGGCGTCTACTTAACATACGAGATATGAACTATTGCGGACGGTTGTGGGTTTAGTCTGCCGGTTTCATTATAGTACACCACAGGTAAACCTGCAAACTGCTCACTTCCGGCAAACTGCTCACTTCCGGCAATCGGTCTTTGCCCCGACGAGTCGTTAACGGCTCGGTTAACTATTGTAAGAAAGGTCACGGGATCGGGTGTCGATCTTACCATTCTTTCGCCGTGGGTTCAAATTGAGCAAATGCGACATACACTGAAATATATCCAATAATATATTTCTATCATTCGTCTGTAAATCATAAAAGTCACAATGGCGGTTAATTTTAAAATATAAGGGATCAGGTAAGATAACGGTGGCTAAAACAACCAAATATTAAATAGACATAATGCACATTTCAAACAGGTTTATAAATAGTTAAAATGGAATGGTTTAGAATGGAAAGACATACGGAAACATACCTGAAATATATCCAATAATATATTTCTATCATTCGCAAATAAATCATAACAGTCACAATGGCGGTTAATTTTACAATATAAGGGACCAAGTTAGATAACTAGGGTTAATAATGGTTAATAGACTTTGACACTGTTACCCTAATTATATTTCAACTACCTAGATAGCCTACGACAAAAATATCATCGTGGCATTGGTATCTACTTTCGGATATGTCAATGGTCGCCTTCCGGTGCAATCTCCTTCGCAGAGTTGTCGTTCCTTACACTCACTTTACATCGCTGCGACCAAACCCGGCAGCCTTATTTTATACATAAATTATGAATTTGAAAGCCTGAGGTAAAACAAATGTATTGACTGAAATCTTTACTATCTTTCATTAAAACCGAAGAAACCCAAGCTATTGTCAATGTAATTGGTGAACTATTTCTTTGAGTTAAAGTAGAAGTAGTTAGTTTAAACTTATTTGTTTTACATCGATTGTGAAACGCGTTATTCCAACTTATATTAATCACGCTCGATGACTGCTTCCTGGGTTTCCAACCAGTACTCGCGCCGAATGTGAATTGAGGAAACTGCAGACGAACCTCATCCCCGATGGGACTCGAACCCGCAGTCTCCGGATCTGGAGTCCGACGCTCTACCCCTAGACCACTGATCTTCCAGAGAAGTAGTTGAAAGTAGTCCCAGCCTTTAGAGGTGAATGTAATGAGCCGATAGTGTAAGAGAGTGCTTCCGATGTTTCGAATATTTACTGCCACCTACAGTACCGATGTGTTATGCCGCCCGAGGGTTATGTTCGTTTTTATGCCAAATAACACACCGTTTCATATTTTTTACTTAGGCATTAGTCGGTATATGTGTAGCATGTGATATATCGTATCTTTATATTTCGCTTTGATGTTTCAGCAAACAGTTGGGGAACAAATCCCGAAACAAAAACCCAAGGACTTGGTGAGGGACCTCAGGAAGAATTTCGTAACTGTGCGGACATCCGGATTGGAGGAGATGTTCCAAGCAGTGTTTCAGAGAACCCGTTCTTCTCCCCACCTGACGAGAGGTATGATACAGGGAAATGGCGAGAACCCTTAGACACCATTCTCTCCTCTACGCTGGTGTGATAAATTCATAACTAATAAGGTGACGGGCGCAGATATTTTTAAAAGTCTGAATGAATATATGAAAGACGCATATTTATATTCACCACCCATAAAATATCAGCTATTACATTGTATTTTATTGCAGATCAAATTTGATTTCTCAAACTTAATAGTTCTATAATACGACTAAAAATAAAGATATTTTTGTGAGTTGATTGAGGAAGGAGCTGAGGTCCGACTAAAACCACTTCCGCGGGCTTGTTGAGCTATCTCTTAAAAATTTCTAGGGAGATCGCTGGTTATTTCTTCTGCAACAGTTCTGAATTATACATTAAATAACAGTCTGTATGAGCCTGTATCAACCCTTTTCCTTGCATACTACAACCGATTGCATAAGATGTAATCAAAAATCAGCAAAGTTTTAAGACATTTAAATCAAATAAAAATGTTCATTGTATGTTAATTTCATAACGTCTTCGTAGTTGACTGAGATACACAGACTACTCCTGTTTTTATAGTAAAATGGCGAAATTTAAATAAAGGTAGGTAATTTCGGGATAGTTTTACGGTTCGTGTAATATGACACACGCACAGGCACTATATACTGACATACCCTGTCAAGAAACCAAATAACTATTATCCTAGAACTCCGAAACTCCATATCGCAATCATTAATTACTTTATCAATGCATTCTTCCATATCAGTCATTTCTGCAATTCTTCATATCAACCCATGCTTAAATATTTCATATCTACCAGTCCTTAAATACCTCATAATATCAACACCATGTCAATCACACAGTAGTCCTTAGAGCAGGATCTTAATGCATTTGACATTTGGCGATAACATAATAATATTATATATTTTGACAAACATGTATAAAATACAATAAATTTCGTTTAAAATCTAGTTTATATAAATATTCGGGTTGAATGAAGGACATAATTTTTTTCTTACAAAAGTCAATGACTTTTTTGCTCATGATTGAGAGTGCATCATTTATGTATAGTGAGTTTATGCTAAAATGCTTACTTAATACTAGGTTGAATAAACACACACTGTGCAAAAGCAATTAATCACTGAGTGTTTTTGTAATTAAAATACATCTATTCTATTTAGAGAAAACTACAAACAATCTTAAGAAAAATCTTCAAATGTTCTATCAGCAAAACACATGCCCTTTTTAATTTCTGGAATAGATGAAAAGGGACTTTGAAAGCCACCGAGCACGACATATATGAAAATATTGCAGGCTCGGTTTGATTGAGCCTGTTCATGGGCAGTAATGGAATCGCATATAACTGCCCACGCCACCTAGCCCCGGGTTGAGCGCAACTCGATATATACACCAGAAAACAGTTCAATTTCGACAGGGAATCTAAGAATATAAATCCTGCATATCACAGACAAGGAAATAATTAGAAAAAGCAGGAAGATAATCCTTGGAGTGATTGAACAATATCCTAATCTAAATTAGCTGGGATATTGAAACCACCCATCTTTAAGTTAACTGTAAACACAACTTCCGTAGACCACCTCTTTTGTTGAGTTTTCGTTTCAGACAGTTTTCAAATGACATCCCGTTACATTTGGGGCGCGTCGCGGGAAAAGGTACCTTCGGACAGTTGACGTCAATTATTGAAATGACGTCTTAAAATTGAGCAGCCGACATTCATTATTATGCATTTCGTGGAAAAAAATACAATTTTATTGACACAATTTAAAAAAAAAACAACCTTTTATTTATGAGAAAATAATAGATTTTTGTAAGTTATTTCCAAATATAGTAACAACTAAAATGTCACAAAATATGACCGAAGGTACCTTTTCCCGTGGCGCGCCCCATTTAAAGTCGATTATCCTTTTACATAGTGAACTTTCATGAACTAGGTGTTTAAAGTGTATAAGTTATAAATTTTTTACCAAAACTAAGGGATGTTACCGGTTACGGATTTTGTAACTATTCGGAACTTGTAACCGATCGATTAACCGGAAGTACAGCTCAAACTTTCCAATACTGATATGAACCTAGAAAGTACATGTAGTCCTTAATGGCTTTCATACTCAGCTTCATTTTTATAAACTTTTAAAATTGCTGTCGATGTATGTTTTCTTGAACTCTTCTATAAATCGTGTTTTAATGTCACATGCCTATAAATTTGTTTAATGGCACGTACAGCATGCTTCGTTTGATGAAATTTGAACAGACAAAACAATAATGAAAATGACACGTGCAGCCTTGAAATAAAAATTTAAATTTAATTGAAAAGAAGTAAGACATCAGACCAGACTTAAAATATTCTTTGTTTCCCCATCCCGACCCAAGCAGATTTAACATGGGTAGGTAGGTAGGTCAAAATATTTTTTTTATTCGAATTTTTTTTTCAGAATTATGATTCACATATAGATATCCTAGGATTAACACCAATGCGAATACCAACAAAATTTAAATAGGTACCAAGTTTACATGTATTATTATAGAAAAATGCCCAAGTCATCCTTCTGATAAGCCTGCCCAGAACTAGTGCTATATAAATAATGAAATAAACTATAATGAAATAGTGCTATATAAATAATGAATAATGTCTCTCCGTAAATTCAATCGGTGCTGTTATCAGTTATCAGTTACGTCCTTTGGCGCACTATACTTATGTACTATGTTAATAGTACTTCTAAAATAACTTCTGTTTTAATAATTCGGCCAGTTAATATTTGGGTGGTTTCAATATCCCAGCCAATATAGATTTGGATATTGTTCAATCACCCAAAGGATACATTTCCTGCTTTTCGAATTTTGCCTTTGGCGTTGTCTGTGATATGCAGGATTTACATTCTCTGATCCCCTGTCATTATTCTATTCTGTTTAAGCATCGCCCATTGTTTTCTCGTTTAGGGCAAACCCATTCTTTTATCTGGGGACCATACGCCGCATGGAATGATATTAATCTGAAAATACCGAAATGAAGGTTCCATGTTCACCGCCATTTGCATACCATCGTTTGAGACGGATCGAAATTGTACTTTTTATTAGTGTAAATATTGAATTGCGCTCAACCCGGGGCTCGAAGGGGTGGGCAGTAAAATGCATTTCCTTTAATACCCATGAACAGGCTCAATTAAACCGAGCCTGCAATATTTTCATATTTGTCGTGTTCGGTGGCTTTCAAAGTCCCGTTTTCATATTTTCCTCATTACTTAAAACTGAAATACATTTTAGTACACATTTCACATTTTGACAATGGAAATTTTAACTACTGTATTATTTTTTATTTAATGAAGATATATTCAGGTACTGATTATCTCAGTGTTGCAACTTTTTTAACATGAAACTGGACACCTTGACTCCTTTTCAAATTATGTGCTGCAAATAGGACAACCGGTTGCTTTCAATTTCCTTATCACCAACAGGCTGAACAACTTCGTCAACAATGCCACACATTTTTCAACAAAGATCTACTTTTTTTATACGAAAGAACGAGTTGTGTCTCCAATTTTTACTGAAACGAAGACTCAGACAGAATGTTCCCTTGGTTCGCCAGACTTTGCGGAAGACCGAAAAATTGCCGGTCGTTTGGTCCATTGAGCAATGAAATTTGTCGGACCAAAAAAAAGACAGAGATATTGCAAAAAATTAAGTGTTTGTCTTTTTTCAGGTACATTTGTTTGAAATGCTAACGTTCACCATTAAAACTTATATCTACCAGTTTTTGCTTTGACTGAGGTCATTTTTGATGCAGAATAACAAACAAAAAATGGTTGAGATGTACATATAATCCTAGACTTATTACTCTACTTCCGGTTTATAAAAGATAATTTACTTCGACTTCCGAGCGCCTTTTTAAAAAAACAAATTCACATTTTTATGCAATGAATCGTTGTTAGATTTCCATTTTATTGTTTCCGTGAGATGAAAATTAACACTGGCAACAATGCCATTTTTAATTTTGGCCTACACGCCGGAATTTTCTCTATGATTCGTAAAATGTCCCCAGGTTTTGTGATGATATATTTTATCAATAATTTAATTTGGGGAATTTGCACATGCATGTATCTGGGCATTTGATAAAGCGGGAAGAGATTGTTTTTATTTTACTGATGTCAACGTTATCTCCTCTTTCCTAAATAATGATGAGATCGATAATTTTTAACATAAAAGTCTCAAACAGGTTATCTGACTGTCAAATTTAGATGTTATGGCTTATAGAGAAGGAGAACCACAATGTTTAAAGCCAACTGATAAAAAGGAATAAGAAACAGATACTTAAATATCCGTTTTAGCAAATTACCTCCCTTGTAATTAAAATCAGAACAAAATCCAACGTTTAATAATCCAACATTTAATTTTCCACAATCACGTGATCTCTTTCTTTCTTTCTTTCTTTCTTTCTTTCTTTCTTTCTTTCTTTCTTTCTTTCTTTCTTTCTTTCAATAAATACTGAACCGACAACTTTCAAGATAAACATATTCAATTTGGTGATCAAATTCCTCCAGCTATTTGCATTCACTGGCATAATTTATGTAATAGGAGATTCCTTGTGATTTTTGTCAAGTTTTCATTTTGCCTCAGTATATTTATTGCAAGAAAAGAACATTAGAATAATTTAACGAAATAATTTGAATAATTTCTTAGACGATGTCGTTTATTGACTCTTATTCGCCAAGACATCAAAATCTCTTCACATCTGCTTCTGTTTTAACCAGATTATATAACGTTTCCGTCTCTACTCATTCCCTTTAGTGATCTGTTAACAACATCCTGGTTATTCGGGAATATTCACGTCGGCGTCAAGATCACTTGTAGATTACGGGAACAGTAATTCGTTCAAAAGTATCAAAGAAGTATCCGCAAATTCTATTAGATTTGTTCGTTAATTTGTCTCAATAGGATTTTAAACGCGGTAAATCGGTTAACCGGTCACATCCCTACTAAAACTCATTTTACAAAAGGCCATATAGATAATACTCTATATAAAATACACAGAAATTCTTATTAATGAAACAAAGGTACCGAAAACTACCGACAACAAATATCAGTATATTGCAGACTCGGTTTCATTTGGCTTATTGAAACCGTTTATGAACAATCACACACGATAAATGTAGTTTATTTGTTTTTCATGAGAACTTTTGACAATTCAGCACAATATATTATTTCGATGCGGCAGGCAACATCATAGGTTTGTTCAAATTAACTTATTTCCGTATATGTTCTTTCACATTACTCAATTCTTTTTATGCGATAATGAATGCCTACGGCAGTAGTAGAGAACGTGAACTGAATAGTACGCATTTGTGGCGGTCGGAAAGCGCCATTTGGTTGTGAACATAAGCTTTACGATTTATCAGACATTAATTTCTCAAATTGTATATGTTGGGTTCAGGAAGAATGATTTACACCATGAGCACTATACTTTAACTTAATAACTCAGCCGAACTTTTCGTTTTTATTTTTTTCCAGGCTTCCAGGATTGCCAGTAGACAAACCTACTGAACAAAGAAAACGATTGGAATCAGAAAACAGTACTCTTCTAACATTGTCAGTGTCGCCTGAATACATAGACAGATTTGCTTCCATTTCCACAAGACGGTTAAATGGAGCAGCTGCTGTTAAACCGGCTGCAGATACTGAAGGTAGTGGGCATCAACAAAGTTCATTCAGATCCAGATTCCAAATTCCTGCTTTAAGAAATAGTGGACAAGAGGTTACGTCAACATCAAGTGTCCAACAAACAGAAGTAAATGCAATAAAAGAACAAAATATTCAGCCTGGAATTGTGTTTGGGTCCAGTTTAGGGTCTAACACACACATAACAGATGCTGCTGTCAGTGGTGGATTTAAAGCAGGAAAACAAAAAGCTAACATTGAAATGTCCAGCGTTTCGTCAGATGGAGGTATGAGCTTGAGTATAAACGACATAAATGGAAACTTTCCCAAAGACAATGTTTTGCACGACGGTCAAGTGATTGAAAATATACAATTTTCATCGCATTCAATGAAGAAGGTTGGTGGAGGAGAGCAGTTTGGAAGTACGGGGCCCAAGTTAACAGCCATGACAATAGACAGGCAGATTGTGGGACATGTAGGTGCTGTTGATGCAGCCACCAACGCTGGTATAAATTTTGGTGTGACAAATGGAGAAGGAAAATTAATGCAACCCATGTCTTGGAAATCTGATCAAATGAAGGTTGGAACAGAAATGCAAGGCGCGGACATTAACCATGGTGGGTTTATCAAGTCAGCTGCTAATCAAGATCAGAAATTAAATATCAATTTATCGTCCCAGAGAAGTTTAAATGAAACACGTTTAACAGGCGTGGATAGCATTAATTTGGAAACTCAGTCAGGGTTGAGACTTTCAAGTGTAAAAAGTGATAGTCCAGCAGATAGTGCACAATCAGGTAGAGCCGATATATCTATGACATCCAGAACAGTTGGTGAACATTCTGTTGCTAACGGAGATTCAATAAGACGCGGAAGTCAGATTAGTTTAGTAACCGATAACATAAAAGCTGATATCGGCGTTCCTGTTCCTATAATATCAAATACAGAACAATCATTATTTGCAGCCAATGCTTTAAACAGTGTGGTAAATGGGACATTTGGTGCATTAAACACTTCAGTATTAAAAGATAGCGGATCTTTCACAGACTCTGTTAATCCTTTAGGTGTTCAGGAAGATAATATCACGGCCTCAGAAGCAGGAATATCGCTAGATAACAAGACAGTTAGGGATATGACGCGACCATCTAATGCTCTAGGAAATATATTTTCTTTGAATGAATCCAGATCTATAAGAATTGATACAAAACAACCTCAAGGAACATCATTCAACAGACAAGGTCCATTATTTGCGATATCAACAAGGCAACCAAGTACAGGTCGCCAGAGAATTTTTCTATTGAGAGCCACCAGACCTAGTAAAGCAAGTATTTCCACGTCTTCAGAAAAGGGACCAAACAACATGGTGGTTTTAGAAAGTAATCAACCTATTACACGAGTTACAAAAACCCCTTCTTTATCAACCACTGGAAATTCCGCCCATACCATATCAGGATTGCCTAGCACATTCAACACCCGAATTGGAGACGGAAGCTCGGCAGAAAGCCGAATATCAAACACAGTTTCTATGCCTGACATTAGTATTAATACTATTGATTTAAAAGCTGGCGATATTACGACTGCGGAAGTTATTGACCCGGTAAAAACACAAACACGTACAATGAATGAAATAGATGCTTTTAGAAATGAACTGGTGAAAGGATCTCTACAGCAAGGAGATGCAGTTTTAAAAAAGGAGAACACAAATTCAGAAAATGTAAAGACTTCTGTTGAAAGTGTGTCGACTGGAATAGATTCAACAGTGAAAGATCTTCTTAACGAAGCACAAAAGCTGCTTACCAGCACTGCTGAACTAACTAACCAAAATTCCGCAGCATCCAATGCTCAGTCGACAATAGATACTGGAATAAATCTGGATCTTAGTAGCATAATGGGTGCTGTTCAAATTCCAAATGAGATCAGTTCAAACACAGGCATTGAGAAAAATCTACAAGAGATGTCTGAAAATTTTGCCCATTCTAGTGGAACTCAAAATCGGATATTGAACCAACCAGTTCAGACGGAAACTGCACCTATTTCTGAGAAACAAGCTTCTACCGCAAGTGTGTTAAAACAAAATTTGACTCCAAAAATAATAATTCCCAGGTTAGATATCCACAAAACACCAACAGATACGCTGAAACAACTAGTTGATGAATCGTTCTCTAATCAAGACATTTCTCTTGCTCCGGCGGTTTCAAACGTTATCGCAGTACAACCAGGCGTAGCCGACCTAAGTGGAGGAAAAACGCAAAACATAAAGAAGTCAGTTGAAAGTGGGGTCGGTGTGTTATCTTCTTCCGATTTAACTGGGCTATCAGGTAATTCCAACATGCAGGTTGAAAGTCAGTCTTCATCTTTCGATATTACCAGCCATCCTTTGCCCAACATGTCAGCTAATTTAGGTATTAGACAAACACCAACTGAATCTGTTTCCTTAAGTCAAGTAGCCGGCACTGGCTTGATTGAATCTAGTCCTCCCGAGCAAACTGGTATGATAATGAGTAGTGAACGGCAACGATTGCCAGGAATAGACTCAAAATCTACAAGTTTTGATTTCAACGAGATTCGTTCGGGAGCTTCTGTGTCTGATGTGGCATTCCCAAATATTCAACTTTCAGCAGAGGGAAGCTGGAGGGAAGAAAATAGCCGTGAACCCAGGATGAGGACAGATCAGTTCCGTTTGCTGAGCTCAGGAGACGCGCTGTCAATTGGCCCAGTCCAAGGCAGTGATTCTAGATTTACTGTTGGAGGCGCAACTGACTCAATATCTAGTGTCGGAGTTACTTCCGGTACAATCGACTCAGGAAACTTGTTCAGTGATCGTTCGACAAATATATTTGGTACCAGTGGGCAGGATATTTCGGGCATTATTGGAAGTGATAATCAACCGTTAGATTTAGGAGCGGCCTTTTTCGGTCCCATGGTAACGGGTAGCAGTTCTGCTGTCTCGCAAGAATCGAATAGAGCTTTTGGTTCGCAAGTTGTTGGAAATTCAGATTCAATTATGAGTATGATCAATAAACCAATAGACTCTGGATCAATGATTAATACGTTTGATTTAGATAGGAGAACATCATTTGATGGGAATTTAGCACTTGGTGGGAACATCATTGATTTTAGTTCAAGAGGAGCTGCATCCGGTACTATTTCTGAAGGTACAGAGAGCCAAAACCAAGCAGTATTTGGTCATCAAAGACCAGTCCATCTTTTGGACGATTTAGAACGAGGGCAACAGACTGTTTATCCTAATCGTGTGGTTGATTTAAGTGATGTGACTTCTGCACCTACTATGCAGAGTAGTCAAACTTTTGTACCTGGTGCACGAGGGGATGGCCAGGCCGTTACAGAAGCTTCAAGATCTAGAATAATTGGTGGAAACAACATCATTGAAACATCATCCGGAGCTACTGCTCCACAAGACAGTGTCCGTGATTCAGTAAATATAGAGCAGCAAATAAACTCATTCAGTTTTGATAGTATTCCAAATACGGATGTGATAGGCCCTGGCTTGCACATGGCTGGCAATGGAGCATTGACCACAGCATTTGGTCCCCGAGACAGCACAAGGATGGCACTAGGCGACGGCAACATGTTTAGAGATGTTTCTACTGATAGTGGAGGTAGACGTGTTATGTCTAGAGAAGACAGGAGACGTGGACTTATCAGGGGAGACTCTGGTAGTTTTGACAGAAGAGATGGAGGACTCAGAAATTCTATAGATCCAAGAACAGGTCTTGAACAGGTTTTACCAGACGGTATGCGATCTACCGAAAGCAGTGGCGATAGTTTTGGTGACGCGATAGGCAGACGGGTAATTGATAGAGCAACACTACTTCGCAGTAATGGACAAGTAGATTTTTCAGCAAGAGGACCAGAGTATTTTATTGATATGAGTGGAGGCGAAGGCTCAGTAAGTGGAGATACGAGTATTAGAAGTGACATGGGGGCCGTTTCTGAGCGTGGACGGCAGACGGGAGACCGATTGAGCGTCGATTTTGGTTTTGACGGTTCTCTACGTGAACGGTCGACTTCTGGCTTAGACATGGGTGCAGCTTTTACCGGTGGAGAGTTTTCAATGGATCCGATAGTTGGTGGGTCAAGAGTAATAGAGCCGGCTGTTAGAGGAACCAGTCGTGATTTTAGGACTGATTTAAGGGGACGTTCTGAAATTGATTCTAGGAGAGAAAGCGGAGTGGGAGTAGGAGGGGCACGTAGAGAAGGATTAGATACACGAGGAGAAGGTTTTCGACGAGACGGTCGAAGAACACCTTCACGAAGAAGGGATGGAAGTCGTTTTAGCGATCTCAGAGGTACTTCATTTCCATCAGCTAGTCCATTGATTGGGGGTTTAATGCCGGGCGGAGTTTTTGGACCTGGAGCTGGGTCGTTTGGTGGTGGATTTCCGACGCTAGGATTTGATGGTCCAGTAGGAGGATTTGGTCCCGGAGGGTTCGGTTTCGGAGGACTTGGGGGATTAGGGATGGGGATGGGAGGTCCAGGTTTCCCACCGATGGGTTTTGGACCTGGATTTCTGTAAATTATCCTTTAATTTCGATTTTGTGGTGTTTGAGAAAGATATAAAAAGTTTTTGAAATAGTGTACAAGAACGTATTTTAAAAGCATTTTCTTTCGAAATAAAACTGTTTGTAGCCGTTTCTGTGAATGATATTTTAGTAAGTTATTTAAGAAAAACGGTGTTTTTGTTTGATTTATTATTGAAAGTTTTGACAAACTTCAAACACTGAATGAGTAAACTGCGGTTAGTGATTTGCATGAAGAAATGTTTTCCTTACAAAGCAGCAGATTGTGTCGAGACTAAAAGAGGTAACAACACTATTCTTTTAAAGATATAGTGTACTCGTAACACTGAAATGATTGACTTATACTTTGTATTTTATCCGTCAAATCAGTACAAAATAATAATATTTACATCAATAGAAAAGTGTGTAGTTAACAATGTGATAAACTGATCTGAATATCTAAATATCTTCCATTTCAGTGTCGTTGCTTCTTTTTAAGCTGAAAAGAATCCTGCACTTGCTTTGTATCTTTTGTTCTGAATTAGATCATTATCAACTACTATTGATTTACCGTAAGTTTGGGTCTTTAGCTCACAGTCATGAATTTAAATTTTAGCATTTGCAAAGAAACGTCAACTGTTATATTTTATGTATTTTATTGAATGTAGCATGAAGGGCTGGCATTACAGGCTTACAAACTGTGTTCGCGAGAGGACTTTATCAATATGATGAAAACAATTCACGAGGATAGCTATGCGATGGACCAGGTTGTTATTTCCGGAAACAAAAACTCAGCACTATTTCACACTCCTCCCCATCACGTTCATCGATAAAAAGAAAATTATCAAAATCTTAATATCGTCAAAAATGCCGTTCAATGAAACTTTGCACAAATGAGTGTTACTAATGTATTTTTATTTTGCATAAAGTAAGACACGTTAGAAAAGTAAAGAAAAAAGTTAGACCTAAAATTACTTCAAATTCTATTTACATAAATTCACAAATACTAAGCAATACAAAACATAATTTTAAATTCCCACGTGAGTGTAATGATACTGACAAGAAAATGTTGTGTACTTTGTAAATAACTTTCAACTACTAAATGAGAAATCAATAATTGTCATCCGTTTACGTGACCAGGAAGCGATCAGGAAATTGAAAGTCAAACACACTTTTACCAATATCTTATATATAATATATATATATAAGTTTACATATGTTGTTTAGTTTTTGTGAATTAATGTAAATAGAAGTGTAGGGAATTTTTAGATCTCGCTATTTTTCTTTATTTTTCTAACGTGTCTTACCATATGCATTACATTAGAAAAGTTTCATTGAAAGGCATTTTGTCGTTATTGAGATTTTGATAATCTTCTTTTTATCGATGAGCATGCTTGGGAGGAGTGTGGTAAGCCCTTAACAATCTATGCAAACGGATGTTATGCAACGTTGACGTTAGAGTTTGTTTCGATGATAAACTCCTCGTTGATTGATATCACTGATTGAATTGTCTGTTATTATCGTTTTCCATGTATTTAATAAATTATCCTGGATATATTCTTGTTTATGTTAACTATTTGCATTACAATTAACGCTTAATATCCGGTTTATAGAATAAGCCGGAGTACTTTTAGAATTTTAGAGTGGGGACAATAAAATGAACATTGCTTGTATGGCAACAAAGATGTGCGCTCGTTAGTGGAAACAACAATAGTTTGATAATAATCCAGTAAATATAATAAAACGGATTAACAAAAAAATAATAAAAACGATGGTTAAGTAAATCTCGTGTTCAAACTGCATCTGTCGAAATGTTTTTTAAATCAACATTAGTACGATTTCAACAACTACTTGTCCTCAAAAATTATTTAAGACCATTACGTAGAAAGCTGTTCGGGTTTTGAATCAGGGTTTGTAAAAAATCTCCTGTTTTTCTTGAAAGTCTGTAAAACACATCATTAAAGCCTGAAACAAACATGCTTACCGAAATTCATTTTGCGTCTTTACTTGTTTCTTTCAAACTTGTATCACAGGCATTAACATTTAAAAGGCGGCAATTGATGCTTTACCTTAATGATTTTCTTGTATCCTATGTGTAATGCATTTCATACAACCTTACGAATTGAAACAAGGGACGTGGCTAATGTAAAGCTTTTTCTTTGCATTGGAACAGGATTACTTCCTCTGTCATTAGACTCTTTCACAGCTGAAAAATAGACTGCAAGTTCCTGTGTTATAAAATGTTATAGCTAAAAGTAGGAAAGTTTAACTTTAACAAGCACAAACATACTCAGATAATTATGAAGAGCTGATGGAATAATTAACAAAATTCTGTGCCCAAGATTATAAAACTGAGCATGGAAACCCACACCCCAGTGCGACTTCCGGAAATCCCCGACGCTTTTGTTAGGAGCGATCTGATTAGCCGAACGATTTGTGTGCAAATTATTTCCCGGACTACGTCAATAGTTCTACCAATCAGAACGCTCCGAACAAAAGCGTCTGGGATATCCGGAAGTCGCACTGGGGTGAAGAATCTATGAAAAAATAACCTGCATTTTGGAGGCCTTTTTCTGTTGAATATTACGCGTATTTCGAGCTTTTGATGAGACTTTTTGACGTTTACTGTTAGATCAGACCATGTTGCGTTCAACCAAACAGCTGTCAGGCTGGAACCCTCCGTATTAGAGGAAAAAAAACCCTCTCGAACGGGGGTAGGGTCTGGAGCCGTTCCTGACCATTTTTCAATTATATACATAGAAATATAATGTTTTAGAATAGTTTTTAGAATACGATTTTGACGGTGTATTTTGCATATTTTGATAGAATAGAATAATATTAGTGACTTGACACCATTTTTACAAAAAAGGCGTATTAGTAAGGGTTGGCAGGGGCTGGGGCGGCTGGTCAAGCGCCAGTGTATTAGACATGTAAACCTCAAGAAGACTTTTCTTTTAATGTTATTGGGATGTGGGCAGTAAACTTTCATAGACACCCTCCTCGGTTTCTCAGTTTTTGATATTTCATTATTCTTTACATGGTTATTCTGAAAGGGTATTGGTCATCTAAAGACCGTGAAAAATGTCTACTAAATTAAGTGTTTGTAGGTAAATCTGTTCTTCTGTTAATGATCGGAACAAATTTCGAAGAGTCATAGTGACCATGACCTTTGACGTTTTGACCTCAAAACCAACACAGGTCACCTACTGACCATGACTTGTTTATCTGCCATGATTGGTAAACATGCATGAAAAAAAAACAACAACAACTGCCATGTTAGTTTTGATGTAAAAGCAAAGTGTTTATATACTACCGTAACTAAGCGCCCAGTCTTAACCGTAATCGTCATACCACTAGGTTAAAACATAGAACACAATATAGAGGATTCTTCAATTTGAGAACCGCCTGCCCGTGCTCTGACTGCCTGAAACCCCTCAGCTGAACATCGAACTCATGGTATTTATCTTAAAATACTGCACTGAAGGTTCCATGATCACCGATAAATGCATACCGTCAAAAGTGTACTGTTTATTGGTGTAAATATTGATTTGCGCTCAACCCGAGGCTAGGCGGCGTGGGCAGTAATATGCATTTCCAGTACTCCCGATGAACAGGCTCGATCAAACCGATTTTGCAATATTTTCATATTTGTCGTGTTCGGTTGTTTTCAAAGTTCCCGTTTCATCTATTTCAAGGCTCATCCGAAAGAATTTAAATAACCTTTAGTTGGAATAGTGGGGAATCGAACTTGCAACCCCTGTACTTTAAGGCAGGCAAGTTAACCGTCGAGCCGTTTATGAGCCCCGATCTAGATCTACTACATAGAAATGCTTAAATAAATTACACGTGTCATGTCGTATTTAAACAATAATTGTACTGAACGATTTCGGGACTTAATAGAAGTATTACATTTCTGTAATTTCGAGAGAAAACTGAATAAATAATGGTGATATTTGTAACATTAAACTTCCTGTCACGGAAATGTTTATGAACAGAGATTTGGGTGCTAAAAGCCTAAAACGCTAAGTTCTTATTGTTTATAACACTTTGCTAAATGTAGACATTAAACATGCGCTGTATAGAATTAATATTAACATGTACACTGGCCTTGTATTTTACTACACTGCTTTCTTTTCTTTCGTTCTCTTGTTGTTGTTTTTATTTTGTTTTTGGGTACAATAAAAGCTGCTAATAAATTATTTGACTCGGCACGTGTTTTTTCTTCATTTGGCACGTTTCGCTACGAGTTGCTCTTTCATCATTGACACTGTCGTCAGCGTCGCTCATCAAACAACCATTAAAGCCCCAGCCCTTAACTAAAGTAAGAATATACTATTGAAAAATCATATTTGTCCATATAGCCTCCAATATATAAACTCTCTAACAGAACACAAAGGTCCGATCGAATTCTTTCTTATAGACGGGATTTTCAATGATATTGTTAAATTATCGTTAACGAACTGTTAAGAAGCTAAATATAGTGGAGGTATATTTAGCAACCTATTTTGGACGAAGAGACCACTTCATGGCCCATCTCGATTTCTGTGACGTTTCGGAAATCCTACTTTCGCTTTTTTTCACGAGGCTCAAATTTATTTTGGTAAATTAAAATTTTATTAGCCCGAACTAATGCTGCAAATTTATGCCCAAAGTTCCTAATACATGTAATATTTCATACATGAGCTGGTTAAATTGTAATGCCGCTTTAATAACAGTCGTTCTAATATAATTCTTCCACAATACTTTAGTAAGAATTAAGAATATTTAACAGTGATAACATAAAAACAATATTTATAGCACTCATTGGCATGTGAAAAATATTTGGATAGTAAAAACTAAGCGTGAATTATATTTCTTTCCGAATTGAACTCTATAAATCATCAACCCTTATTATACTGAATAAGTTTGATAATCATCCAGTTAATGCGTATCTTATAAGAAAAGTATAACACAGAATTTTAAACGTAACATAACGTAACGTAACATATAACCAGACACGAAAGGCATAACATGGAATGAAAGTTTTTTTTAAATAAAAAAATACAATAACAGTATTTTATTTAATAAACTTGCATCTGTAAACGGCATGGTGATAAAAGATATAAATGAGTTTCAATACACTAGAAAAAATTAAACTCAACCTTTAACAAAACATGAAAGGCTTTGTCTAGATTTTATTCACATTTAAACTATTTTTCATTTAGTTGCAAACACGCTAGCTCTATATAAAATATCTTCTCTTAGCTGATAAATGTCAAATTGATAAATGAATATATCGCGCATGCACGGTTATGATGTCTCTTGTCACAAATCATTTAAAAATAGAGGAACAAAGGGCATAAAATAAAGATTTCATTCGAGAATCAGGATATCTGTTTACGATTGTGTGCTGGTTTACTCCCGAATTGTCGAAACTCGTCCGATGTCAGAGATATCTGAGATGTTTGTGTATGACATCGCTTTCTGGTCTGCTCCCGTTATATTATCATTATGAAAACGATATTATCATGGGCAGTTTTGCCTTTTTACAATGTTTTAATTATCATATTTTTTAACATAATCTCCTTATAGTTTTATTTCGGAAAACTGACAGCCTTATTCGTAAACTATTTCTTCCAAAATTTTTATCTGTGTAATGGACTGAAACAATGGAATTAACCGAAAGAAAATGCATTTAGTCAGCGGGAAAATATTTTTAAACACGCCGCTCTCTTTCTTCATATCACTAAAGGGAGTACTTACTAAGATATTTTAAGGCTCCAGCGGATTTAAAGTTAGTTAAAGTTTGAAATATTTCAGCTGAGAAATGCAAGAAACAGAAATAGGCTTAATAATAAATGATGCCAACTCCGAACGTGTGTTCCCGATCATAATAGTTAAGTCTCCTCAAAGATTTATTTAAATTGAAGATGACTGCAGTAGCTTCCGATTTCACAACATTATAAGTTCTACATAAGCACCGTTTAGGCCTATATGTTTTACATCCTTTAGTGTTGTTTTGTTTCCAGGAAAAGTTAGAGACTTTATATCTTCTTAAATAATACGTGTGGTAATACCCTATTCAAAGACTGAGTTTGCCAGTTTTGATGTTGTCGTGCAAATGGTGAACAAGTAAAAATCACAACCTTGTAAAAACTGAAACTACCCGAAACGTCCTTAAACATATAATTAGTGTTCAGAGAAAAATAAAATCTTTTCTGATACATTGATATCAAACCTCCATAATGTTGTGAGAACACTCTAGAATATGGAAGAATTCGTAATTTTAAACTCCCGAGGGACAGTTTTCACTGGAACTGATATGGCCAATATTGGCTTAGAATGTTGAATAACACACCATATCGAAATGATGACACCAAACTGTTTTAAAACAAAATATCTTAGGACTTAGCTCACACGTTTTTGTTGATGAAATCTTCAATCAAGAGGGCATGTTTCTCAGAAAGAATGCGAACTGGTCCAGTAAAATTCGGTCTTACCGGTACATGAAAGGCAGGCTGAAACATGCAAATAGTATGTGGGCATGTAGTAACAGTCGAGTCTGGCGGCGTTGGTAGCTAAACTAGTTGAGCTCACATGTTGTTGCCAGCATCATATTACCCAAGTAGGCATTTAAATTGATGTTAAATTTTGTTTTATTTTTGTGTTTGGATGTTAATAGAAATTTAGTTATTTTTTAAGATCTTTATACTTTCTGTACCGTTCTAACATTTCTTAACTCATGAAAAATAAACTATTGATAACCTTTATTCATGCAAAGCTGTATTGAACTTCATTTTATCGTTAGAAAGATCTTGATATTTTTAATCAATGAAAGTGCAATGAATGGTTCAAGTCTGTATCTATAGAAAACTGTAGAAGAATTTCGCAAATTTACCCAGTGACAAAGTTTACCCGACGAGTTCAAATAGGTTTATTTAAGGAATGATTCTTATTTTGGTGCGGTTCATGCAGATTGGACGTGCACGCGAGAGCTGGCAAATCCATAAAGCGCGCTAGCGCTTTATGGTAAATTTGCCAGCTCTCGCGTGCACGTCCAATCTGCATGAACCGCACCAAAATAGGAATCATTACTTATATTTACATTTTATTCATTTTTTCTTTAAATAAACTTAAGTCGAACGCTTTCAAAAATTAGTATAAAGTGAAAAGGGGGAGCAATACGTGGGAGTTTTCAATAGTAACAGCCATGACGTTACTGACGTCATTACGGGTCATGCGGTTCATGCAAAATGAACCGAATTTTTTTAAACGAAGAAATCAATAGGAATGTAAATATTTGTTATTATTTAAAAATCTGTTTTAGTCAATGTATAACTTCGCCCCATTTGACGCAACCATTATCAAAAATAGGGATTATATTCGCATTAAAAAATTGTTTCATTTCATGTGTAACGTAATAAGGCCATAATCTTTTAGCAAGGCTCTAAAAAGAACATCAATCTATGAGCAAACAAAACGGAATGGACAGAAATATCCCCCGCAGAAACAATATGTTGCATACATTGTATTTGCTATTTAAGCCTTAGAAATACTCGTTAACAACAAGCACCTAATTACCAGGAAAACCAACGTTCAAACAACAAAGACTTCCCACACAAATAATAAATAAGAATGCAACGGTGGGTTGCTTAACGTATGAGATCAGTGGGCGGGAGAGAAAAGCATAAAAACGCTAAATATTGCTGCTACTAAAGGCGAGAAAGACTCTGTCTGTCTGTCTGTCTGTCTGTCTGTCGCAACACATGCGTAGCATGTTCAATATATATATACTTAACAAAACAAGAAACTTTACATGGGGTACTGATGGTTATAACGTCATCGTGGAACAATAAATTTTTCTTATGTACGATGGGTGAGCCAATATATTTGTCACTGCCTTCATAACACAAATTGTAGTAATATTACAACCACCAAAGTCGGTATATTTATATTAATTAATGTATTACAGAATATCATGTAAAGTTTGGTCTACATAAACCAAATGGTTACATAAAGCACATCAGCGACCAGAGCCGCACACAAACGACGTCTGCTACCACCGTAAATTCCGGCGCACACAAACGACGTCTGCTACGAGGGGTGTTCAATATATAATGAGACTGTGTTCATATCTTTTATTTGAAACATTTAACGGTAATATGCAATAGATAATAACAAAGTTCATTCATTTCTGAATACATTCAGAAAATATTTAAAAAATCCACAAAACTGCTTTAAAGTTACAGCATTTATAAGAAGGTCATGTTTGCATCATCGCGCCCGGGCAACAAATATGTCCCGACGTCAGCGACGTCGATCGCATTGTAAACGTCGCTATATTGTTTTATCACATTCATAGCTTTTCAAAATAAGCTGCCGAATGCAGAACACATCATTGGTGGCGTGCAGCCCACAAATTAATTACTTATTAACTGATAAATATTAATGCAGGAATTATAAATGTCTTAAAACTAAATAAATGAATTCTTATGTTTTTATTATGATTTTATATAGAAAAACGCCGATATACTTAAATTACTGAACCTCTATAGGAATTATGCAACACTTTTATGTATTAAATATTTAATTAACTTTTCTCATGCTTAAATCTTTTGTCAGTATGCGATGCGCAGTTCCAAAGCTCCATCAGCAATTTGGGCAAGCTCCCGCACCATTAAACGTCTGTCCATATCAAGCGCTGACTGAATTGACGCTACGCATGACGCTGTCACGGACTTCTTACTACCGAACCTTTGCTCGTCATTAAGTGCTGTATGTCCCTCAGAAAACTTTTTGTGCCATCTAAATATTAACACACGACAAGCACTGTCTTTCCCCTTAGTCTCTTGTAACATTGTAAATGTTTTCGTTGCCGATTTACCTAAATTCATACAAAACTTAATGTTTGCCTGTACTTCAATACGTTCTTGTGTCATCATTTTTAAGTGACAACGTGTAAGGGTTACCGTAAACAAATGTTGATTATTTCAACGTTTTACTACCAAATGACGTCATTTTTTCATATGAGGTCATTGATATAACGAACAAATTATTGGCGGATTTTTATGTAATTGCAAAAATAGGTTCTTACTTTACTTTATATTATAATGTATGTCTTTATAATGCAGAATGGACGGGGGCGATAACGCGTTACTATGGTTTTTGGAATGATCATAATTTCTATGTCGCATTACATTTTTTCTACCAAAGCCGGTATTCTAATCAAGGATAAGTTATATTTAATAATGATACCAAATTTTGATATATTTCATGTCAAAATAAAAATATATGAGGACAGTCTCATTATATATTGAACAACCCTCGTACCACCGTGAATTCCGGCACACACAAACGACGTCTGCTACCACCTTAAATTCCGGCGCACACAAACGACGTCTGCTTCCACCGTAAATTCCGGCGGTGGGATTTGTCAGCGGTGTACTGTCGACGAGTAATAAATGAAGCCCAGTAACGATTTAAATTCTGTTATTGAACACTTCAAGTAATAACAAATGGTTAACAAAAAATCCCGCATTCTAGATATTTAAAGCAACTAGAATTCCAAAATTTAGCGTGCGACAGTGGTCTGTCCGCAAAGGTTTACGATCGAATTGTGTTAACGAGTTCGCACGGACCCACCCTAGTTATCACGTGGTCTGATGTCAGACTTTACATTACAAACAAGTTTCCAAAAAGCTAGTCGGTCATTAGCACAGCCTTTGAACAAGACGGCAGAAAAGTTTGAATTTTAAGCCACTTTTATTGGATGCCATACAAAAATGTAAGTTTACTTATAGGTATTACCCCTTTCGAATGAGATGTATTTAATCTGGTGATAAATCTAACCCTGTTTGCGAACAAGTTAATAATTTACTTGGAAGTAAACCAAAATGGAAAAGTTTGTCAAACAATATTTTTGTATCAGAAAGTGTTAGAAAGCAACAATTACCAAGCTGTAAATACATATCAAAAGCTACAGAATATGTTAAAAACAAAGTTTTTTTCACAGTCATAGGGTGGGAGAGAAAAACGTGAACAGTCTGTCAGGGACTCACCGGTATGATAAAATTGATATTTCTGATCTCCGTATGCACTACAGCGCCGTCTTTGTTAAAAGGGTATGCTGATGGCCGACTAGCTTTTTGGAAAGAAAAATTTTGTATTGTCTCTTACTGACAGTTTCATGACCCGATTTGATACTTCTGCAAAAGTATGAGTGTTCGCTTGTTTCAAAGATTATTTTGTTGATTCAAAACCAAATTACAACCAAGTAAAGCTTAAACATGTAGTGTCTATATTTTCAGTTTCATTACCCGATTTAAGATTTCTGCAAAACTAAGTTTTCTGGTGTTTCAAAGATAATTTTTACATTCAAAACCTTATAAAACTGTAGCAACCAGTTGATTAGTGGCAAAATGCAAGATAACAGTTAAGCATAATTATCAAGAAAGTACCGACGGATGTATCCATATCGAGCTAGCTAAACCATATAAAACATTCCCTAGGATACCTCTGATCCCCGAATTTCACAAAATGCTGCACACGCTCGTAGATTCGTGGTCAGCAAAATAAGTAGCTAATCTCTGTTCAGTGTTCTCTACTCATTTTATTTGCTTTGGTTTAATAAATTTATAAGCTGTACATCTTTTGTTTATCGTACACAGTGTACATTTACTAGACAAAATCCATGTACATGTATATGTTTATTGTTCGTTGTCGGAAATATCTTTATGAGTAATAAGCCTAGCTGATAAGAAGCTGGAGAGAGGATTTAAGAATAGGTACAGACTCCAAATGTGACGTCCTTTAACAGCCAATAAGAGGCCTCTAGGTTTTCATAGATAACGACTGAGTAAGAGTCTTTCCATAAATAACGACTGTGTAAGAGTCTAATTATCTAAATTATCAGTTCCGTCTGGAACGTGATCTTTGCTTTACATCACTGTTAACCGGTGTTCAGGTAAAAAGCTCAAGTTTGGTCGATTATAATATGTCGGTCATCAGGATGACCGACAATAATACCCGCATAAAGCTGCTTAAAACTGTCTTGTTAATAAAATGTTTTAACATTAAAAGTAAATTCATATACTCAGCAAAAATAAAAAGTATCCACTTTCCTGTGTATAAATTTGTAAAATTAGAAAATCAAAATTTTTTCGTTGGACTTTGCATTTCTGTAGTCATTGCAAAGAAATCAATTGTTCTTGAAAATCTGCAGTCACAACTTAGTTATCTTTCCCTTTGCTATAATAGGGGTTTCAGTAAGTCAGTGATTCTAAAAACAAAATGACATTTATGAGAATAAAATCAATTCCTCAATCTTTTCTTGGGGTCAATTAAATCACAAAACATTCATAGTTATATTTTCTGTCAAATACCATATAGTAAGAAATTGTTTACCTGTAACTTAGATAATCTGATAAGAAAATTAGTATTTTAATCAAAGTCAAATTTTAAGAAAAAACATCTTATTACAGTGTTGCTGTTTCTTCATCTTTCATTGTCAAAATAAAAAAAGTTGCTCCAGAACAGTTATTCATTATTTTAAAAAATACCTGTATCGACCAAGTAATTTTTTAAAAATGACATTTTTTTGCAATGGCATACAAATTAATGACAGTTAATTAGATTAATTGATTTACAGAATTTTCCATTATAGTCTTTCACCGTTATCCGAATTTTTCAATTTGGTTTCACCCATTACGTAACAGATCGTTGAAATTCAGTATTTTAACGAACTATTCTGGATATGCATATTTCACCATTTTTTTTTCAGTAGAAGAAAGAAAGTAGAGTTTTTTACCGTTATTTTATTGGGTTTCTAACCATGTTGAAAATTCCGAATTTCATTAAAATGTAGAATACCTATAACGGACAAAAGCGTATATGCTTTATTCAAACCTACGCTTATCAACAGACATTTTAAATTTTTTACGCAGATTTACGTTACGGGTTAAAAAATCGTGAAAAAAGCATACGTATTTGTATGTTACGGGTGTTCGACAAGAAATCAGGGTAGGCTCAAAATTTCTGCACGTTCTAATACGTTATGGATGTCTGACCGTAAAACAGGGTCGGGCGCGGAATGGATATACAAGAATTTAATCAAATAATTCATTGTGTTCATTGGGATATGAAAATCATTTGTATTGTTTAAAGAGTGGTGCCCAAATGAATGCCAAGCAAATATTGTGTTTGATGTTTTGTACGTACTGTATAGCATTCTGTAGTGATGGTTTTAAGTACAAGAGTCACGTTATCAATATTTCCATCTGTGACCACGGTGAGAAATGCTGTATCTATCTGTCTGTCTGGAACATTCTCACATACTTTACTTGCATCATTTCCACTGTCATCTCCTCGACAACCACAGAATAACAAACCTGAAATGAAATACCACATAAGTTTAGTTCAATAGACACACATACAAATATTCTATCTGCATGTACTAGCTGTATGATAACAGAAGTGAATGGCATAAATATATGCCATGAATCTTTTTTTAAAACTAGTTTCAGAATTCAATATAAAAAATACTGCCTACATTTAAATGATTTGTAGTTTTGTAGAGACTCCTCAAAGTTAAATCTGGATCTTTGGGTCAAACTGTGGTTTGATGGGACTTCTACATCTTACAATGTAAATCAGCTGTTTAGATACCAGTAATAGTTTTGAAGCAGACATGAATGCAGTTACCACATCATGACAGCATAGGTTTCAATGGCTAGTGTGATCAGTATGTTCGCATACTGGTATTGGTTCATAACAGTTGGATAGAACAATGGGTGGCAGCCCTTGTTGCAATCTAACCCTATACCACTTACCTGTTATTCCTGTTGCTTCCACCTACCACATCCTATCAGATCAGATCAGTCACAAGGACTGTTGCCTCAGTTTCTCTTCTAATAATTCCATATTGTTAACCTGATTAAAAGTTTCACTGGGCCGAATATATATCTCTGGGCTGTAGCCTTTGTTATAATTTAACCAAGAACTTGTTTCATGGTCTCAAGGGTTACAGAGTTTCAATACTTTGAAGTGATAATGTCTCTGCAATCTTTATCAAGCAGGGTTTTCAATAGATTTCCAAAACCAGGGGTCAGCTGACCACCTTCGAGAATTTCCAAGGGGTCATAATCAGATCCTCTCAAGTCAATTGCTGAGTTCTGGGATCATTACATCTACTGGAATTAGCATATATGAAATCCCGAAACAAACACTGAAACCGAAACTGAGAAAGCGATTATCATCCTGGTTTTGTTGTTTTAGTCAGATTTTAACATCCTTCAAGATAGTTTACATTTCTCGCAAATCACTCGAAAAAATTTTCAGGAAAACATAAAAACTTAAGGAACCTAAAATCTTAGTCAACTCAGTCGTGAAACTGACCTGCAACTGTAACGAAAAATTTCAGGCTGATCCAAACTCACCCAAAACCCAACCAACCAACCAACCAACCAACCAACCAACCAACCAACCAACCAACCAACCAACCCATTCCCTACCTAACCCCACACCCCCTTTCCTTCGGACCTAGCTCTCTTCCTTACCTAACCACACCCCTTTTCACCACCTTCCCTTCCCTCTCCATCCACCTTCCCTACCTACCCACAACTCCTTCCCTTCCCCTCCGCCCCAACGCCTCCACCTCCCACTCAACCACTTCATACCTTCCCCTTCGTCCAGGGGAAGAAAGAGAAGTAACTTATCTCCCACAAGTCAAAGGAGGTTTTTCCTCGCTACGACTGAACAATATTCAAAGCTTTTCAGGTTGTGATCTTTATGTGTTTTAAATCACCCAAATAGAAACAGGCCAGAATATTTTAACTACTGTATTTTAATGGAATATGGATTATCATAGAGAGCAATCATTGAAACACACAAACTGTTTATTTATATTTTTCTAGCTTTTGTCTATAGAATGGTACACATCAAGTGAAACTTCCGCTATATGATCGTATTGTCGGTACACATCATGTGAAACTTTCGGTACATGATTGTGTTGTCGGTACACAGTATGTGAAACTTCCGGTAAATGATTGTGTTGTCGGTACACAGCATGTGAAACTTCCGGTATATGATTGTGTTGTCGGTACACAATATGTGAAACTTCCGGTAAATGATTGTGTTGTCGGTACACAGCATGTGAAACTTCCCGTATATGATTGTGTTGTCGGTACACAGCATGTGAAACTTCCGCTATATGATTCTGTTGTCGGTACACAGCATGTGAAATTTCAGGTATATGATTCTGTTGTCGGTTCACGGCATGTGAAACTTCCGGTATATGATTGTGTTGTCGGTACACAGCATGTGAAACTTCCGGTGCATGATTGTGTTTTCGGTGCATAACAGGTGGAACTTCCGGTATATGATTGTGTTGTCGGTACATAGAATGTGAAACTTCCGGTATATGATTTTGTTGTCGGTAGACATCAAGTAAAACTTCCGGTATATGATTGTGTTGTCGGTACACAGCATGTGAAACTTCCGGTATATGATTCTGTTGTCGGTACAAAACATGTGAAACTTCCGTGATATGATTTTGTTGTCGGTACACAGCATGTGAAATTTCCGTTATATGATTTCGGTACAAAGCATGTTAAAATTACGGAACATGATTGTGTTGTCGGTATATAGCATTAGAAACTTTCGGTACATGATGACGTTGTCGGTGCATAGCATGTGGAACTTCCGGTATATGATTGTGGTGTCGGTACATGGTTTGTGGCACTTCCGGTATATGATTTTGATGTCGATACACAGCAAGAGAAACTTCCGGTATATGATTGTGTTGTCGATTCACAGCAAGTGAAACTTCCGGTACATGATTGTGTTGTCGGAACACAGCCTGTGGAAGTGAACTTCCGGTATATGATTGTGGTGTCGGGAAGTGAACTTCCGGTATATGATTGTGTTGTCGGTACATAGTTTGTGAAACTTCCGTTACATGATTGTGTAGTCGGTACACAGCCTCTGGAACTGAACTTCCGGTACATGAATGTGTTGTCGGTACACAACATGTGAAACTTCCGGTACATGAATTTGTTGTTGGTATATAGCAAGTGGAACTTTCGGTGCATGATTGTGTTGTTGGTACATGTTGAACTTCCAGTACATGAAAGAACTTTCTGAATGATTGATTGGTCTTGAATTTCTTTACAAGAAACTATTGCGGAATGATCATAAATATGTACATCTATTCCGACCAAGGAGAGACCAGAGTGTTCCTGAAAGTGGTTCAAATAATTTGTGTGTGAAAATTTTTTTTTGAAACGTTTTTAATTAGAGTTTTTGCGATATTACAACACGTTTCCATCCCGTTTACAATCTCAATAACCAACCAGGAGCGAACAGCTGTCGACATGTAACGATGATTTCATAGCAGACATATCTCACTGCATCATCATATCAAAACTTCAATTAAACTGAAGATGAAATAAATATCGTAATCTGATCCTAACGAGCAGGAATTACAATATCTGTTTATACGACTGTTTTTGTTGTTAGAACTTATTAATTCTTCAATTTCTTGACGAACTTCTAAGAAATTCTGCTGCATATTTTAAGTAGTTGTAAGTGTAAGCACTTGTAATATAAGAAAAACGAACGTTTGTTAAAAATTATAAGACATGAGAATCTATCATCCCTCGTAATGATGCGAATTCATACAATCTTTTCCAAACGAAAGTGTGCATTTTAGTGTCGGTGATTTTGCTTCTTTTCTTAATGCGTAAATATTTAGTATCAAAATCGATATTAGATCATTTAAAACTATCTATGATCCAATCTCATTTTTGATACCAAATAATAAGACATGAAGAAAAGCAATTAATGAAAAAATCACCGAAAACAAAGTTCACGCTTTCTTGTGCACTTTTCCTATTTACTTTTGGGCTCCTAGTTTTCAAAGACTTCGTGGGTCAATCGATCTACGAATTGTGTGAACTTTATGATTTGTACGTAAATTGTTAATGTAAAGAAACAAACTTATGAACACACGAAATATGCATTTTCACAGAAAACCTACTGTGTACCGACAACACATTCATACCCATGAACATAATAAGATTGCAGCGTTTTAGTTCACAAGAACTTATTTATTGAACGCGCGAGGACTTTTTGATGAGTTAACGTTTGCGAACATTCATCTGTAGTAAAAGTACATTGTAGTGGTAGCTTGAGATACACGTGTAAATAATTGTTTTTTATTTTATGCTTTTCAGTGAATTATAGAATTTTCCTGGTGAAATAAAAGTGGTATTTCACTGTTTTTAAACAGTGGAATATCATTTTTATTTTCACTGTTTTTTTCTCGTTGGTTTCCAAACGCACATAACATTCCAAATGAGAACGTTTAGAAAACGAGCTCAAATTTATGTAAATGACGTCATGACTTCACGTCATAAAACAAACGTATTTTGGCGCCATTTCATGCAACTTTTTCTATCAAATTCACACAAATTTTGCACTAAAAGCATAAAATAAAAAGAAAATTTGTTTTTTCCTAGTGAAAGATAGAAATATATTTCACTCGTGAACTCCGGAATTATTCATTTTCACTCGTGGCTTTGCCGCTCGTGAAAATACGCATTCCGGAGCCCACTCGGTGAAATATATTTCTATCTTACATTGGTAAAAACAAATATCCTCTATATATTGAAGATTGTGATTGTGATGTTATAATAGTTGGATTTGGTCTTAGAATCTTAGCTTATCACAGCTTAATATTTCAGTTTGCTAGTACTGCATACATTTTCGATATAGGTTATTTTACGGTTTGATTTTAGAGTGATCGTATTTATTCCAATCAAAACAATAGTTACATTATAATGAAATATTAGAGTAATCCGCGAATAAAGCGATATGAAAGCTACCGGATGCATGTCAGCTACTGTTTACAGGACGTAAGCACGTAGTTTCTAGCCTCGTTTGCTCACCACATATGGCATAATAGAACAGTTCTCATTATAAACTCTGATCTTTTATGTTTTTATCAAATAAGAAAGGAAACTATCACGAATTCATTACGAATAATTGGACTTGCCGTAAAAGCGTCTTAAGAAAGTCTCTGCGTGCGCCGTCTCTATTGGCAATACTAGGCGAACATTCGAATAACTGGATAATCTCGTTGACTCTGACAGAGAGCTTAATATACAATATTAACTAATAGAGACATAGACGTTTGTTGGAAAATGTACGTAATGGAAAGGAAGGAACTTAATGGAAACCATTTTTTAAAAGTGACCGACGAAAATGCCAGATCTAAAGAGGACGTCCGTTCCAACATGACAAAATCAACGTCGGGTTTGAGCCATGTGAGTAATTGTAAACAAAAAGATACCATTGTCACAATTTCTAGCAGTGATAAAGGTTATTATTTTACACGATTGCAAGTTGGGATATTTATTTTTGTGTTATTGTTAACGTTAAGTACGGTGATTGTGTTGGTGGTATGTTTCTCCAGCTCACCTGGCCGTTTCAGCAACACCATTTCACGTGAGGGAAGTTTGTGTGTTTGTGATGAACACGACGATTTGTCAAAAATTAAAGATAAAACAGAAAAAGTGATCTCCTATCACACACCACAGCCACACACAAGTGACTCGTTTGAAATCTCGGATGAACCGGAAATAGGGATACGGTTGCCAGGTGACGTCATACCGATACATTATGATCTGGATCTAGATGTTTATATAGATCAGTCAAGATACACCGGAAGCGTGAAGATATTGACAAAAGTAACAAAAGAAACTCGGCTGTTAATTGTTCATGTTAAACCTTACATGTTGAGCATTGAGGAATCAAAGGTCGACATCTACCCGGTGGATACCAGTGAACTAGGCCCTTCAAACAGTGGGGACACTCCTTCCAACGTAGTACGGTTACATTATAATATACCTATAGTTCGGCATTTCATGGACTTCGACAAGGAAATACATGCTATGGAATTAAAAGAGCCGATGGTTGCAGGAATGCATTATATTATTCACTTCCAACAGTTCCATGGCCTGCTGCTTGAGGACCTGAAAGGAATCTACCTCAGTTCATACAAGGATAGCAACGGCAACAAGAGGTCAGTACTGTATGATACATAACCTGTGTGATAATCAACTTAACTAATACTAGTATTCGAAGGGTACTCATTTTGGGGGGTTGTTTGCGTAGAGATCTATCACGCAACATATAATCCATGAAATATATAGTTATTATCAAGACTTACTCACTTTAACGTGAGTAAATTAATTATTTCCTTATCTCATAATACGTAAAAAACACAAACAAAAACTAGGAATAGGTCGTTGTATTCAGCGGTAATATACATTAAAATTTTCAAATGTCTGTAAAGTCCAAGTTCAAGTTGCTCAAAAATTGTCCAAAGAGGTAGAAATCAGTGGGCCTGTAGAGTGCGAACCGTCCGAATGAAAAGCTGACATCCGTTATCTGGCTATTTAGCAGTCCAGAAGACGAATGGAAAACCTTCAACACATCTGGATAAAGCTTCGTCTAATAGTACCACTCGAACCTGAAACTAGTGAATGGCCTTAAAATATCCATATTTCTTACATGATAAATAAATATATTGTTTATGACTAAGAGAAAACAGCAAAACTCGAAACACCTGAAACAAATATAAACACTTTATTTACACCCATTTTTCAATTTATTCTCTGAAAGTTCTGTTAAACCTCGACAACCATCCAAAAATAATATTAACAACCTATAGGGCGGGTGGGCGGGTGCCGACATGTTTACCGCTGAATAGAAACGCCTCGAATGGTGTACACAGATAAAACCAACACTTAAATAGCCTAATCGCACGAGATACACGCACCTTTTCCCTCCACACTGACAATTACCGTCAAGTTCGTATTATTCGAAACGGAAATAATTTCATATAACCACGAATTGACACGCATTTTATGTAAGCCAAAATAAATTCACAGTATATTTTAATACAGCGATAATTAAAAAATCAAGACAAAGTTCGCACTCAAGAAAAGTTATGTACGGCAAAGAAGCAAAATATTTTTCTTCTCGTGGAGGTTATATTATTACAATTGCTAAATTACTGTCAGAATTGTTTTAATGTCTAATAAGTATATTTTCAAAAGCTGGTATTTCATCTAAAAATGCGATATTCATCTGAAAGTGAGATGTGTGAAGTTAGCGGCCTAGCGGCCTGGCGGTGTGAAGTTAGTGGCCTAGCGGCCTGGCGGCGAGAAGTTAGCGGCCTAGCGGCCTGGCGGCGTGAAGTTAGCGGCTTAGCGGCCTGGCGGCGTGAAGTTAGCGGCCTGGCGGCCTAGCGGCCTGGCTGCTTGAAGTTAGCGGCCTAGCGGCCTGAAGATGGCTGCTTTTATCACAATTTAGCCTGATTTTAAAAACGATTGAAATCTATTTTTACAGCATAAAATCTAAATTGCAGGGGTGTATAAGCAAGTTATCAACATGATTTATCTTTTTTTTTTTTAAATAAATTTTTTAACAAAGTTCTAGCTTATCTGCAAAGACGACTCGGAATCTATTTGTACATTTACTCTCAAGTACTCTTTGTAAATGTACATTTCAGGGATGATTAAGTAAAATATCAACAAGAACAAGCTTTGATTTTTTTTAACTTGTCGAAGCCTGGCGGCCTAGCGTCGTGGCGGCCTGGCGGCCTAGCGGCCTAAACTTAATATTGATCATAACTTATGTTTATCTTAAAAACGTCTTGAAATCGATTTTTACACCATACAATGTATATTTCAGGGATGATTAAGTGAAATATCAACAAGAACTAGCTTTAATTTTTTAAGTTTTCGAAGCCTATCGGCCTAAACTTAATATTTATCATAATTAGGCTGAAAGGCCGCTAACTTCACGCCGCCAGGCCGCTAGGCCGCTAACTTTACGCCGCCAGGCCGCTAGGCCGCTAACTTCACACATCTCTGAAAGTGCCATAGTTCTTAAATTAAAGCTCACATGTTTCTTCACTACGTAAAATACCATACATAAACTCCGTTTATATGAATTTTTTTATTAAAATAGTACTTATTCTTTGACGATATCGGTTAAATGTAAAATATCCTGCTTTAAGTTTCATCACTGTACAGGTTGTTCCATATAAATTGGAATACATGTATATTTTACCAGTAATGGCATTTTTAAACAAAATACAAACTTTTTAAGAAAACTATACAAATCCAATTACAATGAAAACAAAATGGAAACAAAAGAAACTCACAGTATACAGTCACCTTAAAAATAATGCTTTGAGCCCTAACAACTAATCTACAGTCGAAAGCTCGTTTTATGATGTTAAACCTGTTTTACACCACAAAGAAAGGATGCTTAACGCTTCAGCATGTTATAATTATGAATGAAGACGTATTTTGAATCTTTCTCATTTTAAATGTAATTCAGCAGTTTATAGAAAACTTTCAAAATCTTTATAAATGCGTAGGACAAATTGTGGCGAACTATATTTCTGACGTGACATCCATGAACTGTAACTGTTCGCACATCCTACAATTAAGAATCGCAGGATATGTCAGCGCCGCAAAGTCATGTCAGAAAGATAATAACAAAACCAAGCTAAAAACTACAGTGAAAGGGGCATTTGTTTATCCAGGCATTAAGTTAGTTTTAAATCTACATTCAAAATATCAATCCAAGGATTAAGTTAGAGATGAAAAACTCGACGAAAATATAAGGCATGATCGGAAACCTGCGAACTGGAAAAGGATGCGACCCAAAAGCGCCGTCCGCTCATATTGCAATGTTTAATGCATTTATTATAACACGACCTGTGAACGACCAATGCTTGGAAGAAATCACTTAGTAGGGAAAGAAGTATTTTCATTGTTTTATAGGCCATATGTTAATGAGATTTATAACGCTCGCAAAATGATCAGAAGATGTCAATACTTTAGAAACGAATGCAATACTACATATCAGTAAAATATGTCTTACGCAGGCTTTCAACACTTTCCATGGTTTAAAATACTAAGTTTACTTTCACTTTTGCGATTTTGTAGGCGACAATCTGATTGGTTCAAAGGGTTAGTGATCAAAGCAGGTTTTAATCACTCGTTGTCAGATCCTGATAGCGTAGCGGTTTTCAGGAGATGATTTTAATCAGATTGGTGTTACATGTAATTCCATTGAATTGCCAGTTTAAAAACGATAGTATCTGGCCTATTACAATTATTAATATCTGGTTCACCGGTAGTAGATAGTTGTAGAGATAACTGCAACAAATATATAACCTATTATATATCTACACCCATTTATATGATGTGTATAAAATTTATGTAACAAATAAACATTTCGGCTGGTTTTAATGAAACCTTGAAAACATTGGATCGGCGAACTTTGTACGTGTCATTAGTCGGCAAATTACACATTAGTGGATATCAAACGTTTCTATCTTAATGCCTTTTTAAAATGCTATTTGTCGCCTTATTTAACCCATTAACCCATCTTTATGAACTTGTGATTTTTCTACTTCACTTCCTCATGATATAATAAAAAGAAGCTCATCAGTCTTAGTAAAACAATGTTTGAAAGAGAAAAATATCTCTTACAATGAACATAATGAAACTAGAGCATTTAACGGATGGTTCTTATCATATACATGTGTATTTTTAGTAGTTATCAAATCATATTTTACAGTCTGAGAGATATTTAGATCAAACGATATTGGGATATTGGGACCAGGGAGCAAACCCGTAGGTTGACAAGAAAGATTATATAACATTACATGTAATATTAATCAGTACGAAAAATAGCGATGCGGTCAAGTCTTGAAGAGTCCATATGATAAAAGCGATGATTCTGAGTTTAACATTGTAAATTTTTCATTTAAGATGGTGATATCTCACGTGCAACATCTTACAGGCTTTATACGTCCTAGATTGTTTGCTTTTCTAAAGCTTGAAAAAAAATTGTCAAAGATTTTAATGATAGAAACCTATGCATGGCAGAAAAAAAACTTATTAAACAGGTTATCGGTACATACCAGGATTTTGTAAGTCCCTCCCCCCGTTACCCAGTTTTAACTATTAAACAGCTGCTCTTTTCATGTAACTGGACTTATAATTAGTCGAAATGCAAATAATAATTCAGATGAGTTGTAATACGGATATTTTAAACT
The DNA here is from genome assembly GCA_038501625.1 of Corbicula japonica. NCBI lineage: Eukaryota > Metazoa > Mollusca > Bivalvia > Venerida > Cyrenidae > Corbicula > Corbicula japonica. The sequence goes on from JAZAYU010000050.1 coordinate 3,396,995, forward strand.
CCCAGTTGCAAATAATTTTTGTCATATGTTCCAGTTCGTTTATTTGTTGTAAAATCACATCATAAACATGTTCTCTTTCTATCTTCTTACTGAAATAGGTCGTATATTCTGATCGTTGTATTTTTGGTTAGTGTTATTTAAAATGTTACCGTTAAAATGTTAACTTCAGCTCTTTTACAGGAAATAAATGTCATTGACTTTATTTAGCTTAGTTGTAAGCACGTTGTGGAACAGTATCTCAATGTCTCGTTTTGTTAATAATGACAATAAATCATATTAATTGACCAAAGATGATGATATTGAAAATCATTATAATCGCTCTCACACTGACATGCGCACACAGAGATTGCTAGATTAGATTTCCGCAGTGCGAGAGACTACTGTCATCACGTCTTCTTAACGATGACATACTTATACATATCAAATGTCTATACTCGTAAAACGCCTGGCTCGATCACTCATAAAGAAAAAAAGTTAACAACTGTAGTATTAAACAACAACAACAAACAACAACACATAAAACATTAACACAAGAGGGTAAGAATGGTTCTAAATAATTTTAAACAAATGACACAGTTTGAACACTTTGGTAGATGGTAACCGAAAACATTTTCCTGTTAAATACATTTAAAATCTGGTTTCTTAGAAGAAAAATATTAAATATTTACCAAATAAGTTTATACAAAAGTACCATCTCTCCTCTTGGCGGCCCTTTCAACATATCTTAATAAACTTTGATAGAGGGTTGGTATATCATTTTACATGTTTAAGAAGAATTTTGAAGTAGGTATAAAACGTGTGGATTTTATTAGAACTTCAACAAAATCAAATCTCTAAAACATTATATGACAAAATACTATAATCGTATACAACAATGTTCAAACAACCGACGCAACCACAATAAGCAGCAATATGTCTTTAACAGGAAGTAAATTTTTGTTTTGTTTTCAACTGGCGGTAAAAAAAGACTAAGTTAACTCCCCTTACTAACTACCGAAAAGATGTAAAACTATAAGCAAGCTAGTATCTTAACCTAAAGTAACTGTGTGTGCAGTCTATATCTTCTATGTCAAAATACTAAAAAGTAATAAAAATCATCCCGCTACAGATAGTCCTATGCCAGAATTCATCTAGCGAGACATTCATTGAAACAACATATACAACATATACGAATCTCAGAAAAACCTTACAATCATGAACCTGATATTCCGAAAAAAAATAACTCTTGCTACAAATGGGCCTTGAGAAAATTGGGAGGTTATACATCAAAATAAGGGTGGATCGATATTACTATATCATGTGTATCTAAGTCTAGACGGAAAATGTACAAGGCCGTCAGTAGTCACAGAAGTTCAGAAGTTCCAGTGCATATGGAACAACATAATGTATTGACTTGCTTGCCTAGTTCCTAAACAAATACTGTCATCACATTGCCTCCAGAGGAATTCCAAACGTCTGATTCAATCTTCAGCATCTGCACCTAGCCGTTCAGGGAAACATTGCATGACGGCCCTGCTATTCCATCGTGTGATCTTGGCATTCATTCTTAGGATTTAAACAAAACATCTTTTTGTTTCTTATTACAATATAAAAGCCAGGAAAACCTTTATCATGATTTCTTAATTATAATTCTGATTGAGCATAAAAGAAAAAACGCTGCAAGAGTGACAGTATAATCTATATTTAAGATCATGATAGTATTTTCAAATATCAGGTATACGAACTGATAACTAATAAGTAATGTTTACGTTAGAAATTAAAGTCTTGTATTTTCACTTCTAAATTCATGCAACTTTGTTTTGAAGAGAAAATTATCCGACGTTATCTCAAGCGCGAGTAGGCGTTTTTTTTTATTGTGAAAAAGAGCTCAACCTCCGAAAACGGTTATGCAGCTAACTCTGATAGACTTGATCAAGATTATGATTCCCTGATTATTAACTAATAATAGTACTGAGTACGGGGAAGCTTTCTACGGCCGCCACACTGAATACAAAGGCTACTGTAAATTTCAAATAATACAAATCTTAGTAAATTACCATAAAGGAGAAGAGAGGAAAACAGCATGGGAAAAATAACGTAGTAGTTCTTACACAAGTGTGCAAGAATATTTTTAAGAGATCATTATTTCATTCAATGATTCCGTAGACTTTTATTTACGGAAATGGTTGAGATTAGACTTTATGGCAGATTTGGGCGAATTGTTTTTCCAGGAACTTATCAAGAGAACTTTGCAAAAACAAATTGTAAAACTTTTTGCTGCCAAACTATTTAAAATAACTTTATGTCTCATGACTGTTAAGTTTTCGCTAACGTAATTACAAACTTTCAAACATCTACAATTTTAACTTTTCAGTTCACAAAAGATATTGATATTGATTGTATAGCGAACTAGACACAACCAATCACAATAGTAGCAACAAAATATTTACAGAAGAAACCCTCGAGAATAGAATTATGAAACTTTCGTGACACATTCAATGAAAGATGGCATTTGAATTAGGGAAACTAGATCGCGTGACGTGACATGTTCAATGGGAATCTCCGTCTAAGAAATTGTTCTTTATCTGCAGTTGACAGTTGAGACACAGACAATCATTGTAATCTCTCTCCAATAAGCAGACATCAATCACTGTCCAGTACAATGCCGGTATGTAGGTTAAGTGTTTAGCATAGTTACTGCTGTAAATAACAATACCAAATTACCAACAAAACGTTAAAATATTAATATAGAAGGGAGAAAATGGGACTTTGAAAGCCATCGACCATGTCAAATGGGGCGCGTCATGGGAAAAGGTACCTTCGGACAGTTAACGTTAATCCTTAAAATGACCTCATTAAGTTTTGCAGACGACATTAATTTTTACGGATTTCGCGTTAAAAATATCATTTATTGTTAAAATGTGTAATAAAATCATCTATTTGTTATGATAAAATAACAAATAAATGTAAGTTCTTTCCAAATATAGGGACAACTAAAATGTCAAAAAAAATATCACCGAACGTACCTTTTCCCGTGACGCGCCCCAAATATGAAAAAATTGCAGGCTCGGCTTAGCTAAGCATGTTTACTGGCAGTAATAACATCATATTGATTGAGCCTTTTAATTACGGCCGAGTGGATTGATTGACAAAACATAGTTAAAGTTACCAAGGTTATGCTTAAAAATAATTCATTTATTCAGATATCCATGTGGATGTAAGTGTACTGCATGTAAAGGATCTGTAAGAAACAGTATTGAGGAAAGTTTGTACGGTACTTAATATTTGACGGAACGAGACCGACACAATTATGAACGTCATCAGTTGACCCTTGTCTGGTCCGGAACAAACAACAAATATTGTTAACTGAACTTTTAACCTCTTATTAAAATATCATTAATAATTATAAGAATAGGTCCAAACTGTAATGCGGTTTTTTAGAGACTGCTTGCAGCGTTCATCCGTGACGAGAATTTCAATTTGTTGATGATCAATCATTTTATGGTACGCTGTAGCAACTGTATAGATACAAGCTGGCTGTGACGAAGGGTCTTCCTATTCACATTTTAAAATATTGGTTCATTTAAATCTCAACGAAAACCCTTTGATTTGTGGATGCTAACATGAAAGATATTGAGTTTACTATGTATCCCTCATTAAACCATATAACGATAAGAGGTTTGAATGTTATTAGTCGGCCGCAGAAGCGGCCGACTTATATTTGTGCTTACTTTGAGAATTTGATGTAGAAGGAGAGCAGCATAATCTCAGAAATGTTTGTATTTTTGTTCACATATATATTCATGAGAGATGGTTTTTTTTTTAAAAAAAAGGATTCACGAATTGTTAACGATGTGCACCATTGGAACTGGGTGACATCGCTTTGTAGGATTTCAGTGATTTTTAAAAAAAAAAATCAAATAATAAGTTCTCCTGAGCACGTGACTATTTTTTGTCGGGATAATAGCATAATTTCAGAAATGGTTTTATTTTTGTTCCGAGATATATTTAAATGAGAGTTGTTAAGCAAAAAAAGTATGAACAAATGGTAAACGAATTGTACCATAGAAACTGGTTGACAACGCTTTGTAGGATTTCCTTTATTTTTCTTAAATTTTGAAATAATAAGTTCTCCTGAGCACGTGACTATTTTTTGAAAACAACGGTAAACGGTCTTTCCGTATAGTCGGTTAAGGACGTTGACTGTTGCACTGTAGATGTACCTGTTGTGAGTTTTGGAACACAATTCGTGAAAGTTGTGCTCGGAAACAAAGGTTTGAATAAATGTACAATAGCGATACTGGTCATCCATTGTTTTTAATTGTACATTTCAAGACGTAGTTTCCGTATAATCGGTCAGGGATGCTGACCTTTGCACTGCGTTTATACCTATTGTGATCTTGTGGAACATAATTGGTGAGATTGTTTTTTCGGGACAAAACGTAATTATACTATAAAATTATGGTACGTTGCTTTTTTAATCGTGCAATGGTTGTTTGTAAATGATTGTTATATACCGCGTCGATTGTTTTACGGGTTTGACATTGTTTCGTAACACAGACGGCGTTTAGCCCAAACTACACACAACTCTGGTGATCTCCCCTTGATTGTGTTACCCAAAAGTATTGAACACTTTCGTTAGAACAAATTTCTAATGTTTTGTGCGAATTTAAATTGGGAAAGTTATAAATATTATGCAAACTGAGTTTTTCGGAAGTGGAATTAACATCACAGATAGTACGTGAAATCCTGAAAGGATTACAAATAAACACAGACATGGATAAAAAAAATTATCTGTGATTTCAAGAGGTCATGGCATAACGGTTTTAACTGTTTAAAACTATCCCAAATAGTGTGCAGTCATTGTATGCATAAATGTGCAATCAACTTTACTAAAACAGTATGGCATATTTTGCATATAATGATTTGTATAAAACCAGCTGCATGAAAACACATCTGATTATTGTTTACATTTACTGGTGAGGATGTAGTCTTACTAAAGATAGACTCTTCAAGCCCTTAGGACAACAAAGTTCTGTATCACACTGGCAGTTAAACACCCTCCAGGTTTACAAGTCTTGAAGGTAAATAGTTGTATTTTTTTACTAGAATAGCTTAAACTAGCTTCTTAAATTTCAATGATATAATATTTGTTTTTTCAATATGACCACTTTACACATGGATTAAAGAAACTGGTATTTTTAATTTTTAAATTATCTAGTTTTTGCCAGGTAATTATCGCAACAACAGGAAAAAATTATGACGATCAGTTTGGATTAAACTTGAAAATTAACCATGTCAGACTTAATTTTCCTGCCCCAGGGATTTCAATAGATGCAGGTTCTTGCATTTTGATGCAAGCAAATTAGTTTTTCTACATTTGACCGTTCCTGATTTTGAGCTTGGGTTCTTTTGATGAAGAAATCATGGTCGAATATTGCAAGAATAAAGATAAATATTGTGTCTGCATTTTAATTATAAAATGAATACTTATATTAGACCACTGAACATATATTTAAAGTTAAACGAAGTTAAAGCACTTTTATAAGTAGTTAAGTTCAAGTTGAACACAAGATATATTGCAACTATTTAATTATGAGCCCTTAAAAACTCTCAACAGGGACAAACAACCTCTGGTTTTAAAAAGCTATTGAAATCCGAAATCCCTGCACCTCTGAAAAGACTTTACACGAGCAAAGAACAGTCGTTGGCTCATTAGATGTGATAAATTTGTGAATAAAAAACATATTTAAAAGAACATATTAAACTTAGCCAGGGGGTCAAAAGTGAAAAAAATCAAATATGCTTGCATAAAAATGCAAGAATCTGCATCTTTTGAAATCGCTAAATGATATCTTCTAATGAAAATAATTTAACTAAATGGCATTTAAAGAACATAGATGTATTAATATTTCTGATGACAAACTAAGAATAATTATATATATTATAATTACCTATGTATTAACTTTAATAGTTATAGTAACTGTAATAGCTTTATGATGTACATGTAGAGTAATTTCTAAATTTTTAGTTGAAGATGATAATATTCACTAAGAAAGATTGTTCAGGTCATTATAAGGGGCAAAACTAAAAATTATTGATCAAGGGCACCTTTCTGCTATAAAAATATGCCTTTCATTGCTTGTGTTACTAGTGTAGATCCAGATCAGACTGAACAATTGTGCCATCTGATCAGATCTACATTGGTCATGTCTTGTTCAGAAATAACCAAATATGAATCTGAAAGTGAATATTGCAGATTATGAATAAACAGCAAAGAGATGCAGGGTGATCCTGATCTACACTGTTTGCATATGTTAAGGGTTGAAGTTAGAAATGGATTTTCTGTGCAAAAGTCAATTATTCCATGTTTTGTGTCTACTCTTTCCATGCAGCTTTTATTCCATGTGTGACAATATTAGACCATAAGATTAGACCATATCAACATGCATATCAGTTTGGCTAATCAGAGTCTGTTAATGTTTTGATCTTTTAGGTACATGTACTTTCTGGTCAAGATTCAAAGAATGTATATATAGATCAGATAGATGTGGTGCATGCATTAAAAGGGTCTAAATAAAATTGACAGATAACAGTGGGAAAAGAGTGTCTGTTAAAGGCTTTAGCTAATGAAATGAATTTAAAGAGCCCCTTTATCTGATTTATAAGGTTGGACACTTCCTAAAAATATGGTTACATTAACATAACTCTGGCTCCCTCTGACACATTGTTATACATGAAACCAAGATCAAACAGCCTTTCATGGGGTCCCTGTGTATTTACGTTGAAAGTGAAAATATTCAAGAGACATAGTACAAGGTAAAGAAATAAGCTATAACAATATATGAAATAAATACAATTTTGCTAACTCAACAATTTCCAAACTATATGACTGTCACAGAAAAATTTGTTGTTCCTCTTTTATTTACTAAATGACATTTATAAGGCTAATGGCATTGTTTTAAGTTGTGATGTGTTGCTATAAAGCATGAATATAAAATTATCATCAAAATTGTTATTTGTGTAAATATTGAGTTGCATAAAACCAGGGCTAGGCATTCAGGGTAGTGATGTATTTGATCCTGGTATTGCTCGATCAAACATACATGTATCCTGTAATGTTTTTGTATTTATCCTGTTCAATTGCTTTTAATGTCCCCTTTCTCATTTATTTAAACAGTTCCCCAAAAATTACTTTTGTCAATTTTTTGACCAGTTTTATTTTGTTGAATATCCCCATTTCTAGCAACTATTGTATTGGATAATTTTCAATGATTGTTGTATCTGAGTTATTGGTATTTATATGCAATCCCCCCTCAATTTCTACAAAGAGCATTAGCAAGAAACATAACTCTGTGTACCTTTATTATGGGATTATCTCCCCGTTTTGTACTATGGTTAACCTGTTTCGGCAAGTTGGATATTTCTTAATTTCTACTAAGGGCATTGGCATGAAAGTTCTCACACTTACTTAACAGTGCATAGTTTATGACGCTTACAAGTTACTTATTTCTGGCTAGCTTATTCTTGGGGTTATCTCTCGATTTTATACTAAGAGATAAATGGTTAACCTGTTTCTGAAAGTTGGATATTTCTCATTGTCTGCAAAGAACAGTAAAATTAATTTAACACACTTACTTAACAGTGCACAGGTCATGGCCCTGACAAGTTAAATAACTCCAGCTACCTTATTTCTGAGGTTATCTTCCCATTTTGTACTTAGAGAAATGGTTTATCTGTTTCAGCATGTTGGATATTTCTCAATTTCAATCATGTGCCTCTAATAAATGCCCACCCTCCAAATACTTGCATCATCAGTATTTGTAATAATGCCTAAGCATTAATTACATAAAATATGTAACTTTCCCAATTTTGTCATGAATAATCTGTACATTGTAATCTTAGATTATAAATATGTTACATTAATTGATTTTCATGTAAAATACTTTTTATTCTCAGGTTCTGACACAAGAAAGTTCTTTTTTCTCATTATTTAGATCTAACTTGTGATTTCTTGCTGTTTTAAATATCAATTTAAATTTGTATCATGACAAACTTCGCTACCGGGGCATATGTGTTGTCCAAATACAGCTTCGTTTTTGTTTTTTTTTTATTTACAATGAAAATTTTACTGCAATTTAACTTATATCACATATCTCATTCAACATAGGAAACACACAATGTTGCAAGCACATAAAATGTCTTCTATAGGAGTTTCTTCATTCTGTTTAGTTATTATAAATCTTCATAACTGGAATAAAACTGGAATTCCTGTTACATTGAACATTATGTGTTTGTTTTATTTTGATTATGTTTACGCTCCGCTGGCTTGTGCAAGCAGCCCTTTCAGTGCTTTGATTTTTTTCATGTGACGATTTTTGAAAAAGACTGGAGCCCGTACTATCGGGATGTTGACTGTTTCACTGCGTATGTTCTGATTTTTGTAGTAATACAACGTAATAATCGCAGTCATTCAGATTTCTTCAGCGCAGTGTGATTACATTGTTGTAATTACATGAAAATCCTTCTCCCGCCGACTTTGATGCCTTGCATCAAAATTTTTCTTGTTAATATCTTGTATTGGGCTACCGAAAAGCTTGTGGGTGCCTGATTAATTCATTCTTTAAAGAATTATGGATTTAGTCTCAAATGTACTGAATCTGTTCGAAACTGAAAAATTTGTTAGACAGGGGGATTCAGCAAATGATATATTATATCTCTATGAAAAAGTGAAATACGCATATCAGCAATAGCCACGCTCAGTAAACACAGCCTTCAATCAGAAAGGAGAATCTGGGTGTAAATATCTGGAGGAATTTGGAATTCTTACGAAAATGAGAACCTGAGTGTAAATATCTGGAGGAATTTGAACTTCTTACGAAAATGAGAACCTGAGTGTAAATATCTGGAGGAATTTGAACTTCTTACGAAAATGAGAACCTGAGTGTAAATATCCGGAGAAATTTGAACTTCTTACGAAAATGAGAACCTGAGTGCGAAAATAGCGTAAGAAAAACATATTTATGCAAAGTGCGCGTGGCGTGGTTTCGCCACCCTGCACAAGCAACTCGAAAATAAGAACTTACAGACTGCAAACTGTAACAATATTCTTTTTGTTTATAAGTATGTATTGCACATTAATATGAAGAATATTGACTGCTATATATATATATTTTCTACCAAAATCGCTTAATGATACACTAGTATCAAACTGCATGATGATCGGTTTTCTGCATACAGTACTGTACCTAGTTACTTAGAATATAATCGCATTAAAAAGTTAGTTAACTAATGTTTTTTTGTCAAGTGCAAACATTCACAACAGCTAAAAGTTAATTCGCGGATAAAAAATATGAATAATTGTAGAGATCTGCAAGTTCTCTGCCGCGTAATGTCATGTTCTCCCCGGTCACAAAAGTAATAACAGATAATAAATATACCGGTACTACAATAGTAAGTGTAGAAGATATGTTTATTTGCTTTATTCGGAAATGAACTCGTGTATGATGTACACCTCACCAAATAGGTCCCAACAGATACGGAGAGTAAAATGTATGAAAATATCAGGTCGAGTTGGACTAACGTAAACATTCCCCTTCCAACACTGAGTAAACAGTGAAACTAGAACTAAATGTCAAAGTGAATATAAATGTTAACATTCCCGTTCCGACACTGATAGACAGAGTAAACAGTGAACATAGCATTAAATGTCAAAGTGAATATAAATGTAAACATTCCCGTTCCAACACCGATAGACAGAGTAAACAGTGAAAATAGAACTAAATGTCAAAGTGAATATAAATGTAAACATTCCCGTTCCAACACTGATAGACATCTGAAGTAAACAGTGAAAATAGAACTAAATGTCAAAGTGAATATAAATGTTAACATTCCCGTTCCAACACTGATAGACAGAGTAAACAGTGAAACTAGAACTAAATGTCAAAGTGAATATAAATGTAAACATTCCCGTTCCAACACTGATAGACAGAGTAATCAGTGAACATAGAACTAAATGTCAAAGTAAATATAAATGAAAACGTTCCCGTTTCAACACTGATAGACAGAGTAAACAGTGAAACTAGAACTAAATGTCAAAGTGAATATAAATGTTAACGTTCCCGTTCCGACACTGATAGACAGAGTAAACAGTGAAAATAGAACTAAATGTCAAAGTGAATATAGATGATAACATTCCCGTTCCGACACTGATAGACAGAGTAAACAGTGAAAATAGAACTAAATGTCAAAGTGAATATAAATGTTAACATTCCCGTTCCGACACCGATAGACAGAGTAAACAGTGAAAATAGAACTAAATGTCAAAGTGAATATAAATGTAAACATTCCCGTTCCGACACCGATAGACAGAGTAAACAGTGAAAATAGAACTAAATGTCAAAGTGAATATAAATGTTAACATTCCCGTTCCGACACCGATAGACAGAGTAAACAGTGAAAATAGAACTAAATGGCAAAGTGAATATAAATTTTAACATTCCCGTTCCAACACCGATAGACAGAGTCAACAGTGAAAATAGAACTAAATGTCAAAGTGAATATAAATGTTAACGTTTCCGTTCCAACACCGATAGACAGAGTAAACAGTGAAAATAGAACTATATGTCAAAGTGAATATAAATGTTAACATTCCCGTTCCAACACTGATAGACAGAGTAGACAGTGAAAATAGAACTAAATGTCAAAGTGAATATAAATATAACATTCCCGTTCCAACACTGATAGACAGAGTAAACAGTGAAACTAGAACTAAATGTCAAAGTGAATATAAATGTTAACATTCCCGTTCCAACACTGATAGACAGAGTAAACAGTGAAAAAAGAACTAAATGTCAAAGTGAATATCAATGTTAACATTCCCGTTCCAACACTGATAGACAGAGTAAACAGTGAAAATAGAACTAAATGTCAAAGTGAATATAAATGTTAACATTCCTGTTCCGACACTGATAGACAGAGTAAACAGTGAAAATAGAACTAAATGTCAAAGTGAATATAAATGTTAACATTCCCGTTCCGACACTGATAGACAGAGTAAACAGTGAAAATGGAACTAAATGTCACAGTGAATATAAATGTTAACAGTCCCGTTCCAACAACGATAGACAGAGTAAACAGTGAAAATAGAACTAAATGTCAAAGTGAATATAAATGTTAACATTCCCGTTCCGACACTGATAGGCAGAGTAAACAGTGAACATAGAACTAAATGTCAAAGTGAATATAAATGTAAACATTCCCGTTCCGACACCGATAGACAGAGTAAACAGTGAAAATAGAACTAAATGTCAAAGTGAATATAAATGTTAACATTCCCGTTCCGACACTGATAGACAGAGTAAACAGTGAAAATAGTACTAAATGTCAAAGTGAATATAAATGTAAACATTCCCGTTCCAACACCGATAAGACAGAGTAAACAGTAAAAATAGAATTAAATGTCAAAGTGAATATAACTGGAATAAAATTATAAGTATCTTGCATGAGTGTGAGGTGAAGATGGAAAAACCTTTCACCGAGGGGGAACTGTTTTGCGAGAACGAGGTTCTGCCGAGTTTCCGCCAAAACAGTTCACCCGAGGTGACAGATTTTTCTTTCTTAACTGAATGTCCCATGAAAGATACTTTTTTTGCATACCTTTTACTGTTCCTAACATTTGTGTACATGCATACAAACTAAATTTTGTTTCTTTACGCTAAAATATTTTCCAAATGACGTGACTAACTTGAATAAATTACGTCAGATACTTGAAGACGTGACGTCACTCATGTAGCACGCGAACGTTATCTTTTCCCTAGGGAAAAGATAAGATTTTCTTTCCCCGGTAAAACACGCGGAAATATTTATCCGGTATGCAAGAAAATAGTATGCAGTCTGTAGGTCCGTATAATTCGAGTTTATACATACGGCATACTGTCATTATGATCCTGTTATTATATACCTCTCTCGCTAATAAAAAACAACGATGTGAAGACGCGAAACAACGAAGCGAGAATACGATATTAATATCGCGTTCTCACATCGTACTTTCACGTTCTTTTATTGTGTTTTCGCGTTGTCGTATCGTACGTACTTTCGCGATCTCGCATCGTGTTTTCGCGTTTTCTTGGTCTCGCCCTCAGGACAGCGAGACCACGAAAACGCGAAAACACGATGAGAGGTCGCGAAACAACGATGTGAGGTCTTGAAAATACGATGCGATGGCCCAATATTAATATCATGTTCTCACATCGTACTTTCGAGACCTCGCATCGTGTTTTCGCGATCTCGCATCGTTGTTTCGCGTTCTCGCTCCGTGTCTTCGCGTTTTCGTGTTCTCGCCCAAGAGGTCGACAGCACGAAACAACGATGGTCCCAACGGAATTCCGTACATGTAGGATAAGTGCTCAATAGTAAACTTTCCAGGTTGTCACGTAGGATAATCTCTTAACAGTAATCTTTCAAGGTTGCCACAAAGGATAAGATTTTCAAGTTTGTCTCGTCAAAAAATTTTTCCAGGTCGTTACTTATTTCAATTCAAATAATACTTTATAAAAATAATTCAGGTTTAGATAAAAACGTGTTCATGCATCTTACAAAGGAGAAGTCATTTACAAGAAAACACACAGTCTTAAGTGCGTAATGGTGACCCCTCTCAGATTTACGTACATAATGTCTGAATTATAAATATAAGAAATCTTTCTCAGTGTTCAGTCAAATGACCTTGCGTCTGCCGTCGTTAAATCAAAATCACAAGGACTGCTATTGCCGACAGAGCGCATTACAATTGATCATAGGGCGCATTTCTACTTTCTCACCAAAAACATAAATAAAAACATAACAGAGAATGAAACGACTTCAATTGTAGAACATTACTACTGCCAACATAGCACATTACAATCGCTCTCAAATGGCATAACTACTGCTCTTCAAGAGCTTAACTATCACTCACTGAGCCCTGAGCAGATTATTACTGCTCACAGAGCACATTACTTATTTTTAAAAATAGAATTACTGCAGATCGCATATTGCAATACTTCTGCAAAGATATGGGTCATTCTTTTCCACATAGAACATTATTGCTGCACATATACGGGGCATTACTTATCACATAAGGCATACTACTTCTCGTAATGGGGCATTACTTCTTTTGGAGAAGGACATTACTTTTGCTCACAGAGATCATTACTTCTGCTAACAGAGAGCATTACTACTGCTAACTGAGAGAATTACTACTGCTCACAGGGAGAATTACTACGGCTCACAAGATGCGTAACTACTGCTCACTACGAGCATTATTACCGCTCACAAGATGCATTACTACTGCTAACAAGGAGCATTACTACTTCTCTCAGGAAGCATTACTACTGCTCACAGGGAGCATTATTACTGCTCACAAGATGCATTACTACTGCTCACAGAGAGCGTTATCACTGCTCACAAGGAACATTACTATTGCTCAAAGAGAGCATTACTATTGCCCACAGGGAGCATTACTCCTGCTCACAGAGAGTATTATTACTGCTCACATAGAGCATTACTATTGCTCACGGAGAGCATTACTTTTGCTCACAGGGAGCATTACTTTTGCTCACAGAGAGCATTATCACTGCTCACAGAGAGCAATACTTTTGCTCAAAGAGAGCATTACTATTCCTCACAGGGAGCATTACTACTGCTCACAGAGAGCATTATTACTGCTCACAAGGAACATTAATATTGCTCAAAGAGAGCATTACTCCTGCTCACAGAGAGTATTATTACTGCTCACATAGAGCATAACTATTGCTCACAGAGAGCATTACTTTTGCTCACAGAGAGCATTATCACTGCTCACAGAGAACATTACTATTCCTCACAGGGAGCATTACTATTCCTCACAGGGAGCATTACTACTGCTAACAGAGGAAATTATTGCTCACAACGGGAATAATAACTAGTGCTCACATAAAACATTACACATTCTCACAGAGCATAATTTATTTCTCTGCACCGAGCAACTTTATGAGAAAACTGGGTTTAGAAATAAAAATCTTAACACACTGCACATCAAACCTCTTGTTATTGAAAACCACAGAAGCGCCAATGGGAATAGAATTATGCAGTTTGTAAACAAGAAACATTACATTGCCGAGACTGTGGTAGCGTGTCATGACACATTTAACATAAATCGCCGACCGAGAAATTAGTCTTCATAAGCAGTTAGTAGTTTCCTGGAAACGAAAAATTTCATATAACCTGAAATGTTTGTGTTGTTGATGTTGGTTTGTTGTTATTGTTGTTGTAAGTTTGGGGTCGGTGCATTGTAGATCCTAACTTTAACCCTAAGTGACAATCAATTTTGACAGTTCAAGAGTTTACACCTTCGTTAATTTTCCTTCTATCCTTCAATGATGATAATGCTATAGAGAAATATTTATTTTATGCGTTCCAGTGAAATATAGAAATTTTCAAACAGTGGAATATCATTTTTATTTTCACTGTTTTTTCACGTTGGTACCCAAACGTACATAACATTCCGAATGAGAACGTTTAGAAAACTGGCTCAAGTTTGGGTATATGACGTCATGACGTCACGTCATAAACAAACGTTTTGGGTGCCATTTCTTGCAACTTTTCTGTCAAATTCACGCAAATTTCGCACTAAAAGCATAAAATACGAATTCCTGAGCTCACTCGGTGAACTATATTTCTATCATACACTGGTAGAAAGAAATATCCTCTAGATATTATTTTATTTAAAAAAAAACTTTCCATGGGATTGAATATCCGGATGATAAAATTTTTTGTTGTTATTTAAATTAAATATTTTCCTCGACCCTATCCCTAGTATATCTCTGCTTGAAAATGCGGTTTCTGTGATAGCTTCTATCCCTATGTTCGTTTAGCGTTTCCCTATCAGTTTGTCTCTTTTCCATCAACTAATATGAACTAAGGCACTGCCTCAATGCGAGCTCTAGTGCAAAACTCTTATATTCAAGAAAACTTTTTAACTTGCTGCTTTTGAATGACTTGAAACATCTTGAACTACAATTTTTTAAATTTTTATTTAGGTTGTTACACTTTAGCAACAAGCTATGCATTTTACTGTCTTTACTCTGATTATAACACTTCAAAAATTACAATTTTGTAGATTTCCTTCAGGCCACCATGGTAGCTTAGCTGATAGCCCAACGAATTGTGCGCAACAATGACTTTCTATATATACGATGTCCGCCCTTCGCGCACAACCCAGTTAGCATTCAAATCAAGGCGGAAAATTTTCCTTCTATGTCTATATGCTAGCGATAAGAATCCTTGTCGCAACTTTTGACGCTTTAAATAGTTTTTTAAACCTTATATATCTTTAAAAAAATTACATACCTTTAAAGTTAATTCCAATTAGAATCAATATTATGTGATCTTTTTTTCAGAAACTTGCTTGTTTATTATGAAAAAAAACTTATAAAACTCCACACATGTCAACAGTTTTTATGTTGCACCGCTAAAAGTCTACCTGACTGTAGTGTATCGATTTATGAAAGGGACGCTTTCATTGGTTATTACGTTAAAAACTTCATGTAAACGGCATAAACAATAGTAGGTTAAAAAGTTTTATTTGTGAAATCATTTTATAAATTTTTATTTTATTGATACTTTAGGGACTATTTATGTTTTATAACAACAAATGAACATGGTAGTGCTGAAATTTTCAAGTGGCAGTGAAAAAATGGGAATTTAAATCGGGTCGATTTTCACCACAGTTTTGATCCTAACTGCTTGAGACGTAAAGGACAGACGTCTATAAAAAGTCAGTATGATAATGGGTCTGTACTTGGAGTCGAATTATTGAGACTACTTAGCTGACAGAGCATCACAATGAAAAACCGGATCTAATGTTCAAAATAGTCCCTCCTGCTTTCACACTCGGGGCATGCGACCCGACGATGGTGCAGTTACCTATTTTGTTTTGGTTCTTCTTTTATGTACAGGCCTAAAGCTAATACTGAAATGCTGGTAACACAGAATAACACGTGATAATAATCTAATTATACTGATATACTGGAAACATAAAAAAAGTATTATTAAAAAATCTTTGCATTAAGGTTCCCATTTCAGGCATGACTGCATCAAAATAGGCATAACAAAATGCACGATAGACAATATAATGGACGTACACAGATACAAGATAATCTACTGGACGCACGATACCGTTGCACAAAATTCAGTCAATGTTTCTGGCATATGAAAAAGGTATCGTCAAACCTGTCTTAAGCAGCCACCTGTGTATAGCAACTATCTGTCTTAAACAGCCAGTTTGAAGATGTCCTAAACTGACTGTTCTTATTTTTACCTGTCTTAAGCAGCCATCAGCCTTAAACATCCACTTTTTGTCACTCCCTTGGGTGGCTGCTTAAGACAGGTTTGACTGTAATTATTAAAAAACATCAACACTTTTCCATTTTGTATTTTGCCTTTTTTTGGCCAACTCAGTCTGAGGAAAATGAAATTATTGATGTTATTAAAAATGCAAACTTTTGTGATAAGGACTTCAGCATGGGGCGAATCGCCTATTCATGTAAAGAAAATGCTTATGCACTGCAGAACCGAAAGTGAGAAACAATGGGTCGACGTTTTGCATATATTTGACAAACACATGTACAAACATAATGAAATCTACCTCAAAGCATTCAAAAAGATCTGTCTGGAAGCAATCGCTAAGTTTACTGGCGCGGACACAAGGTTGATGGTGTTTTGACAGCCTCGGTCTGATTTGAGTGTTGCGCGCGCGATGGTTCTCTGCATTACGTCATATGTATATTTTTATTAAAAAAAACAAACCTATAAAAATGATTGTATATTTGTGTTACAAATGCATTATGTTGACTATTCTTCTTATTAAAAATAAGAATAAAAATAAATTATTGAATAAAAAATTGGTACTCTTAAGCCTAAAGACGGTAAAGAGTGTATCCGTGAGATTTGCAACCCTATGCGATGCGATCGGAACGCTTCGGATCACACTTTTTTTAAAGCGATGGTATTTGGGCATAACATTTACGCACATTACCGTAAAAGCTCGCTTGCTCGCGAGCCCCCGCTCGCTAGAGCTCGCATATTACCTGTCCCGTTCCCGTTTACCTGTCCTCTCACTACGTCCTCAGCCTCATTCCAAAGCACCGCTGTCATCATATAAAAAACATTCAGCCAAAACGACATATTGTATTATTTTGGCTTTAAATTGTTTATATAGTGTTGGATATTAATACAAGTTTAAGGCATTTTAGCTGTTTCCCTTTATCGTTCTAATAATTCTTAACGTATATATACTGGCCCAGTACATCTCTCTGATTGCATCTCTCTGCTTGCAATCCGCGGCCCCTGTCATCGCTTCTATTCCTACGTTCTTTTAGCGTTTCTTTCAGTGTGTCTCTTTTCCCATAAGCTATCACCTACCCTCGTTCACCTTTCCTTTCCGTCCGTACTCTGCCGCCTCATTCCAAGGCAACTCTGTAAAAATATTAATAACGTTGAGCCAAAAAGACCGTTTCACTGAGGAATAGCCGTAATATCAATACCGTATATAGGAAACAAATCAAGAAGAGGGTGTTACTTGATTTAATGCCTCCTATTGGCCAAGTCTTGCTGTTCCATGATACGAGAAATAAAGCATAGCAGGAAATTGCAATCCAATAAATTATTTGAATGTTGCAAGTCTAGCCAACTGTAATTATAGGGGGAACCATATGTGGAAATAATGTGCTTATCGAGTCAAAACTGCTATAACATATAGAGCATCTGATACTTTAATACTCTTACCGGGCAATTAAAAAGCTTTATACTACTTTGAACAACATATACTCGTTTATAAGTGCTTGGCTGATTTACAAGAGGTCCTACACATTTAATGGATTAATAATTTGCTCTGCTAACAGCTGTAAGAAAATCTACAATACTTTTAGGTTAGCCGAGTCCAAGGTTTGTGTTATCCTTTTGTATCGGAACGTGAAGAAATTGTTAAGGCCGCCTGCATTTGTCACTGATATCAAATTATCTCCAAGGCAAAATGCAGTAGAGTTAAACTTTTATCTTTAGTTGAGATCTTTATACGTAAGGAATTGTTAGAAAGGTTAATAGAAATAACTAGATAAAAATGCATAATTATATTTACATCCAAACACAAAATATAACTGACACAAAACATAGTTTTAAATTGCCACATAAGTTATTGTTTGTTCTTTTTTTTCTAAAAATTTATACAAAATGAGATATTTGAATTTCCTGGTCGCGTAAATTTGTGATAAAGGAATATAAAAATAGCGACTTCTCTCTTCATCATAATTGAATGTTCGTTATTTCAAAAGATTTTATTTTTTTATCGATAATGGTACACTGACGACTGTAAACTGTCATTAATCGATATTCAACAGGATTTTACCCAGGTTGATTTTGAAATTTCATTTGTATGACGTCATACTTGCGTTAAATTGGTATCTCGAGGTGGCGTAGTGTTGAGTGTCTGTTTCATCCAAGAAGTCTTCTTAATTACTTCTTTAAGACATCTTCTGCTAAATTGGTCATGCATTAATATAATTTTGATATAAGATGTAAACTTACTTTTACGTTCTTTGATCGTTATTGAAATAAAACTCTTCAAAGAGACTATAATGTGTGTATAATGTGATCCCTTGCGGTCATTACAAGATTTGTATGACAAAGATTATAATGATAAGTATATTAGTCATATTATAAAGCAATCACTGAGCCTTTTTGTCACGTTTCTAGAAGTTAAATAAGAATCATAGGTTACTGTCTTATGATAACAGGTAAATTGGTCAAGCCCGATATGATCGTAGGAAAGGCGAGAGCCAAACCTTTTCAGACCATATCAGCCGTGTCCAATATCACTAGTACAAGTACAGTTCTTGTTAATTTTGTAAAACAAAGGACTTCTGTTTAGGGCCTATGAATACATTTGTCTTGGAGAAAATTCTGTAGAAAGTAGGCCATTTCGTTTATATTGTTTACGTTTTTTAAGTGTAAAGAATACAGCAAAATGCAGTTCATTAAAATTAAACACAAAAACCTGCTATAAACGTATCTTTTTGCATATGTTAAGAAGCGTTTGAAATAACTAGATCTAAACAAATACCTAAAATTCTATTAACATTCCGACACAAAATTTAAACTACACAAAACATCATTTTTAATGCCCACGTGAGTAATATGATACTCACAACAACATGTTTTGTCTTTTTATCTTACATATGTTAACTATATGAGATATTTGTAAAAGTGTGCCCGACCTTGAATTTCTGTTAGCGTTAATGTGTTACACGTTAATTTCTCTCTTTAAAATGGATAGTTTTTTAAAAGAAAACATATTGTTGTCAGTATAATGCTCATGTGATCTTAAAAAATAATGGTTTGTGTCGTGTATATTTTTGTTCAGATGTTAAAAGAATTTTAGTGTATTTTATGTCAAGCTATTTTTCTTTTCTTTTCTATATGTAACTTTTCTTAACGTAGGTAAAATGAAGATATATAAATATGATTATTTGTGCAAAAAAAAACAAATGCATTTTGAATTTCGATATTTGTTATTTTTACCGATGAAAGTACAATGCTAGTGTAGACGGCCCTAAACTAATCAAAATCCAAGCACATCTGCTATTGCCCCTGTGGTCACTTACCCGTGTCTTCTTTAAGGGGAGATGTGCAGGGTCGAGCAGATGTACTCGGTAAAATCGTAAACAGATCGATCTATATAACACTTACGTGTACTTTTCGCTAAACTCTACATTTCAAACCCTCCAGGAGGAAGTTTTCGGTTAATTTTACCATTTTACCGGACCTGAAAACAATCCGCTGAAGAAATCCCTATACAAAAATACATTCTATATTAAGCGATCATTGGAATGTCACGCTTACTATTCGTGGTGGCCCAGGCATTTTGAAATAAATGGCGACGTCGATAGTCGGCAAGGTACACCGAATGCGTATTTTGGTTGAAGTGATCACGTGACAATCCCAAAAACCACCGCGGCTTTACGCGGGAAATACAAAAAAGCTAACCTATGCGCGTCGCATAGGATAGGAACACCATTTATATATCTTTTTTTTATAAAATATTTGTTTGAAATATTTGGGTGTAAATCAATATTTGAGCTTCAAATAATGATATTCAACTGATTAATAACCCTTTTTGCAAATCTGTTCCATTCATCAATCCTGTACATCTCCCTTTAAATCACAACATGTATAACAATTTAAATTGTGTGTGATTGCATTTGTGCAGTTTTTTTTAAAATTCCTTATAGGCAAGGTTTTTAAGGCTTTATCAAAAAAAAAAATAAAACTCGTTGGCACTAGAGGGAACCTGGAATCGGATATTATAAATAATTAATGTTGATTTATTTATTGGGAAGTGTTTTATTTTGACACCAGAAATACACTACAGGTACTACACTTTATTGAATGTTAATATTTAATGTTTAATTGAATAATTATTTATCTTTTCAACAATAATGTGATGTTTTTATTATTATACAATATAATCGCTTTATTATTAAAAAGCAAGAAAATCATTATTTTAACACCTCACAATTTTCAAACGGCATGACTGACACATTATAATCGCTTTAACCATCACATATATATGTACATGTATGATAATATTTTGATGAAATCAAGTATCGTATACTTGAACCAATGTTTAAACGGTTTGAGTAAAATAAAGCCATGTTCTGTGTACATTTTAAAAAGTACTTGTTTTGCGTAAGTACAATAGTAATTTAAAGAAATATTAACACTTTTTTTACAAATTGAATTGATATTTACAAAAACAAACAACATATGTTACCTGGTGTTTCGTGTTTAATTTGTATTCGTTTTTCTGTTGTTGTTTTTCGACCTAATTTCTGTATAGGTTAAATATATTTATCTTCATTGACGTGTTTACTTTTTGATTGAGTTACCGTTGCTAAGCAAATGTATAGTTGTAGCAACCAAACAATATTTAAAATTACTTATTTCTTGTGTCGCTCGTCAAACGGCCACATTTTTACAGTGGTCATGACTGAGAACAAACTGCCTTGTTGCATCAGATGACAGAAACAATAACAATGACAAGAAACTAATCGAAATATTTTGCCATATTCTGTAGGAATCACAAACCGAGAAATTGTCTGTGTTCTGCCGCTGTCAGTATGTTGCTAAGTTTGTTTTTATATTAAGAGTAACATTTTAGTAATCTTAAATGAATGACGGTTCAACACAGGAATTTGTTTCTTATCGGAAATATGTACACGCAAGGGGCCACAGAAATATGAAGTATATCCGCTATAGAATGACACGGTATAAAATATAATATACATTATAATTGGAACGACATGGTACACCATATATTATCTTACTGCGAAGAAATTTCCATGATTTGTCGTTGATGTATGCCCGTATTTACGAATCAATCATAAGAAAGCCCGTACCTTTCCCTTTTGACGTCCAACGTTTGGTTGTCGTCCGCAATTTAGTTTTGAATTTTAGAAAAAAATGCATAAAGTAAAGAAATTCTATTTTTTGTTACGATGTTTGCTCTGGGAATACCGTCAGTGTTCAGGGAATAACTTTGTCGAGTTTTCAAATCAGACGATAACAACATTAAATCTTACTTTTTCAGAAGAATAAGGGAAATCACCAGCCAATATATTATGTATAAACGTTATACATGTAGTATTGATCTCGTGTACATGTAATTTTGAGGATTTCAGTGTTCGAAATTAAATGAGCGAACTAAATGAAAGGAAAACAGCAACTTCAAAGAGTTCTTATTATCTTTCGACTTGAAAAAGGTTTGCATTATAATAAAACAATCATTAGGTTAATTGAAAGTTTATATTATCTTGTCAATTTGGGTGTTATATGATGCCTCTTCTGCGGTTCGGGTAATGTGACATCCAGACCGGATATATTTCCTTTTAATACAATGTCTAGGAACCAAACGGCTAAAATATGAGAGACAATGTATATTATATAAAGGAAAGACGTGGTAAAAAATATCACTGGAACGAAATTATAAATAATATGATAGGATTGACATAGTATAGAATACACCTAACAACTTTTCTAAGTATACACATTCGTATCGGGACATTACTGGCTTGATAATTGAGTTTT
The DNA here is from genome assembly GCA_038501625.1 of Corbicula japonica. NCBI lineage: Eukaryota > Metazoa > Mollusca > Bivalvia > Venerida > Cyrenidae > Corbicula > Corbicula japonica. Next base: position 3,419,129 of record JAZAYU010000050.1, read on the forward strand.
TGCTCTGAAACTTGCAATAAACATGCAATAAATACTAACTGTTTTATTAGTAAAACAAATATTCAAAATGACAGACAACTGACTGCTCACAATCATTTCCAATACTGGCACCAACACAGAATACAAATTCACAACATCAGTCAAGAACGCATAAGACAACCATCATTTCATGGAGGTAATGCAGTACTGAACGACACTTTGGGAAATCCTAGCCCATTTCGTACGCACCTTCCAAGTTCAAACCACAAGCAGATTAAACTTGCTTGAAGGTGTGAAAGCACAACCGGAAAAAGGACTTGTCGCAGATATTCCTAAGAATTTAAGTTTCCTTGGTTAAGAACTGCTTCAGTCTTCGAAATGCACGTGCATTATGGAAGTCGATAACTTAACAGTGTAAAATAAAGACTTACTGTCATATGATAGGTATAACAGTTGCAAATTCGTTCTTACAAATATGAAAAATGTCGGGAGGAAAATAGTGTATACTTAGAAAAGTTGTTAAGTGTATGGTTGACAATATAATAGTAACAACATGGTATAGAATATAATTAAATATATCGCCCATATTATTCACGTCGACACAGGTACATGGTAAATATGAAGTGGGGCACGTCACGGGAAAAGGTACCTTCGGTCATTTTATTGATATTTTAGTTTTTACTAAATTTAAAAAGAATTTACAAATATAAATCAATTTCTTATACCTAAAATGGGATTTTATTACAGATTTTAACAATAAAATGGTATTTTTACCGCGAAATCCATAATAAATAATGTCGTCTGCTCAAATATGACGTCATTTCAAAAATTGACGTCAACTTTCCGAAGGTACCTTTTCCCGTGACGCGCCCCAAATGATTTTCCGGTAAGAACACGTGAGAGCAACAACATTCTCAGTTTCACGATTCCTATGTACATTTTTGTAAATAACGGTCAAACATATAAACAATTATTTTCTATACCGTCTCATTAAACAATTTATGCGAGTTACTGTTCATAATTTACAAGACGGATTGTTCCATGTATAAAAAATGTAGCAATTAACACATACATCTAAAATTAAACCAATGCTCTCCAAAATTTGCTTTCCCACTGGGTTCTAATAATTCACATTTGAATAAAACTAACACGACTTGGAACTGAAAGTCGAGAGAAGTCTCGTATAATATCAGATTTCCAGATGTCAATTGATAAGTGTTTTGTGGCAGCTCACTGTCATAGATCGTATAGTATGGTTTCATGCTGAAGCCTTTACTGCTCCTATAACGTCATGAAACCAAAGTCACGCTGTCAGAAACAGTCAAGGTGATTATACTCTACATGAAATGCCCGGATGGAACTGGATATGTACGACTGGCATAAGTACCTGTATTCTACAGCAAAGTTTTCTGAGCAACAATATATTTTGTACATATCGTCTGGTGTATGCCGGTTTTCTTTCTTTTATTTCTTTCTTTTCACCTGATTAATGTCTGAACAATATGTACACATGTTGTAAGAATTGTAATGTGTTTAGGGGTTTATTTTTAATTTGAATGTTATAAATATGATGTTTTTCAAGTGAAAACCAAAAACGTCGGTTCGTGTATGAAGAGTAAATTAAATACTGTAAAATATGGTATCACCTCGTTTGCACTGCTGTCGTTTATGTTTATGTATACTATATATACTTTATATTATGCATCACTAAAAGAATTCCAATGTACATTACATAATTATAACGTAACATTCACAATGATGTCCACAGAGGTCACATATTTGCATGCCTTGACTCAGTACTTGACCACAATAAATAATTTTTCAAAAAAGAAAGTAGTAGCTCTGATTTTTTTCACATTACACATATATGTCTTCTAAAATAAACCCTGTAAGAAACAATAATTATTGCAAACTGAGTAACGAACAAAAGGAATCAGTTGCAACTGACTACTTTTTTTCGTTACTTAGTTTGCAATAAAAAATCTTTCAAAATCAAAATGTGTAACTAGTACTGACCTTGCCTTGTAAGATTTTACTAGTACCGACTTTGCTTCGCCTTCTAATATTTAATTATAACCAACATCGCCTTTTTATGTTTAATACGTACGAAGATCACATTTTAATATTTAACTAGCACCACCAGCTTCCTTTTAATTAAAAAGTTTAACTAGTTCCAACTTCGTACGCTACATTACAAACAAGAAATATCTTTAAAAAAGATAAACGGCGTTGATGGAAAAGATTTATATATACATGTATATAAGAAAGAAAGAAATACAGAGAGGCAAAGCAGACACAGTTTAGTTATTTTATTTTATTTGTTATAGCTGTTGACGAACCCTCCCTGCCTTCTTAGTATGACTTAGAGATTAAGCGACCGATTCATGACAACTCATAAATTCATTGAAAGTGTCTTTCAAAAAAAAAATGTTGAAGCTGTTGCAACAATTTCATACAGTGATAACAAGTCGATTAAAGAAGCAAAATATTCAGTTTCAATAAAATACCTCGTGTAGAGTGAAAATTCATGATGAATAAATGTCCTTGAAATTTAATAAATATAAATAATAACAGCCTGTTACAAGAGCGAAATCTACCAACTTTTACGTATATTAAGTTTAAAAAAAGTGTCCGTCCTGAGTATTGAACCCGGGGCCTCCGCTTGAGAGGCGAGAGTGTTAGCCACTACACTACAATGAACATGTCTTACGAACTTGAAATTAACAATCAGTATCAACGGAACTAGAAAGGAACCAGTAAGAACATTTCTCTTTCGTTTTACACTGTGTATTGTATGCAAGTGACACCCAAGAATATTCCATATAATATTATATTTAAGCCATCAATATTGACTTAACTGGTTACTTAAATCGTAGATATGTTTTTCCTCCAATACAACACCCACTAACAACCAATCTAATTAATCTATTTGATTTTTCCGCTGCATAATAATAAAATCCCACTAGATACCTCTCCAGCCTGCTAGATGCCTCTCTGGTGTAAATAGCTACCAATCGAAATAGTTTATTTCATTTTCCCTGTGCATAATAAGAGAATACGAGTATTATTTACAACATTTCATTGGTCGAAAAACTAGGTCAAAAGTGAGCTTAGACAGCTAACGCCGAAAAAACATCCTTAGGCCGGTATTCCATAGTTCCGTGATGCGTGATCCGTGTCCGTGTCCGCGATTTTTCATTCACCAAAGAAATAGTTGGGTATATTCCATACCTCCGCGACCATATCCGTGTTCGCGACGCGGAACGGACACGGTGTTATGGAATGTGTCCGCGACGTGGAACGGACACAGAGGTATGAAATATACCCAACGAATGGAATACCGGCCTTAGGTCGTTATGAAACATTACTTAGGTGTAAATCATTAACTTTGAAATACAGAGCTGGTGTTGAATTTTGATTGATGTTCTAGAAACTTCATTTCTTTTAATTATATAATACTTCATGTAACAATACACAGTGTCAGCATCAAATACACATCAAAGCATTTTCCCATAAAATTGAAATCATTTAAAAGCGTTATTAAACAAATGCCAATTTTGAAACTTAAAACAATTCAAAAATGTTGAAACTGCTGAATTTACTTATATATGACACGCGATGTTTTGGCTACAAGCCCGTTTAAGTTGAAAATGAAATAAATTGAAGAAAATTTGCAAAATACAGCATTTATAAGGTCTAGCGAAAGAGAAGAATGATCTTTAAACAATATTTTAGGTCGTAAGAAAGCGACTAGGGAAATATCAGACAATCTTAACGAGACAATATGTTCAGTGGATGTTTTGTTTATTGAATATTTCACAAGTGGTGTCAAAGGAGCACAACTTGATCTATAGCAAATTGGCACATCATTCCAGATTATTGAACCTTATTGTTTCTCCATAACAAACAATAGTTTTACTGCTTAATCTTACAATAAATTAATTTCCTATAGAACTATAACTAGAATTATACCAGTTTTAGACAACTTGTACTTGTTTATTCACATGAGAACCTTTTGGGGCAAGTAAGATTTGTGCATCCTAGAACCTTATTTAATCCCCAAATTGTTTTGCAACTGTTTGTTCCAAGGCGATAACCCGAATGGTTCTCATTTTCGTTAATTGTTTGTGATGTCTTATTTGACATTGATATTCTTTTAAACACATGCTCTCTTTTCCTCTCTACATTTTCGCAGCGTGGAGAAGAAGGACTTGTTTTCCGAGAGAAGCGATTCCTGATATGCATATTTCACTTTTTACGATACTTCTTCGTGTTTTATTTCTAGCAACAACATTTACAAATTTTTAATGATTTGGATGCTATCAACGTTTAGATGTTTACAATTAAACAGAGAATAAAGAACATGTGAAAGCTACATGCACACCAAAGTCTTGAGCGGAATTTAATGCCAGTGCCATTTCATCACAAGCTTTCTTAACACAAAGTATATGTGCGGACTAGATGCATTTTAAACAAAATGTTCGCTAAAAACTGACAGCCTCGACATTCGAGTATATAAATTGATATTTTGCCTTTCTTCAATCTTCACGTTCAGTGCGACAGTTTTCAATGGTCGCGAAAAAAAATTGTGTCTCCGGAGTTTTTCATTTTGTCGTTGCTGTTTAAGAAGGGGTGCATTTTCAAAATTAACGAGGATTTCAAACGGTTTGAATATGTATTATTTCCTGAGCCAAAATGAAAACTTGACAAAATTAAATTGAGGAACTCCTATAACATTAATGATGACAGGGGGTGCAAATATCTGGACCCAAGGTTATAAAGCTGAACATGGAAACCAGTCTCAAATCTCAAGCATCTGATTGGGTGAAATGGCGACTGGTCGCCATTTCAGCCAATCAGATGCTTGAGATTTGAGACTGGTGGACCCTGGTGGACTTTGAGCACGAATTTGTTTATCTTGAAAGTTGTTAGAGTTTTATCTATCCGTTTTAAAAAATAGAAAAAATTAAAACAAATATTTGGTTATGGGAAATCAACAGTGTTGGATTTTGTTCTTTCATTAAAAATACCACAAAATAAATAAAGGATAAAAATAGCATCAATGAGCAAACGTTTTAAATTAAAAAAATGTCAAGTTTTCATTTTTATTATCTATTTCAACCAAAACGCACCAACAGGCAAATTTTAATGTCAGCTGTTCAACGTTTATTACAAATTGCTACTAATTGTTAGGCATCGAGGTGAAGTCATATTTCTCTCGATTGATTGGGAATGTGTCCAGTACCTAAGGAGAACTATAAATGATCCTATTTATTTGTTCATTTTATACTCACTTGTCTCTGGTCTCGGTAAGATCATTAAGTACCCGCCCTTTGGCTTTGCAATGTGTGTAGCTTCTTATGTTTTATATGTTTGTGTACTTTTGCATGCAACATTGTTGAGCCGATGGGTGGGTTGGAGTTATTTCACCAAGACAACTTGCAATTGTTTTGTGATACGAGAACCTGTTGGGGCAAGTGTGAGGTTGGTGCACCCTAGAACCTGGTTTAAACCCCCAGTGGCGAATTGTTTTGCCACTGACCGTTCCGAGGCGGTAACCCCTCGGGTTCTTACTTTCGTTAATTGTTTGTGGCGTCCATTTTGAAACTGATTATTGTAATACCATGCTCTTTTTTCCTCTCTACTTTTTGGCTGTGTGGGGAGGCTGTGTCTGCTGGATGTGACCATTTAAGGAATGATTCTTATTTTGGTGCGGTTCATGCAGATTGGACGTGCACGCGAGAGCTGGCAAATCCATAAAGCGCGCTAGCGTTTTATGGTAAATTTGCCAGCTCTCGCGTGCACGTCCAATCTGCATGAACCGCACCAAAATAAGATTCATTACTTATATTTACATTTTATTCATTTTTTTCTTTAAATAAACTTAAGTCGAACGCTTTCAAAAAATTAGTATTAAGTGAAAAGGGGGAGTAATACGCGAGAGTTTTCAATAGTAACAGCCACGACGTTACTGACGTCAATACGGGTCATGCGGTTCATGCAAAATGAACCGAATTTTTTTAAACGAAGAAATCAATAGGAATGTAAATATTCCTGATATGCATATTTCACTTTTTTGTCGTTCTATTATGTTACAGAATGTTAATTGCCAGCCAGCTGCAGTCCACCGACGCCAGAAAGGTTTTCCCGTGCTTTGACGAACCTGCCATGAAAGCGACGTTTTCAGTGTCAATCACACATTCCTCAGGTAACAGAAACAATCAATACGATTTCTGAAGTTATCATAACGACCAATCCGTTATTACACGGAAACAGGTTTTTATCGAATCTGCATCCCACTCTTTGTGAATATCCGTTGTAATGTGAAATAAATAGTGTGATGTTACAATGTCAAAGAGAGCTGCTAAATTATAATGGCTAATTAGCACGATCTTTCCACCCCCACATTGATTTGTTACACACTGTTATTTTACTAATTCACTCTGGACTTATAAAATGAGTTCATATATACTGGTACGATTGCTATACGGTAAGACATTTATAAGGTTTGCGTCATCTGACGCACAGTCTTTACCGTAAGACAAGAGCGGTATTCGAGGCACAGTCTTTACCGTTAGACAAGAGCGGTATTCGAGGCACAGTCGTTACCGTAAGACAAGAGCGGTATTCGAAGCTGCGAAGCTGTCTGTACCGTTAGACAAGAGCGGTATTCGAGGCACAGTCTTTACCGTTAGACAAAAGCGGTATTCGAGTCAAAGTCTGTACCGTTAGACAAGAGCGGTATTCGAGGCACAGTCTTTAACGTAAGACATGAGCTGTATTCGAGGCTGTCTGTACCGTCAGAAAAGAGCGGTATTCGAGGCACAGTCTTTACCGTTAGACAAGAGCGGTATTCGAGGCACATTCTTTACCGTAAGACAAGAGCGGTATTCGAGGCTGTCTGTACCATAGACTGTATTTATTAAAGGCATGAGAATTTTCCGCGGATCCGCGGATTTCCGCGGTTTTTGGGTCGACCAAGACCATTTTTGAGATCGATGCAAATCCGGTTTTTTTTCGGGGGGTGGGGGGGTGGGAGGGTGCAGGGAGGGAGTACATCTCGACGAAACCGATCGGTTATTCGTCTTGACTTTAGACTACCCATGCGTCGACCAATCGTAACGCAAAATACAAACTCGCTATCCAATGGAAAACCTCGATAATAGAAATCAAGAAACGTGATGCAATTTATTGGCAGCCATGTTTTTACATTGCGATAGCGATTAAGTGATTCATGATGGAGAAATTGACTGATAAGACGCGTTAAAAATAAAAGATATCGATTCAGACTGTACAAATAAGTTTTCCTTTGGCTGGTTGGACCGCGAAGTAACGTTAGAGGTCGATGGGAAGGAAATTAATAGATCAGTACTGTCGGATATCGTAAAAGTAGCGACAGCAGGAGTTCTGTTGTGCATGCTCTGCCAAAAAACTGTTGTTTACGGGAAAAGGGGTTTCATTGCCACCAGCGACCAAATGAAAACCCAAAAACATCGACTTCGTGGCATGGGAAAGACATTCTTCAACAGAACAGTCCGAAACCTTCAAAAATACAAGTTCTCCTAAAATTGGCTCAGGCTTAAATATTGATGAAGCACCAGTACCAACTTGCAAAGGGTTCTGACTATCCTCGTATGATACTTCAATCCTGATATGTCATCGGTTGTGTAAAGATAACTGAGAGTTTATATCCAATACATTTACATTCCTATGCCCCATAATGCCACTGCCTAAGCCCAATAATGGTACTTAAAATGCTGAAAACCCTAGAGCTTCGGGGGCCTTCGCCCCCCTTGTCCCCCCACCAGGGCTTTGCCCTGGACCCACCAGCGGACCTATGCGGCTCCCTGGACCCCTGGCATATTTTCAGCTGACATCATGAAAAGTCATTCTCATGCCTCATTAGACAAGAGCAGTATTCGAGGCACAGTCTTTACCGTTAGACAAGAGCGGTATTCGAGGCACAGTCTTTACCGCTAGACAAGATCAGTATTCGAGGCTGTCTGTACCGTTAGACAAGGGCGGTATTCGAGGCACAGTCTTTTAAAACTACAACACAAACAAGATCTTCAAATCCAAATACATTTTTTTCAATGAAATTGGTCAAATGGTATGAAATTGAACACGACATTATGTGTTTAATACATTACATGTCAACACCTAAATCAAACATAAATAAAACAAAACTAAATCTAAAACAAAATGCGAAATGTTTTTGCAGTAAAACAATGTGAAGATAAGGGGCACACTTGGGTATATAGCTCACCGTGAGCTCACGAGTGTCATGTACAATGCTCACTCTATACAGTTCTATAACGCATGAATCGGATGGAAAAAAGCCAGCCGTCGGGCAACTGTGTTGGTTCAAAAACTCGCTCAGACATTTTTTTCGGGTCAGATCAATATTAATTTTCTAAACCTCGAGAAAAAATTGTTCTTGAAAAGGGTTGAGACATGTCGATACCATAGATATTTACCACCCACTCAACATGAACTATCGCATCAAGAAAAGCTTTATCACATTGAATTTTCTTAAGTTTTGTATACATGTAGTTTTCTTAAATGAAAATTGTAGATATAATTGCTTTATTTAAGGTTAAATTAATTTAGAATAAAAATATTTAATTTTGTACAATTTTAGTCGTGTGTGAAGCAACTTTATTGTGTACCTGATAATAATAGTTCCAGGTAGTCCCTTGATCTGTTACATTATTTTTACAGAATATACAGCATTGGGCAATATGCCGGTGAAATCCGAGAGATGTCTCGACAGCTGTTCTCGGAAACGTGTCGAGTTTGAGACGACGCCGATCATGTCGACGTATCTACTGGCCTTTGTTGTGTCAGATTTTGACTATTCAGAAAGAGGCCTCAACCAAAATTGCACGGTAAACCAGTAAATATGTTATTGATGACCTTTTGATTGTTTATTATTGGTTTTTATTTTTTCAATATGTGTTCCATATATACAAGATTGTAACCGGAAAAGGGGGATTAAGTCACAATGTCAACGTCATAATCGCCAGTGATCGTCGATTTCCGGGAAAGCAAGGGAAATGACTAAGTATTATTATCTGCTACGAACATTACCAGTTATGCCAGAAAGAATAAACTCCCTTGTTCGCAAAATAATATTCGTTATGACCAAATGTCATAACGCTCATAATAAACTTGATATCAAACTACATCTAAAACCAACTCTAATGTAGTCTCTTCAAACTGCTAAACATTAATTTACAGAATGTGGTTGTCCCAGTCATATTTTCACAATAAACCTCTTGACTCACATTTCCACAATAAACTCATGGAACTGTCTCAAAGAATGTAGTTGTTTCAAACCCTTTTCCCCCATTTTTTCCCTGGCTTATCACACAAAACACTAATAGTTTTTCAAATTCATTCTTCCACATTCCTTTAATTAACGCATAAACTGTACGTCTCTGCGTCATATGTTCACAATTATTTCCTTTTACTGTCACATACAATTAAGAAAGGCCGGTGGTGACATTTCAACTTTTATATTTTACAATTTTTAAACGTTTAATCATGAAGTTGAAATCGTGAAATCGTGAAATTAAAAAGTTTTGGCGAGAAATCGTGAACTCATGAAATCGTGAAATCCCGATGTTGTGAAGTATTGTATAGAAATCGTGAAATCATGAAATCGTGAAGTTTTGGAGATTTCACAATTTCGTGATAAGTTTTCGAAAGATTTCACGATATTTTGAATTCACGATTTCTATCCAAAACTTCACGTTTTCATAATTTCATAATTTCACGATTTCGTGGTTTCTTTCCAAATCTTTACAACTTCACGATTTCGCGATTTCATGATTTCACGATTTCTGTCAAAAACTTCACAACATCAAGATTTCATAATTTCACGATTTAATGATTTCCCGATTTCTATCCAAAACTTTACATCTTCATGATTTTACGATTTCATGATTTCACGATTTCTATAATAAACTGCATCACTTCATTATTAAAGTTTTCTAATTTCATGGTTTCACAATTTCAATATTTCATGATTCACTAATTGACGAATACTCGAAAAACTTAATTTCATGATTTTAATATTTAATAAATTCACCATTTAACGATTTCAACTTCATGATTTCATATTTTGAAATTGTGAAATCGTGAAGATGAAATGTCTCCACCGGTCTTTCGTATAAAATACACAATGTATGTCCTTGAACATTCACATTGAATGTTGTTGCCTTGTACACATTCCCGCCATTTTTTTAAAATGTCATTTAGACTGTACTTGTCCGATTCGTATTTCTACTTTTTTTTCATTTAACTGTCACATAAAATAAAGTTGTCACATGAACCTCTATGTTCTTGAACTGTCACATGGAAAGTTGTTGTCTCATACACATTGTCACGTGACCTCCTCACATGTATTGCGCATGTCACATTAAGGGTATGTTTGTTTCAGCTGCGGATATGGTGCCAGCCAGACCTGGTCAACCAGACGTACTACGCTTTGGACTTTGCTACGAAGACTTACGCATATTTTACTGATTACTTTGGGATCCCCGATGTTGTTCCAAAGGCAGGTAAATGGAGGAATTTACACACATTTAAAGCACGTGTACGCCATATATAACTAGAACGTCACTTGGCATAATATAATTTGTTTTGAAAAGTTTATTTATAAACACAAAACTTTTTACACTTCCTTATCTTGTGTCATTGCTTACTGGAATCGCATGAAGGCTACAAATATTTTAAAGTATAAGGTTAAAAATTATATGGGGCGCGTCACTGGAAAAGGTACTTTTGGACAGTTGACGTCAATCTTTGATAATGACGTCATAAATTTGAGCAGACGACATTACTAATTATACATTTCGCGGTAAATATACCATTTTATTGTCAAAATGTGTAACAAAATCACATTTTAGTTAGTAGAAACTGATTTATAGTAGTAAGTTCTTTCTAATTTTAATTAAAACTAAAATATTCTCTAAAATGACCGAAGGTACCTTTTCCCGTGACGTGCCCCATATAATCAATACGAGAATTTCAAATTTTAATTATTATTACAGATCACGTGGCTGTCCCGGATTTCAGCGGAGGTGCCATGGAGAACTGGGGTCTCGTCATTTATCGCGAGACTGCTTTATTGTATGACCCGGAAGTCAGTTCGAGTTCGAATAAATACATGGTCACTCTGATTGTTGCCCACGAAATTGCTCATACGGCAAGTAGAAGTTAATACCAACAAGACATAATATCGCCTCTTAAATATGAATATATTATAAAAAACTCATTTTCGGAAACTTAAATAAAAGACAACGTTTATGATATTTCTGGATTTATATTTTCACATTTGAGGCCCGAAGAGCTGAATCCACACGATTCATCTCAATACGCCCAGAATGCACCAGATTGCACCATTGTGGGGGCGTGTCCGTCCTTTACCCAGCCATCAGCCCAGCACAATTATGAATCCTCATGAATATGTGGCTACATGTAGCTACGCCCCTGGGCCATTGGTGACCTCAGCTGACCTCTGCGACAATCGTTATGATGCAGAGGCAACATGCACTGTTTGTTTTTTTCTGATTGCCGACGTACGTTATTAAAACATTAAGAAGATATAACATTAAGAACCCTAAAAGGAAAGAAACAAATGCACAGTGGGTAAGTGTGAAAAAATGAGATTTCTCGGAGTTAGTGATTAATTACCTAATTGATATCGATTAAATTCAGCATATTAGGAAGTCTTTTAAATTTCATTATTTTTGACGATGTTAACGTGAACTTCCTTGTTGGTTTTATTTTAGATAGTATTTAGCTCTCAAGAGCATAAAAAGTATAGCAATCTGAATTTATGCAAGGAATCATTGTTGTTTCTTTTTTGGATTAATTAAAATCTCGATTTTCCAACTTTTCACTGGGTAAAAATAAGTTAAGTTATATTAATATCTTAATAAAAGCTGCAAATCGTTGTAATCTTTCTTTTTGTTTTATTTATTGCAGTGGTTCGGTAACATGGTTACTATGAAATGGTGGGACGACCTTTGGTTGAATGAAGGTTTCGCCAGTACGCTCATGTATTTTGCAATGGACCATGCCTACCCGGAATGGAATGTGGTAATGTAGATATTTGTATTCAAAATGTCTACAAAGTTTTATTTTAGTATAGTACAGTATTAAGTAGATAAGATACGATAAGCACGTGGTACCACGTGATGTATCTATATCCGGGTCTATGATCATTAAACTAAGATTGGAGACTAATCTCAAATCTCCATCAGTCGCCATTTCAGCCAATCAGATACTTGAGATTTGAAACTGCTATCCTGATTTAGTTTTTTATGATCCTAGCGTAAAGATCGCTGAGCAGCGATAAAGGAAACTATTTACTATCCTTCGATATTTCGTCTGTGATATTTTGTCACCAGATCTGTTGCAAAAACTTTTTTTGCTTTTGCCAGAAAGTAAAATTCTTGACCAGTATAATTGGATAGATTATTTTAATTAAATTGGAATTGAACGTTTTAATCAACTTCCAACATCATACATGTAACATCATATTTTGTCACAACAGAAGCTATGTTACTTGTACCGAACACAAGTAAAATTATCTGAACATCATCCCTCCCAGTATCTAGTTATCACACTGGGGCACTTAGTTATGTCTCCTCCCTCTGGTAGGTAGACATTTCGGTTGTTCCCAGTTTGCCTGTATGCCTGTCTTTCTGTCCGTCTGTCTTCACAAATCAAACGCTTCTGTTCTCCTTAACTACTGGTCCCCAAGGTTATAAAGCTGAGATTAGAAACCACTCTCAAATCTCAAGCATCTGATTGGCTGAAATGGCGACTGGTCGCCATTTCAGCTAATCAGATGCTTGAGATTTGAGACTGGTTTCCATGCTCAGTTTTATACCCTTGGGCACTGGTAGGTTCATACAACTGAGTACTAAGTAGATATACAACACTTGCATTTTTTCAGCAATTTCCATTTGGTTGATTTTTACACGAGTGATAGCCAAGAGTTAGAACATTAGTTCATGTTCTGCTACACAGTTAATAATATCCTAGTTTGGAATGCTTTCTAGTACATGTTGCATCAGCTGCACTCGTCTATTAAGATGTCACTGTCACATTATCTAACGTAGGTTACTCACTTTAACGTGAGTAAATTATTTCCTTATCTCATAATACGTAAAAACACAAACAAAAACTAGGATTAGGTCGTTGTATTCAGCGGTAATACTCGTATACATAAAAATAATTTTCAAATGTCTGTATTGTCCATGTGCATGTTGCTCAAATACTGTCCGAATTGAGGAAGAAATCAGTGGGCCTTTAGTGTGCGAACCGTCCGAATGAATGGCCGACATCAGTAGCTCTCGCTATTGAGCTGTCCAGCAGACGATCTCTAAAACTTTCAACACATCTGGATAAAGCTTCATCTAATAGTACCACTCGGACCTGAAACTAGTCAATCGCCTTAAAATATCCATATTTCTTACATGATAAATAATATATTGTTTATGGCTAAGAGAATACACCAAACTCGAAACACCTGAAACAAAAATAAACACTTTATTTACACCATTTTTTTATTTATTCCCGGGAAGATGTGTTGAACATCGGCAGCCTTCAAAAAACAATTAACTCACTTTCAGTCGTGAGTAAAACAATTATTCACTAATTACATGTTCCTTTTCAACAACAAACACCGAGAATTTAGGATATGGGTATTTATATTTGACAGCATTTCAATCGAGCAAAACAAAGAAGGGAAAAGTTGCTAGGATGCTTGGACATTACACCGAGTATGAAAAGTTGATATGCCCACCCATTGCAACGATTAACTGAAATTTTTATAAAATATGGCCAGACTAAAAAGCAAAGGCTTATCGTTCCAGTCCAAAATCAATTAATCAACCAAACAACCGACCAATCAATTAATCAACCTATCAATCAAATTATTAATCGATCAATTAATGATATTATCAAATCAATCAACTAATCAATCAACCAAACAATCAATGCTAAAATGTTTTGCAGTCCCTGTAGACATAAACATCTAAAAGACTTTCCAAAGTCGATTTATATCTCTGTAATTCTACTACAAAACTCCTTTCAATTATACCGAAAACGATCGGCAAGTGCATAAAGAATAACCAAAGTTAAAGTTACCAAAGCCAACGCCACAAAAGTAAACAATGTATACAATCAATTATGATTTATAACACAAACGGCAAAAATTTTCAACAAATAGTATTTTATCTTTGAACAACACGGCATGTCTAGTACATTACAGTCTTAAGCCAAAACGCCTCACGCCCTTATTCTATAAAGTTTAACAAGTAATATTAAAATTATAAGCATTTGCACCTCTTACATATATGAGTAATAAGAAAACAGTACTTATCCAGAGATGCCAAATGCCCCTTTCGATTTCTTTACTGTCTCGTAACGACTACCATTACGGTTTTAACACCTTCTGTAAAACCTTAAGTTTTCGGTTTTCCATGCTAAGTTCTGAAATAAAACACAATATGTCAATGCGTTGTATTAACTTTACAAAGAGACAATAGCCAACGCCACAAAACAGCACAGCCTGTCTCTGAAAGGTCAACGCCAAAAAATGGCACAACCTTGTTCAATCATAGTCAAGCGCCACTCAACGGCCTTTTCAATCAATCATGGTCACACCAAAAAACGGCACGACCTTTTCAATCAATCACGGCCAACGCCACAAAACGGCTCGACCTTTTCAATCAATCATGGTCAACGCCACAAAACGGCAAGACCTTTTCAATCGATCATGGTCAACACCACAAAATGGTATGAATCCATAATCAATCAAACGATTCATTTCCATCAAATCAATCCATATAATCAATTCAATAAAGTCAATCAATTCAATCAAGTTAATGAATTCAATAAAGATAATCACTTCAATCAAAATTGTGCAGTTTGTAGTCCCTCTAGACTGTTAAATCAAAAACGACACGACTTTTACAATTAGTAAACATTCCATCAACAATATTTCAGAGCAAATTATTCAATATCATCTAGTCTATGAACAACGAGATTATAATCAAACCCAAAATCTGCACGAACTTGTTCTATTAAATACTCAGTTTCTTAAATTATGTTAAAATTATAAGCGATACGAGAAAGCGTAAAATAAAAAGACACAGTACTTATTCTTATCCAATGACGCTAAATCTCTGTCGAATACTCTTTACCATCTCGTAGACTACAATCGCGGTTTTAACAACTTCTGAAAAACCTTAAGTTGTCTGTTTTCCATGTTATTTTCTGAAAAGAAACGCAATATGTAAAATCTTTGTAACAGTATTAAAAAGAGACAATAGCCAACGCCACAAAACAGCACAGCCTGTCTCTGAAAGGTCAACGCCAAAAAACGGCACAACCTTGTTCAATCAATCATAGTCAAGCGCCACTCAACGGCCTTCTCAATCAATCATGGTCACACCAAAAAACGGCACGACCTTTTCAATCAATCACGGCCAACGCCACAAAACGGCACGACCTTTTCAATCAATCATGGTCAACGACACAAAACGGCACGACCTTTTCAATCGATCATGGTCAACACCACAAAATGGTATGAATCCATAATCAATCAAACAATTTATTTCAATCAAATCAATCCATACAATTAATTCAAAATCAAAAAGTTCAATCGAATTAATAAATTCAATAGTTAATCACTTCAATCAATCCATTCAAAAATTGTACCGTTTGTAGTCCCTCTGGACTGTGTAATCAAAAAACGACACGACTTTTACAATTATTCAACATTCCATCAATAATATTTCAGACCGAAATATTTAATAGCATTCTGTCAATGAATAACGTGATCATAATCAAACCCGAAACAGCACGAACTTGTTTTATTAAATACTCAGTTTCTTAAGTTATGTCAAAATTATAAGCAATAAGAGACTATGTAAAAGATAAAGACACAGTACTTATTCTTATCCAATAACGCTAAATCTCTTTCGAATACTCTTTACCGTCTCGTAGACTACCATCACGGATTTAAGAACTTCCGAAAAACCTTTAGTTGTCCGTTTCATGTTATTTTCTGAAATGAAACACAATATGTAAAATCTTTGTAACAGTATTTAAAAGAGACAATAGCCAACGCCACAAAACAGCACAGCCTGTCTCTGAAAGGTCAACGCCATAAAACGGCACAACCTTGTTTAATCAATCATAATCATGTGCCACTCAACGGCCTTTTCAATCAATCATGGTCAACGCCACAAAACGGCACGACCTTTTCAATCAATCACGGTCAACGCCACAAAACAGCACGACCTTTTCAATTAATCATGGTCAATGCCACAAAACGGCACGACCTTTCAATCGATCATGGTAAACGCCACAGAATGGCATGAATCCACAGTCAAATCAAATAAATAAGTCAATAAAGCAAGTCGATTCAATCAAGTCAAATATTGCTATCAGTTCAATTAAGTCAGTCAATTCAATCAATTCAATGAAGTTAATTCAATCAATCAACTTCATTAAGCCAATCAATATATTCAAAAGTTTCATTTTGCAGTCCCTCTAAAATGTTGCATCATAAAACGCCACGACCATTATAATAATTTTACATTCAATCAACAAAATTCTGAGCAAATTATTCAATATAATCTTGTCCAAAAATCATGAAAACATTTCGATTATAACCAAAACTAAACCCGCCAATTCCTTTAAGTTGTCGGTTTCTTAAAATATGTTAAAATTATAAGCAATTAGACGTGTAAAGTAAAACAAACAAGTTACTTCTCCAATGATTCAAAATGCACCTTTCGAGATTTTTTCACTTCCTTTAAATCTTCTGGAAAACATTTAGTTTTCCGCTTGCCATGTTAAAGATTTTAGGACGTGGTATCAAGCTTGTCTGTCCTCCGTTTTCATAACGTCTGAAACGTCTTGTTCTTTCAGTTGAGATTAGTAGTTCTAAAACAAAAATGTGTATGTTGATTGGTACATCTTTGACCACGAGACAAAAACACAGACAAAAGGGACAGACATAATGATGTCTCCGTAAGATCAAAATCACAAAACAACCACAGTTTCAATCAACCATGATCAATACCACAATAAAAATGACGTTACCAATAAGTTCTTTTCAACAACACTTTACTACCTAATTCAGTCGACAAAATATAAATTTATGTATTTTTAATATTATTATTATTTGATAAAAACGTTAATAAGAGTAAACTATTATGCGTTTATTTCTATAAAATTTCTAAACTAGAAATGTGTCCATAGGACACGGATGCCCCCGCTATGCATGTTTGTCATGGTGAACATTTATACCAAGTTATTTTAAAATCCAATAAGTAATAACAAACTCACAGCCCAGACAAGAAAAGTCTGGTTTTAGTAATAGTGACCTTGACCTTGGACCTACAGGCATGGGAATTGTACTCAACACAACGCCTTGTCATAGTGAACATTTGTGCCAAATTATTATGAAATCACTCTGTTAATAACAAAGTTATAGCCAGTACAAGAAATTTATATTTTTTGTAACAGTGACCTTGACCTTGGACCTACAGGCATGGGTATTGTACACAACACATCGTCTTGATATAATGAACATTTATACCAAGTTATTTTAAAATCCAATAAGACAAAACAAAGTAACAGAGCAGACAAGATTTTTATAACACAATTCTATTTTAAGTAACAGTGACCTTGACCTCTGACCTTTAGGCATGGGTGTTGTACACGACACACCGCCTTATCATGGTGAACATTTGTGCCAAGTAATTTTGAAATCCCTCCATTCATAAGGAAGTTTCAGCCTAAACAAGAAAATTCTATTTTTAGTAACAGCGACCTTGACCTTGGACCTACAGGCATGGGTATTGTACGCGACACACCGTCTTGATATGGTGAATATTTATACCAAGTTATTTTAAAATCCATTAAGAAATAACAAAGTTACAGAGCGGACAAGATTTTTCCAACAAAACTCTATTTTTAGTAACAGTGACCTTGACCTTGGACCTACAGGCATGGGTCTTGTACGCGACACATCGCCTTGTCATGGTGAACATTTGTGCCAAGTTATTTTGAAATCCCTGCATTCAAAGTTACAGAGCGGACACGATTTTCGAACATACACACACACTGACACACTGACACACACACAAACAAACAAACACACCCACAGCCAGGGTGAACACTATATGCCCTTCCGCCATTACATGGCGGGGGCATAAAAGTAGAAAACCAAAAGATTTAATGAAAATGTAACAAACAGAGTTGTACGCAAACTAGGCACGGCCTATTTGCATTTAAAGCCTGTTACGAATGGCAGGCTCGATAGAACCACACATGCTCAGACGTCATCCTCACTAACACAATGCAATATTGAAGCTGATTAAAAACAACCGCGAAACACCCAGCTTATGAAGATACCATCAATACCAAAGACGCTATGGCTGAAATATTCAAAATAAAATACATTTGATCGTTCAAGTAAGCGACTCAATCATTATCAATGAAATTACTATTTACTTTAATCAATAATAAAGAATTCATAACACAAAAGGATCTACTAAACAATTACTCAATAACTCAAAAATAAAATAACTCAGCATCATTCTTTTCGTATTAGGTCGCCATCGAAGTTAAAGCTAAGCAATATCTGCCACTGCCATGAGCACGCCCTGCCAATGTCATTTAAAACATTTCAATTTTAGCAGTTAATTCTATTTATTTTACACAAAATTTTCAAAAGTATGGTTTAAATTCGCTTTACCTTCTTTTACACACCGGTCCAATGAACGTTTTGCCCGAGAGTCAAGTAGTCCTCCGTGAAGTAAACTGTACACAAACTAAATAAGTGACGCTGTCAAATATAACACCTCGAGTGATATTTTAATACACGAGCAGCCTTTATATAGGCAACACGAGAAAAACGAGAGGCGGGAAACAATGATCATAACAGGATAAACCGGACCAGATATCTATGCGCACTATAGACTATCCACACAGCAATCGTAACATGTAAAACGTGAATAATTTTATATATTATACCTCATTTGCATAAGCCCCTCTGTATTTAATATGACGTCATCCAGTCCATAAATGGCATATTGACCGGCTATCCGGTCCATAATTCTTATATTGACCGTTTTTGATTACTTCAGAATCTAATATAAGAATAATTATCTTATAAAGTGCGGGTCTGTTGCCTAGTAATATTTAATTTGATTAACAAAAATGGAATAGTAAAAGGCGTGCTTTATATGCCTGATGGCTTGTAAATAATAAAAAATCTGTATGGGATTTTTTTACACACTGAACAAATCAAATTATTATTTAAAAGCAAATTATAGTAAAAATGACAGCAACAAAAGATATGAAAGAATTTAGATTCGGTATAATATAACAAATAAAACATGGCATTGAGGGCAATATGCAAGTTTACGGACTGGTTGGTCAGACCTCGGAAGGTATATGGCCCTCAGCTGCGCTTCGGGCCATATACCTTCCTCAGTCTGACCAACCAGTCCGTAAACTTGCATATTGCCCTCAATGCCATGTTTTATTTGTTAAATATTTACAACATATAGAGCATGTGGGCGGGTGCTGACATGTATACCGCTAGAAACATCTCAAATGGTGTACACAGATAAAACAAACACCTAACTAGCCTAATCGCACGAGATACACGCACCTTTTCCCTCCACACTGACAATTACCGTAAGTGCGTATTATTCGAAACGCAAATAATTTCATCTATTTCAAGTATAGCTTTACATGCTCGTGTCAAAGGGAAAAACTGTCAGAATACATATTAAACCTATTTGAATTATCTCCCTTGTTTCATATAACTTTATCAGTGTCCACCCTTACTCTAGGAATCTGTCTTGAATTTCTATTTCGTTGATTTTTCATGAGTTATGAAGAATTATCCAATGCACATTTTAACTTGTTGTGTTGATGATTTCTTGAATTGCTACAGATTAAAACAAATTAATATCCTTCAAATCAACATCGATTTGATGTTTTCCATGAAGGACAGACTTCACATTGGTGTCATTCCAAAACCAACAGCGGCACGTCAAATATTGATTGACCACATTTATGTTACAAACGTCATTCCAACATCTTGTTATATGTTTGCGTTAGAAAAAATGTACATATTCATCCAGATTTATCGTGCAGACCAAAACACCATGGTCGCTAGGCCGCCGGCTCATTGCTTGCCAATATATGTTGTGCGTAAACAAGCTCGCACTATACTAAGCTTTCTAATTGCAAGTTTTCCTTCCAAGTTGCAATTTTATACTTAATTTATAAGAATTGAAGTCAAAATATCGCGATAAGATCATATTTACTTACTGTTCTCAAAATATTATCAGAAATTAGACTTATATATCAAAATATAACCATTTTAATGATAGGCTATTGCTAAAAAATGATGAATAAACTTTGTTTAGCGACCACGTAAATTTCTATTTTTGTAACTGACGGGATCATAGAAAGTCACTGGATGAGACCAATACAACAATTGGAAACTCTGTTAAACCGATCCACTAAAGAAACAAAGTACTCTTTTTGGTTTCATATTGATCGCAAGCCAGTAAGTAAACTCGGTTTGATAATTGTAAAACTAACTGAGAATGGAGACCAGTTTTAGAACTAACCAATGAAAAGCTTGCAATCTGAGACTGGTTTCCAATGTTCGATACTTACCAGAATGACAGCAGGAGATCTGGGCTCGAGGTTATAAAACTGAGAATGGAGATTGGAAACCAGTCTCAAATCTCAAGCATCTGATTGAGAGGCTGGTCTCCATGCCCAGTTTTATAACCTTTGGCACTGAGAAAACAATGTGGACATTATAAATGGGCTGTTTCAAAAAAGGCTGGTTTGGGTTTTAAAAATGTACAACAAACAGTTACTTCCATTTTCCTACTTTGCAGAGGTGTCTCATCATTCCCTTTAAAGATTTGTGAAGTTTCATCAAAATAGCACCATCCGTTAAAAACATATTCTAAAATAATGGGCAAAAAATGTCAGGAGTGTGACAAAAGTGTGACACTTTTCAAAATCACATTTGTTCAGACCATTATTTTACAAAAAGCTTGAGTAAAGACAAGTTTTAGTCTTTTTTTTATTAAAATGTGCATTTATTAGGCATCAAATAACGAAAAAATTAAGCATATTATACTTAAAGTAATCAAAATTTATGCTATTAAGTCAAGCGTGGTAGATTAGAAAATACCTAAAAAAATCAATACATCTTTGCTTTATAAATTTATAGGACTTTAAAGATTAATAGTACATAAGAAATGTTTTGTGTATCATTAAGTTTTATGTTTCTAGATGCAATAATTATAATATCATCACCTCTATTGAAATTATATTTGTCTGCAGCTCCCTTCAGAAAATATCAGCTAAATTTATCAGGAGTGTGACATTATGCACATATTGCATTATTCTGTCAACATATCCTTTACATGAAAACAAGAGCATCCTAGAAGTATATATCATGTTTTGTTTAATTGTGACAAACAAGAATGGCCTTAATGAAACATTTTTGAGTACACTGCACTTAATAAATATGTGGTTGTCAGGAGTGTGACACACTTTCTTAACAATATGAATTTTTTATCTTTATGCAATACAACAAGTTCTAAAGCACTTATATTTGATGCTTCAACATGTATTTTAACAGAAATACACATTTAAATAATAAGAAACAGTAATACTTGTATTTTAAGCACATAAATTAAAAATCTTTGATTTATTTAATATAGGTCAATAAAGCTCCATAAAAATTTTATTCTGTCACATATCAGTATAACTTGATTGATTTTGATCACTGTAAAGACTGTACAGTCATATGGACAAACCAGTTTGGACTTTTTATGAACTTAAATTCTTTACATTTTTTTTTCACTTCACTTGCCATTGTTTGAGCATTTCATATCTAAAATATAAAAAATAACATGATTGATTTTTTCAGTTGGATATCGTTGTTGCAGAAGACATGTTTCCTGTCATGGTCAAGGACGCATTAGTGACGTCACATCCGGTATCTCCAAATATAGTTCATCCTGATGAAATCGCGGAATCGTACGATCAAATATCTTATAATAAGGTATTTTCAAATTTCGTCATCAAAATTCTACAAAATAACATTTCTTTTTAAAAACTACAAACTAGATATTTAAAAGTTTTCAAGATTTCTGTGTACACCCTTGGAATTTTGACAGACTGTAAGTTCCCAGTAAGTAGTCCCCAATTAAATTCATTTTTTTAAAGATTAATATTTCCAAAATATTTTAATACTGTTTATAAACAAAACGCAATACATAGCTTTATAATGGTATAGGGAATGGCCTTGCTGCGAATGTTGGAGTCGTTTCTAGGAAAAGAAGGTTTTCGAAAAGGTTTGCAGGTAACAATATTTATTATGCGACTATCGTTTGACATATTTGAATTCACGTTTTTAAAGTCAGTGAAATCAAATTGAATTATTCTAACCTTTTCTGACGAAAATATCGAATCGACAGTGCAACGAAGCTTTTTACCGTCTTTATTTTTTTTCTTTCACAAACTATTGTTCTGATCAATTCCTTACACGAAAATTATATAATTATAAACAGTTTTTGAATTTCTTTAGTCAACAACATAGAAAGAAGTTCAACAGGGTTGGTGGGTCGGGAATGTCTTTGGCACAAATCCATCCCCCTTGACTCCTCTCCCCCAAAACACAATTTTGAAACTACATATTATAAGTACATTGATAGATGGTAGAGCATTGGTCACATTGTTACACAGTTATCTCCCCTTAGACATGGTCACATTGTTACATAGTTATCTCCCCTTAGACATGGTCACATTGTTACACAGTTATCTCCCCTTAGACGTGGTCACATTGTTACATAGTTATCTCCCCTTATACATGGTCACATTGTTACATAGTTATCTCCCAATATACATGGTCACATTGTTACATAGTTATCTCCCCTTATATTAAGATTTTTAGACGTTTGTATTCAATATAATATTTAACGTCCAATTCCTCATTTATGCCACTGAGACGTCCGTTTTTGATGCGGCTCTTGAAAACTACTTTATTTGTTCTAGTTATTTATGTTTTAATGTAGTTACCTATGTCTTTGACTGAATGGATAATCTTTATGTATTACAAAATGAGTTATAAAATATATGATTATGTAACATGACCGAATTTTGTGTTTATTAATGACTATTTACAGACTTATGTCAGAAACTACATGTTTGATAATGCCGAGATGTCAGAATTATGGCAAACCTTTACGGAGGTGAGTACAAACACCATAAATAAAATATGTGTATAGCCCGCACGAAACGACATCATGTATAAGTTTGTATATAACATTCTCTATGTAGAACAAGACTTAGAGAACTATATGTCGTATTATTCTCTTAAGTGCTATTCGTTTAGCCGGTAAAAGATAAACTAAAGTATATGATACATACTCGTAATGGTTATGAGGGTTCAATGTTCCTTTTTATGTTAAAAGAAAGAAAGTACTGAAGAAGTACACCCAAACACTTTGAAGATAAAACGGTCTTTCTTGTTTATTTTTTTTCTGTTAGGCCACGAACAGTTCGTTACGGATTGGGGAAATAATGGACACATGGACCCGCCAGATGGGATATCCCGTGATCAGCATTAGAACTGACGGCAACTACTTTATACTAGAACAGTCCAGGTTCCTGATCAACACCAAGAATGGAGAGGAGGAAATTGAAGATTCAATCTATGGGTATGTATTGGGAAAAACTCAGATATTATATAATTGAGCCAGATGTGATAAAATGCTCTGAAAGCCACTTTAAAACCCGTTGTTTTTAAAGTTGTTTTACATTCCTTCGCCGTACACATATCATAAACTAATATTTGTTTTAATTTTTATTAAAAAATAAACATCACTTAAATTTTATTCTGAATAAAATTAACACAGGTTTGATAAAAAAAAATAATGGAGAAGAGGTTAAAATTTTCAATACCTTAGTGTTTATTTAAATGAAAAACTGAAACACAAATGTTTTAACATTGAACTTATAACTCCTTTTGAAGTAAGTAAAATAATTGAAAAACTAGATATTAATAAATCTACAGGCTTGGACTACTTAGGGCCATATATCATCAAATTATGTAAAGATTATATATCTGTACCAATAGCTTCAATTATAAACAGCAGTATTGTGCAAGGTATTTTTCCAGATCAACTAAAACTTGCTAATGTTATTCCTATACACAAAGGGGGAAGTAAGGAAGATGCGAATAATTATAGACCTATTTCTATCTTGCCAACTTTATCCAAGATTTTTGAAAGACATATTGCAAATCAGTTATATTTATTTTTTCAACAAACGAATATAATTTATGAGTATCAGTCGGGGTTTAGAAAACAACACTCCTGCCAAACTGCTTTGGTGAAAGTAATAGATTCTTGGTTAAAGGAAATTGATTCAGGGAAAATGATTGGAACAATATTTTTAGATTTTCAAAAAGCTTTTGATCTAGTTGACCATGACATCCTTCTTTATAAATTAAAATTATATCACTTCTCAAATAACGCTATAACTTTTTTCAAATCATACCTCTCAAACAGAAAACAGTTAATTAAAAATACGATCACAAACTCGTCATATTATTTCTGGTGTACCCCAGGGCTCAATCATAGGCCCCCTTTTATTTTTATTATACGTAAATGATTTACCGCTAAAAATTACATCAGGGGTCGATATGTATGCTGATGACGCAACTATACACGCATCTGATTGCAACCTAGAAGTAGTACAAATGAAACTACAGTTAAGTTTAAACGAAACGCAAAAATGGTGTTCAATAAATAACATGGTCATAAACCCAATCAAAACAACATGTATGATCACTGATTCAAAGCAAAGGATCAATAATAACCATGAACTCAAATTATCTGTTGGGAATAAATTGCTTCAAAATGTAAAATCACAAAAATTACTAGGCGTCTATATTGACAACTGTCTTAACTGGAGTACCCATATAAATCAAACTTGTAAGAAACTTGCATCAAAATTATGTTTACTTAAACGAATATCATTCTTTCTAACAATGGAAATGAAACAACTCTTCTATAATGCATATATTGCATCTACTTTTGAATATGGTTGTATTGTTTGGAGTAACGGTAACCGTCGCGACTTAAATAGAATATACAAAATTCAAAAAAGAGCAGCAAGAATAATTCTTAAAAAACCTGTTCGCACACCTACGAAAGATCTTTTTCATATCCTAAAATGGCTTTCTTTTGAATCAAGATGTAAATATCACGCTGCACTATTAGTCTACAAATCTATACATAATTTGGTTCCAAAATACATCACTAACCTTGTAAAAGTATCTAACAACCCTCGGTATAACTTGCGATCTTCTTCAAGAACTGATATTGAACACTTAATAGGTAAAACTAACTTAATTAAAAAATGTTTCAGCTTTACAGGTATGAGCGTATGGAATGATATCCCTTATGAAATTAGATCTGTCTCTTCCATATATTTATTCAAAAAAAAATTTAAAAACTTACTTGTTTGAAATACAACCTCTTTAAATTGTTATTACTTTTGTATTTGTATATAGTTTTTCACATAATTTTACACGATGCATATTTGTAATCGAAATTTGCCTATAGCATGTATAGTGTATATGATTAATTGTGTCTGTCTTTAAGTATTGATGTTTTATATGTTGTAATATATGTTTTTCGTTTATCCATTTTAGAAGGCCTCATTGAAAATAAGCAATTTCTTCATTTGACTAACTTTTTATACTTGCAAATATTGTATTTGTTTGTATTAATTTTGTTGTCATAGATTTTGTCTTAATGAGTTACCTTCTTAAAATAAAGAGATTATTATTATTATTATTATTATTATTATTATTATTATTATTATTATTATTATTATTATTATTATTAAGCATCAAGCAATAAGAGTAATTTTGTCAGTTAAATAGAATTTTCTAAATATGACATATTAAAATCATTCATCACAGTAAATATGAGTATTTTGTGAAATTCCTATAAATTTCAGTATTGACGATCAATTAAGTTGGCTTTCTGAAGCTTTCCGTGCATGTGTCAGATATTTTAAAGCCTTCAACAAAATACATTCTTCCGCCAGATATGTTTGAAAATGAATTATACTTATACATGTAACAGTAGTATATTCAAATACGCGACCATTGTTTACGTTTTAATAAAGAATTGGTGATATTTTGCAGCCAAGGGAGGGTAATGGCATATTATCTCGTGTCGTGGCATAGTCTACTGACTAGCATTTTTATTATATACCCATGAATGATTTTAGCATAGTGCAGGGTTAATCCGCAAAATGGATACAACTCGTCAGATTAGTAAATCCGTATTGAACAATGTCCGTTTTCTAATTCTTTATTCTGCAACTTCCCCCTGTTCTTTGTGACGTCATATATTACGCCAAACTATGTTGCCGTAATTTTCCGGCACATAACGAACTCCAAATAAGGAAATTTCCGTCTCAGTTTTACAACCGTTACGATATTTTTACGCCATTCATAAGTTTTCTACACCATTCATAAATTTACGGTCGCGTTACTATTTTTATTTCTACTATTTAGGTAAACCACGTTCTTTACTAACATTTTATTGTTTAAAGTTCTCAAGAAACACAATATGAAGACTGTTCACTAAACCACAAATATTTATTCCCGACGTTTCAGGGGGATAAACCCCCTTCTTCAAGGGGCTTTTACATGGATTTACTAACACTTATCAATGTTTACGTTGTCATTTTATTGTTTAGTTTATTCATGTTTTTGAGCGAGAAGGGTATAAAATAAAAGAAACACTATGACAGTATCCAATCGGTAGGTTCGTATTATTTCTCGTTGCGTATGTAAACCACATCACGCTCCACCTTCGGCCTCGCGTGATATTGTTTACATACACAACTCGAATAATACGAACCTACAGAATGCATACTGTTACATGTATAATATTAAATTTGTATTGACACATTTCAGATACAAGTGGTATGTTCCGTTCACATACATGATGGAAGGAGACACAGATTCTAAACTACACTGGCTTAAAATGGGACCAGGTAACTTATGCGTGCATATTGAAGTGATAAGATAAAATGAGGTGGAACAACCAATTTCAACTTTTCAATTTAAAGCTTAACATATAATCAGTAAACAAATAAACCGCATGAAATGTCAATTTATTATGCCCCAACAAAGTTTTCGTCCGTACGTCTGTCCATACGTCCCCAAATCTTGTGGCATCAACTCCTCAAAAACCATCGGATTTATTTCAATCTTGCACAGTTGATCAAGCAAGATGTGCAGATGATCGTAAAGAAAATATTTTTTCCTGCGACCATTTTTACCAGAGTTATGGCCCTTTGTTTGTTTCAGTAATTAAATCTTGTGGCATCAACTCCTCATAAACTATCAGGCGGATTTCTCTCAAACTTGCACTGCACAGATGATCAAGCAGGGTGTGTAGATGTTCGAAAAAAAGATGTTGTTATGCAGCCATTTTAGTACAGTTATGGCCCTTTGTTAATTTCAGTAATCAAGTCCTCATTTACTATCAGGAGGATTTCTTTCAAACTTGCACAGATGATCAAGTTGGATTTGTAATAGTCCCGCTGCGTGACTCAATCAAGGAGGCCCTATGGGACCAATACCCTGTGTCTGAATAGATTTTCATCCAGAAAATGTATAAAAAAAATTTACAACGTCCGTGGTAGGACTAGATTTGTAAATGATCGTGAAGAAAAGATTTTTTCCTGTGGCCATTTTCTCCAGAGTTTAATATGTCCTTTGTTAATTTCACTTTTGGGACTTTAACTCCACATTTTCTATTTTGGCTGATTTCTTTCAAACTTGAACAGATGATTAGACATGATTTGTAAATTGTTGTAAAGGACATTGTCTTGCAATCATTTTCACCAGAGTTATGGCTCTTTTTATGTTAGCCATAAAATTTTGTCGCACTCTCTCTTTATTTACTAGTCATGATCATCACATGTTGGTAATACCAGATACACAATTTTGTTACTAATGTTGTTGCAGCAGTGGGGCATCAGTGTCCTGAAGACACAGTCTAGTTAAATCTTGAAGTCTTCTTGTCCATATACGATTGTTGAAATGCGACTTACTGGATTGATTAAGGTTTTATATATAAATTTCCTAAATATTTTGTTTAAAATATGATATTTGTAAAGTTAAAAAACTCTTTCTTTACAAAAACTTGGCTTGACATTCGCTTGAGAATGAATTGACAATAGTATCACCGTATTCTGTAAACTAGTTAAATTGAAATTATAGATTTCGGCTATAAAGCACAGTTTAAATAACGTTTGTCACGTTTTTATTTGGCCAAACAGCCATTTAAAATAAGATTTCGACCATTTCACATTGTTTAATAATAATAATATCATTTTATGCGCTTGCGATCCATGGTACATGTTTTTCCTTAATCAAACTCGAGTCAGTGTCTAAATGTTTTATTGAAAGGACAGATCAATCTGTCAACTACCAATGAGACGTACATGTAATAGTAAACGACAAAACGAAGAGAAAATATTACCTTGAATCCTAATAAACGCTCACTGTACTGTCTTATAGTTTTGAGATAATAAATTATAAAAAATACACAAATTGCTATTTTTCTTTTTTTTTCGTCTTTTCTCGTGATGATTTTCTCCATATTTCGCCATCTTCATGTCGGAATGTCTTCTTTTCATCTGTTTGCATGGCGTTTTTAAACTTTTACATGGGACGGTATACACAAATAAACGGTCCCAGAAACATTTATTTCTCTACTGGGAGCATTTTCGTAACAAAGGAACAAATATACAGTGAAATTGATAAACAACCTAAGAGTACATAACCTTTTGATTATCGCGGAACATTTATCTGTAAGTTAAGTCACAACTATTTTAATCCCAACTTAAATTTTAAACACAACTTTATTAACACATAAGTTTAGAACAAAAAACAAAAAAATCAAATATGTGGTTCATATGTTTTAGGAAAAATCAAGAAGACCTCGGATGGTTGGATTCTTGGTAACGTAAACTACGGCGGGTTCTACAGGGTTAACTATGAAGTGGAGATGTGGCAGCGACTGGCGAATCAACTCGCAACTAACCATACAGTAAACAGCTTCTTGTGCAATTCTGAATAAAAACTAATGTAACGGCATGGCTAGTAGAGGGTAGGGTCAGGAAAAATGGAAAAAGAGGGAGCGTTGGACGGGTGGTACTTCTATGGTGCAGGAGTATGGTTCAGGGTACATAAGTAGAATGGAGAGCACTGGACGGGTAGTAAATGTAGGAGCAGGGTATGTGAGATGAACAGGGATTGTTTGACGGATGGTAGATATAGGGTTAGGGAATATTGGTAAAATAAGGAGCGGTTAGTTGAGGTTCATGTAGAGATATGGGCCATTGGTAGAAGTGGAACGGTAAAATGAGGTAAAAGAGAAAGGTGACTTCCAGAAAAGAAAGACGGCAAACGATGGATACCGTAAAGTGAAGGCGACAATGACAGGAGAGTTGATAAAAATGTTAAGTAGAAAAGAGGGCAGTGAAGGTGAAACATTGGCGAAGCGTAGCGGTAGTTTGTGCACATGTATGGACAGAGGACAATGATTTGAGTAAAAATAGAAATAAGAAAAATAAAGCCGTAAAAAGGCTGGTGGGGTCGGGGGGTGGTAGCATGGGCGGGCTAAACTGATATTTAGATGGAATAGTTGGTTGATATAATAACATTCAAGTGAAGAAGAGTCAAATACACGCGAAACGCGTAGTGAACTAGTGGAGTTTGTCTTCCTTTATTTATTTATATTTAGAGGGAATATGGTTGGAAATGGGCGATTTTGGATGGATGTATGCAGTGGGCACTGGTAGGAGAGCGGAGGTAGAGAATTGGCTTGGGGAATGCTCTGTAGCATCAAATGATTATGCAATGGATACAAATGTATCAGGTTGTATAAAATGATATACTTTTTGTATAGCTCTATGGTGACTAGTGCAGAGAATAGAAGACGTTAGGAATGTCACACCAACATACTTATGAGGCACTTCACGGGAAAAGGTACCTTCGGTCATTTTTAGTGATATTTTAGTTTTCACTAAATGTAGAAAGGACTTACAACTATAAATCAATTTCTTATAACTAAATTGTGATTTTGTAACACATTTCGACAATAAAATGGTATAAATAATGTCGTCTGCTCAAATTTATGACGTCATTTCAAAGATTTGCGCGTCACGGGAAAAGGTACCTTCGGACAGTTGTCGTAAATCTTTGAAATGACGTCACTTTGAGCAGACGACATTATTTATTATCATTTCGCGGTAAAAATACCTTTTATTTATCGAAATGTGTAATTAAATCAAAGTTTAGTAATAAGAAATGTGTTTATATTTGTAAGTTCTTTCTAAATTTAGTAAAAACTAAAATATCACTAAAATGACCGAATGTACTTTTACCCTTGAAGTGCCCGATAAGTAAAAGTATTCTTCATGGGAAAGGGAAATAGAATGAAACATGTTGTATGTTGTAGACTTTGTATAACACTGAATTGCTGTTCTTCAGGTTATCAGCCTTCCGAACAGAGCCGGACTCATTGGTGATGCTTTTAATTTGGCAAGGTAGGAGCGCAAGCGAGGCTTTTCTGAAACAGATCTTTAATGTTTAGACTTTGTAACAATACTGGCACAAATACTGTCTGACCTTGTTGAAAACGTGTGTAACCCCAGCCAATCTCCTCCCGCCCAAAAATCTACTTTAAAAAAACCCAACTCAATCCAACATTTTTATTGTTATTTTTTTCCTTAACTCACACCAACAGTAAATCTTTAGAACCTAAGGGTTACATCCAAAACATTTTATTTTTCGACTGGCTTCTTTGACATTGCCTCCGAAGTTTAACTCATTTTACATCATACACCATCTCGAATCAGCTACAGCATTGCGGCTGTTCGCACACTCTGTGGGCCTCTTGTCTTTCTCTACCGTGACTTAAGTGTTGGTATTCAATGCAACATTTTGCTAAATTAAATCTGAATGCATTTCTCTACACCACCGTGTAACATTCAAGATACGATTAATGTTGTTACAGGGCCACAATGTTAGACTATGGATTGGCATTAAACCTGACCACGTACCTCAACAATGAAGAGCACTATGTACCGTGGAAAGCTTTTCTTGATTGTCTCGAATTTATTCGCGGGATGCTAACAAAGCAGAGTGCTTATGTTCAGTTAGAGGTAAAACGTTAGGTTATTTAATATACAATATTAATACAAAACATAAATTCAATATTCTTTTTGCAGGTGCCTTGGGAAAGTTGTTATTCTGAAGTTTTGATCTCTAAACGAGTGTTCTGTATCGATCCACACGAGTGCTTCCAAGGCCTTTATTACATTCTTAATTACATTCTTAATTATTTAACATTCTTAATTAATTGTTATTTCACAAACATATGGAAGGAGAACTTCTGAAAATGTGAATCGGGAAAAAATGGCGGCTTTTTTAGTATTAAACCGGATACAGACAATCAGGACTATGGTACCCGGATGTAAATCACATTGTCCAATCAGGTAGCTACATTTTGCATTTTGCTCATGCGCATTACTGTAATCGGAATCGACTTCGAAAATCTAACAGTGTTATTTTCACCGTTTGTGAAACTACTTCGTTTTCTTTACTCCTTTCATCATAGGTATTTAAAACTTTAGCTTATCTTATATCATGTGATTTATCGTACATCATAAAATAAAAAGAAAATGTTTATTTTAGTAAAATACCTTTTTTTTGTTTCTTTCGTGAATATCAAGAATATTAAAATAGACATTCCGACTCGCACTGGTTAGAACATGTTTCGATATTCACTTATTGGTGAAATATCAACAAGCGATTCACCAGAACAAGCAAATATTTACAATGAACTTGTTGTTCTTGCAGAAATATATAAGTGAGCTCGTGGCACCTGTCCTATCTAAAATTGGCACGGATGACAAGGGGACCTTACCGGAAATGTAAGTGACTCATAGTACAGGTATTCATGCCATGAGGCATCCTTGCTTTTCAAACACTTTTATTTTTTTGTAGTTATCAGCATTCATGTTCATATTTATATATAGGCCCGTCACGGGAAAAGGTACCTTCGGACAGTTTACGTCAATCCTTGAAATGACGTCATAAATTTGAGCAAACGACATTATTTATTATACATTTCGCGGTAAAAATACCATTTTATTGTCAAACTGTGTAACAAAAGTACATTTAAGTTAGAACAAATTTGATTTATAGTTGTAAGGTCTTTCTAAATTAAGTAGGAACTAAAATATCACTAAAATTGACCGAAGGTACAATTTCCCGTGACATGCCCCAATTATTATTGTTTGAAAACATCAATATTAAAAAGTCTGAGTAAGAATAACGTTTATATCAATGTTTATGTAACATATGCAAAGAAACAATCGGTAAAATCTGTTCTGAAGTACAAAAAATATCCATATTTGTGAAGCATTGAGCAAATAAGGAATTTGAGAAGCTTTACCATTTTTAATACACGAGTCGTGTTTGGAAGAAAGCTCACGTTAAGATCTTGACTTACTTCTTGATCTCCTCAGGACATAATTTATGCAAAAAACAGTTTACGCAAAACTCGACATTTTGTTAGTGCAAAACTAAACGTTACATATACATTGTATAGGTACTTACGGCGCATGCTCCTGAAGACCGGATGTGACACTGGTGTCAAACAAGCGGTGCAATATGCGAAGGACCAGTTCAACGACTGGATGAAAAATGGAACAAGGTCTTATAAGTTTACTATGTTCATGTATTACGTTTTTATTTATACTTACAAAATGTAAGATATCAAAACATTTTTATAAATTAAATCAACTTTTGAAAATCTGCCAAGAAACTCTCTAGGTTACAGTCAACGTGATACTTGATCAAATGGGGCGCGTCACAGGAAAAGGTACCTTCGGACAGTTGAGGTCAATCTTTGAAATGACTTCATAAATTTGAGTAGACGACATTATTTATTATGCATTTCGCGGTAAAAATACCATTTTATTGTCAAAATGTGTAACAAAATCACATTTTAGTTATGAGAAATTGAGTAAAAGTTGTAAGTTCTTTCTATATTTAGTAGGAACTAAAATATCACTAAAAATGACCAAAGGTACCTTTATCCCTGACGTGACCCATTTAATGTCGCATAATGGGACTGCGTTACGATGTCTCCCAGGGAAATGTGAAACGGGAAAAGCTAGAACCATTTTCAAAGTTTACAATGAGTGTCATTATTCGTTCAGAATTGTTTGTTATGATTTTAAAAAGACTACAACGAAATTCTTCACAAAATCTCCTAATTACAACTGAAGTCTGTGTACAAACAGTCCGCACTGTTAAGGTGGTATCGTTTGTCACAATATTCTGTTAAAGTGGGGAGGAGTGTGATGACCTATTTTCATAAAATTCATGTTATTTAATAATTATAAATCTTCTTATTACTTCAGATATCAATTATAGGGCATATACAGGTTACAGGTCAATCAGGAATTATAAATAAATTAGAAATATGAAACAATTTTTCTCACTGAGTGTAGCCTTATTGCCGGGAGTCCAAACTTCCAAATTATCCACTATAGTATTAAACTACAGTCACAGGAAGGTTGTCTATATCAAGGTTAACAATGTCTTAGAATTTAGTTCAATAAACTGTACTAGAACAATAGCAAAACATGTTTCTCCCCAGTGACTACAAAAGGAAAATTTGACATTCATGCTTCCATTGTTTATAACTGTTGTTCTAGTAAAGTTTATCGAACTAAACTCTAAGACATTGTTAACCTTGATATAGACAACCTTCCTGCGACTGTAGTTTAATACTATAGTGGATAATTTGGAAGTTTGGACTCCCGGCAATAAGGCTACAGTCAGTGAGAAAAATTGTTTCATATTTCTAATTTTTTATAATTCCTGATTGACCTGTAACATGTATATGCCCTATAATTGATATCTGAAGTAATAAGAAGATTTATAA
The DNA here is from genome assembly GCA_038501625.1 of Corbicula japonica. NCBI lineage: Eukaryota > Metazoa > Mollusca > Bivalvia > Venerida > Cyrenidae > Corbicula > Corbicula japonica. Next base: position 3,453,253 of record JAZAYU010000050.1, read on the forward strand.
TTATTAAATAAGATGAATTTTATGAAAATAGGTCACTACACTCCTCCCCACTTTAACAGAATATTGTGACAAATGATATCCCCTTAATCATATGATGTTGCTTGTTTTAAGTTTCATGAAATGATTGTCAAGGTGTTTACTCTGTGCGTTTATTTACCAGCCTGGGATTTAATGTTAGGCTGTAGGGTGCACAACTACGGAGCCCCTAAGGTGACATTTAGCATACTTTTTTCATTTTCCATACTTTTTAATCATCATCTAAATAATTATTTAATCAATCGAAATAATATTTCGTTTAAACGAAATAATAAATTTCGTCTAAAGCAAGTGATTTCTAGTACATGTAAAACCTGCTTTAGCAGCCAACTGCGAATAGCAACCACCTGTCTGAAACAGCCACTTTGAATAGGACCCAAACTGACAAGCCACCTGTCTTCAGCAGCCACCTTTTGTCACTCCCTTGGGTGGCTGCTAAAGACAGGTTTGACTGTATTCGTATAACTTACTTAACTCGTAAAACACCGAAATAATCAAACACGATTGATGATGCCTCAGCTAACATTTCAGATAACATATTAAAAATCAATGGTTATGTATGCAGAATGAGTGAGGGACGAAATGAAGAAAAGAGGAATTATGTACAGAGAAAATATGTTTACCCTTCATTATTCGTATTCATCTTACATTTCAGGTTACCCACGGACTTCTCGCAGGTTATATATGCGGTCGGTGTGAGGGAAGGGAGTGTCGAGGAGTGGTATACTTATTCATCTAACATTTCAGGTTACCCACAGACTTCTCGCAGGTTATATATGCGGTAGGTGTGAGGGAAGGGAGTGTCGACGAGTGGTATACTTATTCATCTAACATTTCAGGTTACCCACGGACTTCTCGCAGGTTATATATGCGGTAGGTGTGAGGGAAAGGAGTGTCGACGAGTGGTATACTTATTCATCTTACATTTCAGGTTACCCACGGACTTCTCGCAAGTTATATATGCGGTAGGTGTGAGGGAAGGGAGTGTCGACGAGAGGTATACTTATTCATCTTACATTTCAGGTTACCCACGGACTTCTCGCAGGTTATATATGCGGTAGGTGTGAGGGAAGGGAGTGTCGACGAGTGGTTTACTTATTCATCTTACATTTCAGGTTACCCACGGACTTCTCGCAAGTTATATATGCGGTAGGTGTGAGGGAAGGGAGTGTCAACGAGTGGTATACTTATTCATCTTACATTTCAGGTTACCCACGGACTTCTCGCAGGTTATATATGCGGTAGGTGTGAGGGAGGGAGTGTCGACGAGTGGTATACTTATTCATCTAACATTTCAGCTTACCCACGGACTTCTCGCAGGTTATATATGCGGTAGGTGTGAGGGAAGGGAGTGTCGACGAGTGGTATACTTATTCATCTAACATTTCAGATTACCAACGGACTTTTTGCAGGTTATATATGCGGTTGGTGTGAGGGAGGGTAGTGCCGACGAGTGGTATACTTATTCATCTTACATTTCAGGTTACCCACGGACTTCTCGCAAGTTATATATGCGGTAGGTGTGAGGGAAGGGAGTGTCGACGAGTGGTATACTTATTCATCTTACATTTCAGGTTACCCACGGACTTCTCGCAGGTTATATATGCGGTAGGTGTGAGGGAAGGGAGTGTCGACGAGTGGTATACTTATTCATCTTACATTTCAGGTTACCCACGGACTTCTCGCAAGTTATATATGCGGTAGGTGTGAGGGAAGGGAGTGTCAACGAGTGGTATACTTATTCATCTTACATTTCAGGTTACCCACGGACTTCTCGCAGGTTATATATGCGGTAGGTGTGAGGGAGGGAGTGTCGACGAGTGGTATACTTATTCATCTAACATTTCAGCTTACCCACGGACTTCTCGCAGGTTATATATGCGGTAGGTGTGAGGGAAGGGAGTGTCGACGAGTGGTATACTTATTCATCTAACATTTCGGATTACCAACGGACTTTTTGCAGGTTATATATGCGGTTGGTGTGAGGGAGGGTAGTGTCGACGAGAGGTATACTTATTCATCTTACATTTCAGGTTACCCACGGACTTCTCGCAGGTTATATATGCCGTAGGTGTGAGGGAAGGGAGTGTCGACGAGTGGGACTACGTGTGGCTGAAGTCTCAGGAGACCAACTCGCCCTCGGAGCGAGAAATGCTCCTAGAAGCGCTTTCCTTTACACAGAAACCTTGGCTACTTTGGAGGTTTGTACAATATTTAAACGAAAATGACCTATACCTTGTACAAGTAGTAAACCTCTCGTTTTAGTATTTTCTAAATTGCGACTTAGCAAAGTTAAGAAATATGTTAAATTGAAAGTAATATCTAACGATTCTATAAAACGTCTCAATGAACATTATTATCCCCGATAATCCATGTACGGAAGCACAGGTGCTATGGAGACGGACCCAGTTTTTCTCCACCATTTTTGGGGTTGTCCCGGCTAGCTCAGTTGGTTGCGTCGCAGGTTTGCAGGGCTAGGCGCTGTCGCCGTGACGGTGCGGGTTCGCTCCCAGCTAGAGGCCCTATCATTTGAAATTGACAGTAGCGCTATTTGTGCAGTGTGGAGGTCGTAAAAAGTCTCCCCGTACATATAGTCAGTACTGTTATCAGTAAAATAACCCGTCACCGATGTCGTGCAGTGATAGTTACGTATATCAGGGCAATCCGATCAACCTTTTTTGGGGTTGTCCCGGCTTGCTCAGTTTGTTGCGTCGCAAGAATTGCAGGGCTAGGCGCTGTCGCCGTGACGGTGCGGGTTCGCTCCCAGCTAGAGGCCCTATCATTTTTAATGAGACGACCCCTATGTATTCAATATCGATATATATCTTTAGTTCGTCTCATAAAGGTGTTATAAAAAGGGTCCGTCTCCAAAGCACCTCTCGATTCTTGTCTCGGAAAAAGAATTATTTAAGTACAAGTGAAATGGAAAGTCGCCGATTTTGCTCGAATGCACTGTGGTAAGGTTTGTTTCTGTTTTAGATACGCGAACTGGATATTTGACGTGAACAACGTCTGTTTGTGTTTTAGATAAGCCAACTGGATATTTGACGTGAACAATGTCTGTTTGTGTTTTAGATAAGCCAACTGGATATTTGACGTGAACAATGTCTGTTTGTGGTTTAGATAAGCCAACTGGATATTTGACGTGAACAATGTCTGTTTGTGTTTTAGATACGCCAACTGGATATTTGACGTGAAAAATGTCTGTTTGTGTTTTAGATACGCCAACTGGATATTTGACGTGAACAATGTCTTATTGTGTTTTAGATAAGCCAACTAGATATTTGACGTGAACAATGTCTGTTTGTGTTTTAGATACGCCAACTGGATATTTGACGTGGACAATGTCTGTTTGTGTTTTAGATAAGCCAACTGGATATTTGACGTGAACAATGTCTGTTTGTGTTTTAGATACGCCAACTGGATATTTGACGTGGACAAGATCAAGATGCAGGACGTCCGGTTAGTGATGAGTTACTTCTCGAACACACCACTGGGCCGCATGATAGCACTTCATTTTCTCATGAACCGATGGGATGATCTCAATGAAAAGTAACACTTCTTATATATTTTTAAATTCTGTGCTTTTTTCTAAAAGTAGTTAAATTCCAAGATATATGTGCTTTAAAATAAAAAAGTTATCAATCGATACATTTGTTGTCCACTGATCTTTTTTTTAAAACTTTCCTACCGCAGTCCCGTACAAACGCTCGTAAACGTTTTGGCATGTAGACATCCATGAATAACCTCAAAACATGTCCATTTGTAACCTTTACTTACGGCTACACAAATCCCATCTTCAGTTTTCAAGTTTGACTCTATACAAATTTGAAAATGCCAAGACTTTTAGACAACTAGCGACATGAGGTTTTGGGCCTGATCTAAGAAGGTATGTCTCGACGTGAAATTGCACGTCGAATGCATTGTTCGCCGTAGACAATTACTCGCTTGGCCCAACGACATCTCATCATTTTAAAACACATCTATTTTTACGGCTTTATTCAACCTTTACACACATCCAAAAATATTCGAAAATGTAAAGTGTTGCGTTTTCATTGGCACTCAGTATATAAGTTAACTGTCCAGTGTACAGATTGGATGCGCGTTTGTTTGTTGGTTGTTTCTGGGGTTGTTACAAGTTCCTGCTTCTGAAACTTCTAGTGCGTTTGTGTAAGGAGGCACGTGTGCACCTTCTTTTAAAAAAATACCGAGAACACCAAATACAGGTCAAAGGATTATAACACTCATAGTGAGAACTCAAAACTCGCGTCTGAGATTGTCAGTTTAGAGCCAGGGCTAAGTGTAACTGGTGTATGGTTTCAGGTTTATTGTATCGTAAAAATGTTTATTTGCTTTTTTATTTTTTTTTTCATTTTAACAGTGAAACAAGTTTGTGTCTATGTTTTTATTTGCTGGTAATTGGACAAATCACCACATGATAGTTTACATTTAATTTAACAATAACAAGAATCAAGGATACAAATTATAGCATAATGTTGAATGAATAGTGAAACAAACAGTTTTATCCAAGAAAGCATACACATGTCCTTGAAAAAATATCTTTACTAATATCTGATCGGAAATTAAGAAATTTCCTGAATTTCAGTTCCAAAGTTCTTTTTTGCGATTTGGAATCTTTGGACGCCCTGAAATAGAACCAACTTTCCTCTACAAATGTTGCATTCATCCCCATGTACAATTCAAGTGAATATTATAAACGTAGCGTTGCTGTATTGTCACAGCTGTATGATATGGACATGGTGCATCTTTACATATTATTTAAACAAACATTTGTTAATTGTAGGTTTGGAGATGATACGTTTATCATCCGGGAGATGATCGGAGAGGTCACCCAATTTGTCAACACCGAGTTCGAACTCAGACAGGTAGGAATTCGTATAAATGCAGTACATGAAAAAAATGCTTAGCCTATATATAACGCTATTTATGACTTAACAGTCAGGTGACAAATAAGTCAGTTTAAAAGGGGAATATAGAAAAACACTTTCCAAAGGAAGGATTGATTGTCTCTTCTCTTATATTGATCACTTGACTGGCATTCATTGGGAAAGTGTTTAGTTTAGCTACACAGGTGACCGTCTAGGTACATGTACGAGTACAACACCTTCATATCGCACCGACTGCAAGTTTTGAGGTTAATGGGATTATTTAAAAAAATAACAGCGTATACTAGGTTGTGACCCTAATTCAGCGGGTCGGTTGTATCACTATCGTGTGGATATAAAATTATAACATAAAAGTTGGCTAAATTAAGTTTAACTTATTTGGAAAATGAAGTCAGTTTTATAGGCTTACACAATAATTAACAATAATCTAATATGTTATTGTATTACTAATTCTAAGATCATGTTGATGTTTTTTTTAAACAACATCAAGTAAAATCTGTAATTGACAATATTTGGAAGATAACATAAAATTTTACTTTTAAGCTTGAGGTACTATTCACAGAGAAGCCCCCTAAAGCTGCTAGAAAAGGAGCTGATAGTGCTCTTGCTCTTATAAGGTACATGCTTGTTTGTTTAGCGCTTGTAAGATACATGCTTGTATGCTCTAGCGCTTGTAAGATACGTGCTTGTATGCTCTAGAGCTAATAAGATACATGCTTAAATGCTCTAGCGCTTGTAAGATACGCGCTTGTATGCTCTAAAGCTAATAAAATACATAGTTATTATTACTTAAATGCTCTAGCGCTTGTATGCTCTAGCTCTAATAAGATACATGCTTGTATGCTCTAGCGCTTGTAAGATACATGCTCGAATGCTCTAGCGCTTGTAAGATACATGCTTAAATGCTCTAGCGCTTGTAAGATACACGCTTGTATGCTCTAGCTCTAATAAGATTCATGCTTAAATGCTCTAGCGCTTGTAAGATACAAGCTTGTATGCTCTAGCGCTAATAAGAAACATGCTTAAATGCTCTTGCGCTTGTAAGATACACGCTTGTATGCTCAAGCGCTAATAAGATACATGCTTGTATGCTCTAGCGCTTGTACGATACAAATGTGCACACTTGTATGCTCTAGCGCTTGTACGATACACGCGTGTATGCTCTTGCTCTTAAAACGTACTTACGTGTTTGCTCTAGCGCTTATAAGATACATGCTTTTATGCTTCAGCGCTTGTAAGATACATGCTCGAATGCTCTAGCGCTCGTTAGATAAACGGTTGTATGCTCCAGCGATTGTAAGAAACACGCTTGTGTGCTCTAACGCTTATAAAATATAGGCTTGTTTGCCCCAGCGCTAATAAGATACATGCTTGAATGCTCTAGCGCTTGTAAAATACACGCTTGTATGCTCTAGCGCATGTAAGATACACGTTTGTATGCTCTAGCGCATATAAGATATACGCTTGTTTGCCCCAGCGCTAATAAGATGCATGCTTGTATGCTCTAGCGCTAACTCAATACATCTTGTTTGCTCTAGCGCTAAGAAGTTACAGGTTGTTTACTTTATCGCTTATAAGATACACATAGTTGCTCTTGTGCTAATAAGATACACGCTTATTTAGCGCATATATGGTATAATTGGTGGTGTACACTTTTATAGCTTTAATAAAATATTTTTGTTACACAATTTACATGAATATTTTACAATAACACATTTAATGTTGTACACATTTGTCTCTTACACTGATAATGAACACGTTAAGTGCTCTTGAAATAATTATGTTAATATTTCTTGCTATAGAAAACATCCGGCATTGTATAGTTCTTTAAGTTAAAGAAATGAAAAAAAAACAACAGAGGGAAACAGAACATAGCGAGTAGACAGGAGTTTCTTAATTGCTAAAACTTTACTCAATAAATACTTAATATTTTTTGTTCTTTCCACAATTTTACCTTGCAATTGCCAACTGTCAGATATCAACACATAATAAACGGACATTTAATGGAGTTAACACTAAATTGGGCACGTCAAGGGAAAAAGTGAAATCGGTCAAATTACTACACATTTTAGGTGTCACTTTATTTAGAATAAAATTACAACTAGATCGATTGTTTTCTCCTAATTAAAAAGTGATTTTGTTACACATTTTAAAAATAAAATGGTATTTTACCGCGAAATGTATCATAAAAAATGATGTAATTTGTTCAACTTTAAAATGACTTCATTTAAAGAAGTGACGTCGTGTCCGAAGGTACATTTTCCCGTGACGCGCCCCAAATTAAATATTCCTTATTCATTAACCTAGCTAGGTACACTTGACTAGCTGTCATGTATATATACGTTGACTCGGTTTACATAACTTCTATAATATTTTTCTTTTTCAGAGCTAACATTGTTTGGGTGAAGCAAAACTACAATTCAATAGCTAATTGGTTGGACCAACACGTAGAGAGCAATTTCTAAAAAGGCGAAAGTATGACGTCGTTTAAGTAAATGACGTCACTGATGATGTAAGAAATAAACAGATGATACATGGAACAAAAGAGATCATAAACAATACTATTGCTAACAATTTATTACTTTTCTTTATTGAATTTCTATAAATAATCGATTGACCGCAATGACCTTTTATAAGCTAGATGAACACGCCAAAGATCGGTTGACCCGTTTATGTTTAATAATTTATCTGTGTTTTTATGTCGTCTGGGCAGAGTCGCAAGGAAGTGGACAAAGTGATATATAGGCCTATATGTAGATTTTATGATTTTAGCGGTCAGAAAATTAATGGAAAGGTTTTTAAAATTTTTAATTTGTGTCTGCTTTTGGTAAATGCTTATATACGTACGGAGCCCCTAAGGTGACATTGGGCATACTTTTCTTTTTCATTTTCCATACTTTTTTTAAGGATAATATTTCGTTTAAAGGAAATAATAATTTGTTTAAACGAAATAATATACTTGAAATGTAATATACTATGGAAAATGAAAAAAAAGTAGTTCGTTTAAAAGAATTAATATTTCGTTTAAACGAAAAAGTATTTCATTTAAACGAATTAATATTTCGTTTAAACGAATTAATATTATTACGTTTAAACGAATTAATATTATTAAGTTTAAACGAAATAATATCCTTCAAAAGTGTGGAAAATGAAAAAAAAAGTTATGCTAAATGTCACCTAAGGGGCTCCGTACTTATGCTTATGTTTCTGTTAAACAGTCGATTTTCTCGAAATCGAACTCTAAGCCATCCTTTATTGATATAATTAATCCTATATTATTGTCAATTGCATAAATGCACAGACATATGTTGATTCAAAATGACAGAGTACTTAACCTTGTCAATGTAACGTAAATTTTGTAAAACAATTATGTCTGACCTTAAAAAAACAATAAGTACATTTGCCTTATCATACAACTAAACCGAATGACCAGTCACAAATATCAAGCGTCTGATTGGCTGAGACAGCCACTTGTCGGATGCTTGAAATTTGAGACTGGTCTTGATGGGGGTACATAGTATCCTAGATCGTACAAACACTTTTGGCCTAGGTACATGTACAGCGTGTGCCAAATTGACTTGTTTAGTGATAAAAAAGCCTGGTCAGTCCTGGAGCGTTAATAAAGAAGCTACAAACGTGTTCTTGGACGTATTGCAAGCACAATATAAGTGCAATTAAAATTAAGGCGCTCCCGTTATCTAGCAGATTAGTCAGTATATATCCTGATTCTATTTTGTGCCGGACAGTCAATTTTCCGCACACGATACATATTTTAAGTTTCACCTATATATTACACACAATTTGCACTTTGCGGTGATCAGTTTGTTGCTTAAAACCTTTTTTTCCTAGATCAAAAACAATTGCACTTGCATGCTAAAACAAATGCCGCTGACAAATTCATGAAACGCACGGTTTGTCATAAACTGCTGTGAAATGCTTTCCGACTTTCTCTCCGTCCACAAAAGTCATGTGACTAGAAATACTTTCCAATATTATAGTAACATAAATAAATTATTCAGGAGCAGGTGTCACGTTCTTTTAACAGCCCAAAATGAACGCTATGAAATATCGATATAAGTTGTAAACAAGAACCACCTTAAACAAAAGAAAGCATTATACTTTTAACTAGCCACAGGCTAGGCAAATGTTTGTTTACCCTTTTGGGGAAAAATTTAGACAATATTTTTCTGAAAGCTTATTATTTCCCTGATTTTATTTGCCTTGTTTGAATTTATGGATTTTTTGTTTAAACGCGGGCAAGCGGGGCAAAAGGGACTTGATCGTTTTCATCAGTTACGCCTAAAAATGTTGAAAAAAAATATATGGGATTTGAACTACCTGTAATGATTAAACATCAAAGATGACTTCAAAGTAACTTCCTTATCAATAGCTTTGAGCATGTTGAATAGTGTTATATTTCTTTATTACACCTCACGTGATTAGTTTACTATATAGCGTAATGTGACGTCACAGGGAGATAATCGCTACTGTCACATATGCGACAGCATCATGTCACCCTCGCGTGGATCTAAAAATAAATATCTTGGAAATCCGATTACAAATTAACTTCTACGCATGCGTAATTGACCAAGGGAGATAATCGCATTTTGATCATTATTTGTAGCCGCTTATTGAGAATTATTGATTTTGGACTTCCGGCGCTTGATTTTGTTCCCAAACGAAATTTGGTCATAGTCAAGATCTCTAAAAAAACAAATGTTCGGTGTAATAAAATAAATATCACATCCCATTGGGGGAACAGTACGAAATGTTAACCCTTAAGAAGGTAATGTCAACCTCGGCTAACGCCTCGGTTGACATTACTTCTCTCGGGTTAACATTTCGTACTGTTTCCCCCAATGGGATGTGATATTTATATAATATACCGGATATACCAAGTAAAAGTCTGATTATTTTTAACAATTAGGTTCTGTCTAAAAATAGAAACTAAAGACATGGTAAAAATGTCGAATGTTTAAGTTATACATGTATGTCATTTTATCACAAATGTAACATACTAATTAAAACACGCCATATTACATCCTATTGAGACCAGTTTACTTATTTCAGGAAATGCCTATAAGTGTACATGCTTTCAGTAAAATATACCCATCGAGATTCCCAGGGGAGGGGATTGATACTACTTCTTTTACTGGTCCTGTAAGTTGATGCGGCACTGTCGGTACATTGTAAAGAAATGGCAAGATAACTTCAGAACTACCGGGTTGATCTATTATGTTTCATTTAGAGAGAAAATACAAGCTTTTATCGTCGCCGTGAACGACAAGAATTGACGTTATTTGAATACTTGTTACAAAAGAATAATTATTGTAAACTTTTGTTAGTTTTTCATTCTTGTTACTTTTTGTGAAATAAAAGTACGTTTTATATACTTGAACTTGTGTTTATAATTAAAACTTGGTCGCTGTGTAATACTATATGGGGCGCATCACGGGAAAAGGTACCTTCGGACAATTGACGTCGATTCTTGAAATGACGTCATAAAGTTGAGCAGAAGGCATTACTTCGTATGTAATTCGCGGCAAAAATACCATTATGTTGTCAAAATGTGTAACGAAATCTCTAGTTAGTGATTAGAAAATAAAGGATAAAAGTAAATTATTCCCCAAAATTGTAACAATTAAAATTTACAAAAACTATGACCGAAGACACCTTTTCCCGTGACGCGCCCCAATTATAATGCTACGTATTAGTGTGCCATATTATAAACACTGCAAAACGAAATCCGTGACTCAAAACAGTTTAAGCTCCAATCGTTTGTGTGTGTTAAAACTTTTAAAGATAGTATAACCGGGTTTAATCCGTCGAGTTTCCGTTGAAGTAAAGAACACGTGTTAATGTTTCTGTATTTATTTCTTTGTTTCAGTTTGATAATTAATAATGTCAAATAACAATAAATTAATGTTCCCAATATTTCTTTCAGGTAATCCTGTACAAGGTTTTCACTTGCAAATTAATGTCAAATATAAAACACTTTTTATAATATGCAGTTAAGGTAATCCTTATTTCTGAGTGGTATTCATTCGCTCTTGTTTAAAATTTAGATGTTTCTTAGTGTAGAGTCAAAATTAGAATGTCTTGAAATAGTTATAAAATCCCTAAACTTCTGATAATTTATATGCCTCGGGCAATCATTACCATGACAACTATAAGGAATATCTACATCTTATCGGTAATAAAATTGTCAAACCGCTTACAAAGAATTATTGATGTCAATTTGCAACTAAGTATCAAACTGATTATGACAATAAACTTCAAAATTAAGTAACACAATAAATATTTGAATTTAAAAAGAAAGAATTTTTTAATTAAATAAAAGAACATCAACATATGAGATAGCTACCATACTAGTATTTTAGCATGGTAGCAATAGAATCGACGAACCTCATTCAGTATACCAATGTCTATAGTTTCTTCCTCTATCATAGATAGTGAAGTTCTTTTTCTGTTGTTGTTGTGAACTTTGCCTGTTGTTATTCTCTAATGTTTTTGTTCGGTGTTAATGTCTGGTTGCCTCCTACTGATGGTTGACTGTGGTAATTAAGCCCGACGTGTTAAATTTTCACTGTGTTTGCAGAATCTCGGCAGAGTTGGCCTTCTTCATCTATGCCTTGTCCCCAGTCTGTTGTCCGACGGCGCAGAATTTCATCGGAGTTGACCTTCTTCATCTATGTCTTGTCCCCAGTCTGTCGTCCGACGGTGCAGATTCTCATCGGAGTTGACCTCCTTCATCTATGCCTTGTCCCCAGTCTGTCGTCCGACGGCGCAGAATCTCATCGGAGTTGGCCTTCTTAATCTATGCCTTGTCCCAAGTCTGTCGTCCGACGGCGCAGAATCTCATCGGAGTTGACCTTCTTCATCTATGCCTTGTCCCCAGTCCGTCGTCCGACGGCGCAGAATCTCATCGGAGTTGGCCTTCTTCATCTATGCCTTGTCCCCAGTCTGTCGTCCGACGGCGCAGAATCTCATCGGAGTTGGCCTTCTTCTTCTATGCCTTGTCCCCAGTCTGTCGTCCGACGGCGCAGAATCTCATCGGAGTTGGCCTTCTTCATTTATGCCTTGTCTCCAGTCTGTCGTCCGACGGCGCTGAATCTCGGCAGGTTGACCTTCTTCATCTATGCCTTGTCCCCAGTCTGTCGTCCGACTGCGCTGAATCTCGGCGGAGTTGGCCTTCTTCATCTATGCCTTGTTTCCAGTCTGTCGTCCGACGGCGCAGAATCTCATCGGAGTTGACCTTCTTCATCTATGCCTTGTCCCCAGTCTGTCGTCCGACGGCGCAGAATCTCATCGGAGTTGACCTTCTTCATCTATGCCTTGTCCCAAGTCTGTCGTCCGATGGCGCAAAATCTCATCGGAGTTGGCCTTCATCTATGCCTTGTCCCAAGTCTGTCGTCCGACGGCGCAGAATCTCGGCGGAGTTAGCCTTCTTCATCTATGCTTTGTCTCCAGTCTGCCGTCCGACGGCGGAGTTGGGTTTCTTCATCTATGCCTTGTCTCCAGTCTGTCGTTCGACGGCGCAGAATCTCGGCGGAGTTGACCTTCTACATCTATGCTTTGTCTCCAGTCTGTCGTCCGATGGCGCAGAATCTCTGCGGAGTTTGCCTTCTTCATCTATGCCTTGTCTCCAGTCTGTCGTCCGACGGCGCAGAATCTCGGCGGAGTTGGCCTTCTTCATCTATGCCTTGTCCCCAGTCTGTCGTCCGACAGTGCAGAATCTCTGCGGAGTTGGCCTTCTTCATCTATGCCTTGTCTCCAGTCTGACGTCCGATGGCGCAGATTCTCGGCGGAGTTGGCCTACTTCATCTATGCCTTGTCTGCAGTCTGTCATTCGCAGACGCCTTTTGTCACTGATAATGGCTCTCTGTTACCGACAACTTCCCATCGCGTGGCCATATCAGTCAAATTAATAGACGTCAAAAGTATGCAAATGTAACCGTGATGGAGCTTCTCTCTAAACATGTTGGCCTCCTTTCTGATTTGCAAACAAATCAGGAAAAGTCATATCCGAACACGTGACCTCGTGAAAAGTCTGTAGTCGAAAGATAAATGTGACAGGACTATCAATGGCGGCAGACGTACCAGGCAGTACTGACATGCTTAGGGCAATGTCTCTAAATAAAAAAGCACCATCTGTATACTGTTATCCTTTTAATTACCATGATTGTATATCCTACATAACTCTGGAAACAACAGCCTTTTAGAGGTAAAACAAAGGCCAGAAACTCACTAGCACTTGGTATGGTTCTTGCTTTCTTTTGCTAACGGCTACTGAATCCAGTCACCCGAGACTAAAACGTAAACCAAAAGTGAAATTAGAAGGAAAAGCCCACTATTAATTATACCCAAAATTTCAGAAAAAGGGGATTTTGTCAAATGAAACTTTTTCCTGCATTTTAGTAAACTTGTAAAAGTTAATAATATTACCTACCAATCAGAAAACTACATGATGATTGTTTTTTCACTCTATTTGAATCCCTGATGTAATTTCTACGTTATATAATTGCCGATCCTGTGAATCAGTAAGGTTGAATAACACAAAATCACGCTGCATCCCGCCGTGGTCCATTCGAATCAAGTCCGTTTTAATATACGCTATTTTTTTCTCTTCACCTGGCGGCCTCTTAACCGTAAGAAATCGGCCTGCTTGTTTGCAGAAATAACATGTCAGGAAAATAAATGAAAGCGACTTCATGCCTATATCTCGTTTGGTATAGGCGTATAGTTCACTAGTTCCAGAACAGCGGGTGTATATTTTGGCACCGTATTTGCGATACCGCGTTTAAAATAGGGTCTGTTCGGTTAGAGATCAGTAATTTTCTTACAAGTAAGTTAAACACCCCCCCCCCCATTTCCTGTGTGTTTTTGAATAGTTGAAATGTAGTTCTTCACAGCAATATATGGTTGTCTAGAAATTAAGATGACAGAAATCATGTTAAATGTACATTAAACATTGTGAATTGAACCTTGAGGTCTATGGTTCAACCTCAGATAACAGCTTGTATATCGAGTGTACTCGTCCCTAGACAAAGAAGGAAATCAAAGTTCATTTTCAGCATAGTGTTCTCTGACCTTAAGGTAAATCAATTACCGATTCTTGATAGTTACAGACCTGGAAATATAGCATAGTATACTTCTCTCGATATTTCAAATTGCCTTCCAGGTAAACCGTCTTCTGTGGACGATCATAATTCCCCATTCTATACGACAAATTTATAATAATATCTGTTAAATATTCATTTACTTAAAAACGATATTATTTTATATAGAAATTGTCGATGGAATTAAATCACATGCCGCTAGCCATAGTGATTTTCACTGCAACTAGGGTTGAATCTTGCATTTTACAGATTTGGTTTCTTGTCAGATTTTTTCGAGATATCACGTGGTTCAGATAACGAGACAAGGTCTCAAGTTTATAAAACTGAGAATGGAAACCAGTCTCAAATCTCAGGCATCTGATTGGCTGAAATGGCGACCAGCCAATCAGATGCTTGAGATTTGAGACTGGTTTCCATTCTCAGTTTTATTACCTTCAGCAAATGTGATCCGATTGTACCCTATATTTTGATTATTTGTGCAGAAATTCTGGGCCTTATGATAAACAATATTAAACTAATAAGAGGAATGACTTTTCATATTAACGAACAAAAAATTAAATCAATATGCAGACGATACGAACATATTAGAGCATCAACATTTTTATTTTCGTAATAAAATCAAAATCGAAAACACAAAACAATGCACCGAGTTAAACGAGTTTTTCTTGAAACTATTTGACACTGTAATCATAAATCATTTTTAAATAACCATTTCAGCGTCATATTCAAGACCATTAAATCGTCTTTCATAAAGAAATTTTATTCCTCCGTTGCCTGGTAATACTATAATATTCATGTTCATTGAAACGATTCAAAGTTGGTATTATTAAGTCGTTAACTCCATAAACTATGGAAGCCCTGGCGGGCCACTTTTGATACCTGAAACCAACGTTGCTACTTTGAGGGCCACTTTTGATACCTGAAACCAACGTTGCTGCTTTCAGCTTCTAATGGATTTGCCAGAAGTCATACGTCACAAGTCGAAGGTCATCAATAGAAAGTCAAAAGTAAAATATGCATAAGTCAAAAATAAAAAGTGGCCCTCCAGGGCTTCCATAATAAACAGCATCATTTTTGAAATGCATTGACTTTATTCAATCTAAAACATCTTTACGAACGAGATGTGTACAGTATGAGCAAATTTTAAGTTGATATTTTGTGTTAACGCCAGGTGAAGGCGAGAATTTGTTTCGTTATTCTCCGTAAAAATATTTTTATAACAAGTGCTACGCCCGATTTCTTACATTTAGAATTGATACGAAAACTGAAAGAACAAATTTGATTTAGAATAAATAATAATATAACGACCAAATATTAACGAATTTAAAAAGCAAAATGTGTAACATCTCTGTATGTAATACTGGCATCAAATGTAAATTGTATCAGTGAACGCCAAATGGGGCGCGTCACGGGAAAGGGTACCACCGGAGTTAACGTCATTTCCTGAAATGACGTCATAAAGTTGAGCAGACTACATTTATTATTATGCATTTTGCGGTAAAAATATCACTTTATTGTCAAAATGAGTCAGAAAAAAATTATTAGTTATGAAAAACTAAAAGATAGTTGTAGTTTCTTTCCAAACGTAGTAAAAACAAAAATGTAACAAAAAATGACCGAATGTACGTTTTCCCGTGACGCGCCCCAATTGTTACAGACTTTGTACTAGATGAAACAGCTTTCCCGTGACGCGCCCCAATAAACCTATTGTATTTTAAACAAACAACATTTTACCTTTTTTCCAAAAAATTATTCGAATGCCAGTAGTTTTACTTTATATTAAAATATTTCATGATTGAAGTAGGCATATCCTGAAAGCGATCCCGCCTGGTTTTGGGTTTCTAGCACATTGCAAGATCAGAGCCAGCACCGCACTAAGAGCCCATAATGCATGTCATCTAACACTGGACTGTGGTAAGAGACGTTTTGGGGCGGAAACCGGGACCCGAGCAGGCACACCGACCGGGAGTCAAACTAACATCATTTACTGATTGACTGTTTATATAATCGACATTTAAAAAAAAATCCATTTAATATAAATTTAGAGGGTTTACTGAAAATATATACTTCGTTGCCCATGGCACAGAATTTGTTCAGAAATGGAAATTTTGAGTGATATATAACAGTTCAAAATCACGTTATAACATCGCATCCGTCAAGCCGTAAACTTCAGCTGCCTGGCTGCCATCTTCACGCTGCCAGGATGCTATGTCGAAGCCTTGCTAATGTATGAAATTTATTCTGTTTCATTATTTTACCTAAACTCAGTTTTTTTTCAAGATGCAAATATTTTCTGGCAGTGAAAGGGTAACTCCCAAAAAGTAAAAGTTGAATCTTGTTCATTCGAAATCTCGTTATTATGAGAAATCTCGTTATTATGAGAAATCTCGTTATTATGAGAAATCTCGTTATTATGAGAAATCTCGTTATTATGAGATTATATGCGAATATAATGACTCAAATAACACACGCGTTACAAAAATATACCAGTTATATATATGTATTAAGATCACTTATTTAACATTCGCTCCACAGCCAAAATGATATCAAAGGAAAATAAGCGGAAGTTATTTCCGGGATCGGGCGAAAGCGATGATTTGTTGAGAAAAAGTGAGTATGTCGCACAAATTTTTCCTCTTTACAACATGTGTAAAACAAAAACGATCTTTTCAAAAATCGAGGAATGTAGTGCCGTGTAAGGATGATGAAGCTTTTCGGAAAACACTCTTTCATATTTTAAACATGTAAATTGTTCCAGCTAGAACTTATTTGCCAGCGAACTATTATGCATGCTTGTGACAAACCTCTCGTTTTGGTTGTGAAGCGAATGTAAACCGGGTGTGTACCTGGAAAGTCACGCGTGTTATTATATTTTGTAGTGCACTCTCTAACACTATCGGCTCATTACATTCACCTCTGTTATAGGCTGGGACTACTTTCAACAATTTTAACTATAATTATATAAACTAAAAAAATAGTCCACGAATTCCATTTAAAATTGCTTGGATTTCTTCGGTTTGAATGAAAAACAGTGTAGATTTCTGTCATTTGTTTCACCACAAGCTTTTTATTTCATAATCATGACTGTATAAAATAAGGCTGCCGAGTTTGGTAAAATATCTTGACATCGCGATGTAAAGTGAGTGTAAGGAACGACAACTCTGCGAAGGAGATTGTTTGTAGTGCTGTAACAAGTCGCGACGATCGTGTATCGATCAATTTTGTAACACTACTGGAACCTGACACAGCGCAGAGGATAGTGAATCGTTTTGAGATAATATTACTTAGCAACACATAGCACTTAAATAGATGCGTTTCCACAGAATACAGCGCTGGAGATTTGTTTAGTAAACATGTAAATATATACTGAACCAAACATCTGACGTAACACTGCAGAAATTTATGTTGTTTAACTGTAATACGATTTTACACATTAGTTTTGCCTTTAAAAAATAGAAGTCTTTACCTTTATTTATCATTTTATTAATCATCAGACGGTGTAAAATGTAAAATCTTTTCAAGAACTTACATGTGAGAAAAAGTTCGCACTCCATTTAAATTCCTAAAATTCATATTTTATTTTCTTGCAATAATTTTTTCTGAAGTGCTTAATTTTTTATGAAACGGATGCAATTTGTACGAAATTTTAGATTGTGATACTTTATCTAGCAACTTTTCAGAAAATGTTGAGAGGTGTTCGGAAATTTCGTTCGGAACATCTTTTACTGCGAGCTAACAAACGTTAACAAGTATCGGTTTAAGATTTTAGCGCAAAAATTCTAATATAATAAATTGCCTAAGAAGAGAGCAAGTGAGGACTTATTAAAGATATGTTGAATGGCTAAATATATCAACTAAGTATACTTAAAGAAATTAGAAACGCAACTTCTTTAAACACGAAATATATTTCATTTTCAAAAAAGTTGCGTTTCTTTAACTATATACAATATATTTAAAGAATTAAGAAACGCAACTTTTTAAACACTAAATACGTACACTCAACAGAAGTTCTAATTGGTCACTTATTGTCAGTAATTTTTTATTAGACAGACATTGAATTCACTTATTATTTATGATCATATGCCAACAACAGTCTTCAACTTAAGCTTTAATCTTGTAATAATTGACTTTGGAACATTTTGGTGAGAGTTATCCTTAATTTTGCTAAAAAAGCATTTCTTGCATAAAAAGGTCAAGCAAACAAAAATTTGCTCTCAGTTCCTTGTTTTATTTTAATAGAATCCCTCATTAGTAGGAAAAACAGAAAACATGTTTAATCAACATTAAATAATTGAATTCAAGACAACTATGGCTGAGTGTATATTTCGTGGTAAAGGAGGTTGCGGTTACATATTTTGTATATTATAATTAACATTTAATTTTGTAAATTAAACGTACATTGTATTTTACCGGGAAATGTTTACTCTTCCATGTCGGCTGCTCTTCACTTTTTGTGTAGTTTTAAGTTCTTTCTAAAACAGTAACAACTTAAATGTCACCAAATATGACCGTTGGTACCTGTTCCCGTGGCTTGCACCAGATATACAAGTAAAGTTCTTTTAGCACGAGAGGATAATGGGAAACGACTGACTTCTTCGAGAAATTGCAGAGTTGACGTGTTAAAAGCCTTGACAAGCCTATACAAAGTTGCAGGCAGAAATAACGGCCCCATTAAATAGGATCTGTCGAGTTCTTATAACATTTCTGTCGTGTCAAGCTGCTTTACAAATGTGTATTTAGTGTAATGTTACGTCTTCATAACGGAAGTTTCAATATTAAACAAATAAATATTCATTTCGTAACATGTGCCGCCTTGATGTATTTAACAGTACGGAGAACATACTTAAAAGCGGAAGTTTACACATTATTAATGTTTACCTTAACAAATTATTAATGTTTACACTCAACCATAGCAGTTATAGAAAATTTATCAAATAATTTTACGGTGCGAACCGTATAAAAATTACGTACAATACCCTGTAATTGCGGTAAAGTACTTATTGCGGTACCCGATGTAAAATCACAATCAAATGTGCAAGTGTTACACTTGTAACTGTTTATTTTTCTGCATGGCAACAAATATGCTGCTACCCTATAAACTTAATTGGCATTGCTAAGACATAATGTTGGACTTCGACCTTGTAACCAACGACAATAATTATTGAAGTGGTTTTCAAGTTTCAGTTTACCAGTGGGTGTGGTAACGCAGTTTTTCATTCACTAAAGTTCAAGTGAAACGCAATAAAATGCGTATATTAAACTAATGGATGAGTAGTTTATTAGGCATATACCGGCAAAACACGTACTTAACAACCAAATAGAGCTGTATCTGCTATGTTATTCGGGAAAAATTACCTTTTGCCGACCAAGCTTAGGTCTTCTATTATTATTTACGAAAGCTCAGTTTTTTGGCCGACCAAATGCAGTTAAAGTACAACAACAGCAACACCAATAGCAAACAACTACAGTTCCGTCTGGTGCTTTCAAGAAATCACAAAAGCTTAAAATACATTTTACAAGTTTTCGCTGTTTATTATCTCTATGATATTGGTAGAAAATGTATGTTTTATTCATGCTATGTCAGTCGCATCACTAATATTGTGAATTATTAATTGATTTCGGATTGAATGACAGCCTTGCTCAGGTGCAAGTTATTGAAGATTCTGAAACTCTCTTCTCAATATTTTCCCCACTTGTTGTTAGAAGTTCATAATTATATGAAACCCGATGTGGTATTGTATTGACAATAGTAAGTTGATGTTAGGAATACTATTTACATTTCCATTTGAATGTTTAAATATAGAAGAAAATCGACAAAGATACTGTTACTCTGTGCAGGAAAAGGCCATGGAAAACAGCTATGGTAAATATAAATATATATGTTTCACAATTACGTAAAATCTTCCAATAGGGAAGTCAGTTATATAATTTATAAAAACAAAACACTCTATCTTTTTGAATTTTCGAACTCGTTTTCTTCTTCAAGAAAAATACAGAAATTCTGTTATTTAAGTTACATCCATTTTGAAAGCGTATTGTTGTTTTCGATTATAAATAATAAAAGTTGTTTGCAATAATAATAATAATAATAATAATAATAATAATAATAATAATAATAATAATAATAATAATAATAATAATAATAATAATAATAATAATAATAATAATAATAATAATAATAATAATAATAATAATAATAAAACAATTTAATGAAATCTCCCATTATTAACGCGATTTTTTCAAACCTTAATTATTTTCATCAAATTTTTCGTGATGTTTTGTGCAAATTTAAATTGTGAAAATCACGAAAAGGATGCAAAATGTGTTTTTGTTACGGAAGTGGAATTAATATGGGAGATAGAACGGGAAATCCTGAAAAGATACAAATAAACAGACATTGACAAAACATTTTTTTAACCTTGCATTTAACTAAATGTCAAGACATGGGTTTTAAAACTGTATCAACTGTATCCAAAAAAATTGCATGTGTTCAGTCGGTGTATACATATATTAGCAACGGCTTTACTAAAAAGTTATATTTTGCATTTAATTATTTGTATTAAACAAGCTGCATGAAAACACATCTGATTATTGTTTACATTTTCTGACGAGGATGTAAAGATAAAAATTTTGAGCAATTTTCGCAAAAAAGCTCTGTATCACACCGGCATTTACACCGTCCAGGTTTACAAGTCTTAACAACGTAAACAGTTGTATTTTTTACAATAATAGCTGAAATTAGATTCCTAAATCTCAATGATAAACAAACGATATGACCAAGTGACTCGGTCCAGATTAATGAACTGAACAGTCCAGGACATGCGGACTCTCTTGGGCATATTGTAATACACGAAGCCAAGATCAAATAGCCTTTAACATGGTCACTGTGTAATAACTATGAAAGTGGAAATAATCAAGAGAAATAGGAAAACCAGAAATAAGCTATAATAATATAAGAAATAAATATAATTTGCTAACCCAACGATTTTCATACTACGATTGACGCATAAAAGTTGATGCGCCCTTTCATTTACAAAATGACATTTATAAGGCCTTTGAAATTGCTTAAAGTTGTGATGTATTGCTATAAAGCATGAATATAAAATTAAATTATCATCATCGAGTTTGACGATGACTACTATTCAGCAAAAATCGTACTTGTGTAAGAGAAATAGAAAGAAAAGAAATAAGCTGTAATAATACAAGGTATAAATATAATTTTGCTAACCCTACAATTTCCATACTGTGATTGACGCAAAAAAGTTGTTAGGCCGTTTTCTAAATGACATTTATAAGGCCTTTGAAATTGCTTAAAGTTGTGATGTATTGCTATAAAGCATGAATATAAAATTAACTTATCATCATCGAGTTCGATGAAGACTACTTTTAAGCAAACTGACATGCACTCCATTGTTTGGAATGAATCAAAATTCGTACTTTTGTAAATTTTGAGTTGCATGCCACCCAAGGCTAAGCATTCTGTGCAGTGATGCATTTTGGTATTGCTCGATCAAGCTTACCCTGGGATGTTTTTGTATTTGTCCTGTAAGATTGCTTTTAATGTTCCCCTTTTTACTTTCGTTTTAATATTTCGACCAGATTTATTATGGGTGGTTTCAGTATTCCCATTTCCAGCAAATATATATTATCATGATTATTGAATTGGATAATTTTCAATGATTGTTCTATCTGTGTAAATGCTGGTGTTCTTTTGTTTTTTGTTTTTTATTTACAGTGAAAATTTGACTGCAATTTAACTTATATTACATATTTATATGTTATTCAACATAGGCAACCCACATTTTTGCAAACATTTTACATGTCTTCCATAAGACTTTCTTAGAGTACCTTCATTCTGTTCAGTTATTATATATCTTTAACGGCTGGAATAAAACTGGAATTTGTGCTCATTGCACATTATAGTGTGTTTTGATTATTAATTTCCGCTAGCTTCCAGCAAGTCAGTGCCTTGATAAATAATGTTGTTTTTTATTAACAAGTTCTCCTTGAATAGATAATAAGGTCGTGGGATGATGATTGTCACGTGACGATTTTTGAAAACAACGGAAGCCGTACCTTCCGTACAATCGGTCAGGGATGTTGACTGTTGCACTGCGTATGTTCCCACTTCCGTAGAAATTCGACACTAGTATCCCAATTTTGTATGAGATGTAGCCAGAGAATCATAAGCGAGGTAAAGTTAACTACCATTGAGGTTTAAATATAGAAAAATCATTAATTTATATTTAAAGACTTAGAGATTCAAATCCAAACTTACAAAAAAACATTCTAAGTTGTAAATGTTATCTTGATTATGGAGACCGTGCTTCCAAGTGCACTCGACACTGGCGATAGTTTGCTTGTGAAATCGTATTAGGTTTCATCTGATTACAAAAATATTTCTCGCGCCGACTTGAAGTTATGCATCAACATTTTTATGGTATTCTTGTGTTTCTCTGAAATCACATTTTCACTGGATTTATATTAGCAACAAAACTGAAGTTTCCAGGGCTGTTAAGTTCACATTCGTAGTATACGAGTTCCAATGCAAACTTTGCGTGTTTTTGCTTGACTTGAACTCGAAGCTGAGAAAATTATCTTGGAAATAACCAGTGGTCGGCACGTTCCCCTCCGTCACGGACGGATTATAAGTGCCCACGTTTGGTGGTATGTTTCATTATAAGCATATTTTCCGTGATTCGTAAAATCTCATGAGGTCTGATATCGCTCATACACTAATTCATTCGCTCTGAAATAATGTTTGGGCTTTAAACCTCGAAATTTCATTTTTATTAGCAACAAAGATTGAAAATGTTAAAATATAAGCATCTACTGAATACGACTGCAGCTTAATCTGCCTACGATTATTAAACCATATCCCTTATGATTATGTACGACACTAGCAGACAAGTAAAAAATTGCTGCTAATGCAGCAAAAGGAGTACACGGCGTAAAATGCGATGTGTTTGTGTTAAACGTATGGTGAAAGCGAGGGGGGACAGCGATATGCAGCTAATTTAAGGGTTTGTTGTTTCGACCTCTTGGACGAGACCATGAAAACGCAAGACCACAACACGACGCGAGATCGCAAAACCACGATCACATCGCATCAGGTTTTTGTTGTCGTGATCTCGCCATCTAATAACCACACACAAAATAAAATAAGTTTTCCGGTTGGTTAAAATAGTTATGGAACTAGTATGTGAATATAAACATATGCTGACTGGACAATATAGCTAAGAAATATAAAACTATCTTAAAACATGTGTATTTCTGCAACACCATAATCTAGAACTTCAAATATATGAGAAATGCCTTTGAAAGAATGCATTTAAAAAGGTTAGACACAAGTGAATTATTCAACAGGCGAAGGTGATAATCTTCAAATTGAAAATTTAGACAGAAACTAACGGTCACGGTGGCATTGCTTTCGTGTCTATATTTATAATCTCCATAAGACCATGCCTAGCATTGCCTTAAGAGTAAAATAATCAATACTTCGTGAATAATAGCAATAGTCACGGGTGTTGGTGGGGGGGGGGGGGGGGAGAGATTGGGGGAGACGCGTACAACCGTAACCGCGTGTGAAGCGAGAAAATTCTTCTGCGAACGTTTCTGAACAACGGAACGAAAACTTTCTTCCCTCAGTGATACAAGATGTAGAAAAAAAAACAACTTAATACTTAATACAGCTTCTCCTCACATTGAATTTCGCTCATTTCAGAAGTGGAGTGATCGTCATAACTCAACGATGTTTGTGTATATTGGTCTCATATTATACCAGCATGCAGATAAATTCAACAAACATCGAATCACGTTCCCCGTTTTTCAAAAAGATGTTTGATATTTTAATAAAAAAGAGTCAACGCTGACCACCTACCTTTCTTGGTCAAAATAAACATCTACAGAACCGTCACTGGACGTTTGCAGAACAATTTTCTCGCTTCACCAGCGGTAACGGTTGTGCGTGACACCCCCCCCCCCACCCCCGACGATAGTGCTCGCTGACCTTTAGGAGAGCGAGATAAAAAAAACATAATTAACACGCGACGCGGGATCGCGAACAACGATGCCAGATCGCGAAAGTACGATGCGAAGATGTGATATTAATATCGTGCCCTCGCATCGTACGTTCGCAATATCGCATTGTGTTTTGTCGTTTTGCTGGTCTCGCTGTCCTGAGGGCGACACAAACATATTTAAATGGTAAGGAAATGAGATGATAAAACAAAAAGAAAACTGCTTTTCTACGGCACAAAGATGCAAACTATTTATTTCAAAGAGATGGTATAATATTTTTAAAGAAGGAAATGGACTGTAAAATTAAGTGGAAAATGTCAGAATAAACTTGAATGATTTGTAGAACAAATTACAGACTATGTCAGATGTCTTATGAAGATAGTTCTTTTATGATCAAGTAACACATTGAAGAAAAAATTGAAAACATGTAACTTGAAATCTAAGAATTCTACAGCATCTTGGAAAGAATATTATGTCATGTTTAGAACTAAAACAACAGCATTTTTAACTCTATGACATTGTGCGAAAAATGAGTAAAAAAATTACTGGTTAAAGTGTCAACCAGAAAAATACGATTCGTTTAAGAATGAAACAGAAATAAATCAACAAAACCACAAGAACGAAAACAACAATACAACAAAAAAACTTGTTGGAAAAAATATGTGGAAAAGTAAGATTACTAGAAGAATCGAGCAAATCCTACCAAGTGTCATGTTGCAAAAGAATAGAAATCTTGCTTGTGTTACGTACAGTTTTAAGCTAAACTATAAAATGTTGTAAAGATGTTAATGTTTCAGTTAAGTTGAAAATGCTGATTTTAGTCATAAGGATCTGATCTCAAATGGTGTATTTGCATAACGATATGCGTGCTGTCCGACCAATGAACATTATTACATAATATACAATGTTCTGTACAACTTAATCACATAAATTTTTCTTTCACCTACACTGCTCCTAAACGCACAATTCCGGTCCCTACAATAATACCGAGAAAGTAAGGTGAGCGAGGTGCCTTTTCGAATTCAACAATTACAAGGTCGGTTATGTCAATTTTAGCAGGATTTTTAGGATCTAGACAAACATTGCACAAAAAGTTTATAGTTCGACCTTAATAAGAATGAACTGTATGTGTTGCAGGTGGTTTCTTTGAACTCGTCGGATTCGCCGAGATTTACTCATTATCCATCGAAGAAAAAAATAAAGCGTAAAAATCATTCTAAGAAGACATCACCGACCTTGTTATGATGAATTTGATCAAGCACCTTGCTCAGCGGAATACGCACACCTCATTTTATCGGTAGCACCTTCGGGACAGGAGGTGCGCATTATAGAGTAGCAGTGATCTATTCATTTCGGTCGATAACAACTGCAATCTACATGATGATTTTAAATTACCTCTCAAATTTGTACTTATCTAAGGCTTAGGCCTATCTATCGTCTCTCTGACACCTGTGGGGTAGTTTAGGGCTATACCGCATGTTAAGTTTAAACAACAACACCCGCTCTCAGATGTTTTGCCTGTTGACGCAAAATTGCGATTGCTCACATTAGCAAAACGAAACAACAATATGAAACCTCTCTTATGTTTGATGCATTTAATTTCGTTACCAATGATAAGAAATATGCTTATTAGTAGTCACAATGTTTTGTTTGCATCCGCATAAAATTATTTAAATTAACAAAATCGATTTTTGCGAAAGTAAAATACTTATATAATGCGAGAACTGTATCAAACCGATTAACAGTCACTAACATTGATTATCCAGCAGATGTATAAACTCGCAAAGAAAGCTATAAATAGATTGCGTTTAAAAATAGCAAATGTTGCTGATAGATTGTAAACAAGCGTTCTGCAACCGAGACGATACACTTAAATGCAGAAAAAATAACCGTTCATGCTATGATAAAAGTGGGATTTTAATGTGTCTCTAAGTTCGTTCTAAATCTAATATTTTAATGGCTTGACCCAACAGTAAATTCGGAATGTGATGAAATGCTAAAGTGGAAGTCTATTAGACTCTATCTCAGTTGTTAACATCAGTTTAAAATCAGCTTGATTGCTGAAGTAGAGATATGCAAAGCAGTGAAACGGTCAAGAAATCTTTCGGATTTGAATTAGTGGTCTATAGCCTAAACAGTCACGTGCTCCTCCATGGTCAATCTCAATTCGTTATCACAATAACACGGCGCTGATGCGTCGTGTAATGACACGCCGTTTGCTCGCGGAAAAATGCTTGAGCAGGAAATGGACAGGTCCATTTTAAGAATGACATCCTGTTTTAAAATAAGCTCGTCCATTTCGCTTCCAGAAGCGGAAGGGTACAAGCGATAAAAATCCAGTTGGCTGATGTGATAAAATCATTGACCCGTCTAATTTTCAACTTGGTTTGAGCGCATATTTAGTCTTGATTACCTGCCACCATCACTAAGTTATCGGCACTGTTAGCAGTACGATGGGAACCAGACTATCGCACGTACTGCGGGTTGGCGTCGTGAAATAAATGTTTTTCGTATTTTTGGTTGTTTAATTTCCAATGTAACATATCAAAGATGATAGCTTAAGAATTGAATTACATGTACCCCCACTGTGGGAAATTTGGTGTATCAATATATTTGATAGATGTGACAGATTTGAATAATTTTAAAAATGTTTGGATACACCTTGGGCGGGCTTTGGGTCCCCTTTTCTACCGTAGACACCGTTAAGATGTTCATCTGGTCAATTTTAGTTTTCAAAATCAATGAATAATAGAGTTCTTTCACATTGTTACCTCCCCTTAGCGCTCTCTAAAATTGAAGAGCATATTTAGTCGATAAATGCACGCGAGGGGTCATCGTTTACTATTGTTAATATGACTAAGTGATTATAAAATTAAGAAAATGTTGATTAATCATTTCAAATTTATAAATAAGTAAGTTCAGACAATGAAGAATAAAAAAAACGTGATGATCATTTACAAGCACATCAAGAAAGTTTATGCGCATTTTAAACATTGCAAACAAGCAAATCCCGCTTTCAGCTTTTACAATGAAAGAGCTCAGAGGGGGGCGTTCGCGGTTCTCCGAGGGGAAAAAAGAACACGATTTACTCCCTTTACAAAAAGTTTCCATCTTTCCAATTGTATTGTTTTAAGTCAAATTAAACAACTAAAACGGTGATAAAAATGGCGGCGTTGAGTAAAGAAGTGCGATAACGCCAAACGCGCTACACTCTTTCTTCCATCCCTTCAACCCGGCGAAGAGACCCCTGGATCCGCCCCTGATTATTTAGGTCAATGAACTTTGGTGCAAATATTAAGAAGTCTGTGCGATCATAATTATTTAGCATGACGTCATAAAAGTCTAATAGTATTAAGAAAGAAAATACTACTTCATGATAAAATTTTCAAGTAGGCCTAAGTTGTAGATTTTTTTTACCCACTTTGTGTTTAAAAATAACTTACTTTCTGGAAATACAAGTTTCAATCATTGTTCATTATGTACACAACTGTGTTAATAATGGAGATGATAATATCAACACGACTTCACTATTATAGTAATTTAACAAGAACGTTGCAGCCTCCCCGTCCTGATGTGAAGTTTCTCGCACGGGAGATGTCGCGGCAATAAATGGACGTCAACAAATAACATAACCGTCTATGTGGAAAAAACTTTTCTCAAAAGTGTCTTATCTTTGTATCAAGTGATAAAGTAAGGCAAAAAAGAGAAAATTATCAAAATCTCTAACGGAAAATACAGCAAAAAGATGAGAAAATAATAAAAAATATATTTCTAGCTTCATAATTTAATGTTCTTCAAGTTCTATCAAGGTCCCATATGATGAGAACAGCCACAAAATATACCAACTGGTGAACAATCAACAACAGTTTTATTCGGGCTACTGGTCATACGACTGCATATACTCTCACCCACAGTTCTAATTGTCACTTTTTGTTAGTAATTTTTTATTGAAAGATTTTGACTTAACTCTTATTTTGTGATAATCTGCCGACATTATTCTTCAATTTAATCTTTTATCATCAATAATTAACTTTGGAACAGTTTGGAGTTATCCAAATATTTGCTAAAATACATTTCATGCATTTGAAGGTCAAGCAACCAAAAAATTGCTAAAATTTTGCAAATCAGAGTTTTTTTTTTTATTTAAGTAAGTCACCTTCAAAGTACCCAATATTATAATTACCTCAATTTCAATTAAAGACTGTTCTAACTTTGTCCCTGCTGTGTAAGTAAATGGTATTGGATTTATGTCAGTAAACAATCAATAAAGATTAAAAAAAAACATTGAATAATTTATTCCAAGACAAAACAGTTCTTTCCTCAACCTCTCCTGGCATAGGGAAGAAACGAAACTAGCGCACATCGTAAACATATGCAACTTTGGGTGAGTGTATTCGCAAAGTTTAGACATATACAGATTCTGACCATTAGAACTTTGGGCGAGTGTATAAACCTGAGTGTACATGTATACGCAAATTTTAGTCGGTAGTAAGGGTCACAATCGGCAAATTGAAATACGGTTTCTGAGAGACTACAAAATGAAGCATCTCATATTTGTGTATTAGTTATTAGACAGAATGACAGTTATTATTTACTAAATAAATTAAATAAAAATTGTTAATAAATTTTCTTTTTGTAAATCAAGTTCAATCGGGGCCGCATTTTAGAACTAGCCGTTCATCAGTACTTCCAGTATACATTTTATACCCCGCTTATACTTTCATTTTCAATTCTGGGAGTTTTCGAAGACTCGTAGAAAATTTTCGACAAAATTCGGCGGAAATACAATTCTATTAAGTGTCGTTTCTTTAAACTGTCGCATTCTACCACGTGTCCTTTCTGTCAATTGTCGTATTCTATCAAGTTTCTTTCGACGCATTGTCGTGCACCGACACAGCAGTTCAACCTTATGACCCGCATAGGGCGCATATCCTGCCATTTCCAGGAATCCGAAACAATATTAAAGTGATTTACTTTTACATAAATGCTGGCTGCTCCGGATACTGTAAAATGTATATTCTGTATAAGTACTGTATAAGTTCTTAGTTTAATTTCGGATATTTTATCGGTCAGTGTCAGTTGTGCCAATTTAAAACACCGCCAATTAAAATCACCGTCGATTCATCAAATCGCCATTTTAATATCTTTTTGGGTAGACAACTAGTGCATATTATATCGCAGTTTTCTCAGTTCGATACAAAAAAGAATTTAATTAGAATATGTCGTGAATCAACAAAGCAATCTATTGGGTAGCTGTGATAATATTTTCACACTGGTATTATAAGATATGTGTCAAGGAGAACTAAGGTCGATGTTTGAGAAAGGCAAACTACAAAATTCTGGGGGGTTGTTTCAAACAAATTTGTACAGTATATGTACTAGAACTAGGCAAAGAAAAACGCAAAGTTTTTTATTAGTTTATTACCACAATTACTCTTTTTCAATTCATCGGAATAGAAACTCGTAACTCTCGGAGTATATTTAGCAGTTTTGTTTTCATAAAATAATTAAATATTTATTGTATTTCTTAATTTTCTTTTATTATTTGTGCCAAAGGCCTCTGCCGTCCCCTTGGCCGACCTTGTTAATCTGCTGTGCCCTACTATCTGATGATGATGCGCCAGGGTTGCCGCCTCTACATCCCTAACGTCACCATCCGCCGTTAAATACAGAAACATTATAAAATATGTTCTTGTGTTCTTGACTGCCGACGGAGACCGAATTGAACCCTGATATACAATACCTCTCATCGTTGGTGATGTTTTCCGGAGCCTTGGTCATCTTGGACATAAAGTTGCCGAGTTTTGAATAAAACCTGTCCTGCAGCTGCCTAACAGTCCTGCGGCTGTAAAGTTCTCAGGTAGAATTGTTTAAATGGTTACTGTTTGCCTTGACGTCTTAATGACGTCACTCAATCTCGTTAAATGAGCAATGTACGCCCGAAACATAGAAACAACCTCTTAGTAATTTATACGTAGTTGTACTGCTGTGTTTTTGTCTTGGTAGAATTGTAGAAGTACTTCTCCTGCTGTCAGAACAGGATTTTTAGAGAAAGACCACATTCTAAAATGTAACCATGAATCATATTAATATATTTGTTTAGCCTAGAGACGTATACTTTGGTGAAAGTGATATAGATTATGATA
Organism: Corbicula japonica; assembly: GCA_038501625.1. Classification (NCBI taxonomy): domain Eukaryota; kingdom Metazoa; phylum Mollusca; class Bivalvia; order Venerida; family Cyrenidae; genus Corbicula; species Corbicula japonica. The sequence continues at coordinate 3,483,481 of JAZAYU010000050.1, forward strand.
GCGGAAATGTTTTTCAACTCTGAAGTTGATATTTGTATTAGTTCAAAAGTAATGGACCAAGTGCATCAAAAAACTTCAACACAAAATCTAAATGGAAAAGGGACATAGCTTTAAAATAACTTTAGCAGAGTAATGGGTCTTCCTGGTAATGACGTTGATTTTGATAGATGCGGGGTTTCGAGGTGATATCTCACGTAGTTTCATAGTTATCGGTCTAGTGCATATTTTGCTTAACACATAATTTAAATGAAAATGGGGCATAACTAGACAAATATTGGAAGCAGAGTTAAGTTTCTTGTTTGGAATGATGTTAAATTTGATGGTAAATATGGTAAATATAAATATACGTTCCAAGTTTCAAGATGAAATCTCGTGTAGCTTCAAAGTTATGGACCAAAGTGCATATTTTGTTTAACGGACGCTGACGGGACGCAGACGCCGGCGCAGGGGTGAGTACACTAAGAATAGTTTAACTAATCTTTGAATATTCGAGCTAAAAAGTACAAACTAAAGAATGTAAAAAAAACCCCAAAATTTTCACGAAAATATAAACAAGAAATATCTTTAAAAAAGATAAACGGCGTTGATGGAAAAGTTTTATATATACATGTATATAAGAATGAAAGAAATACAGAGAGGCAAAGCAGACACAGTTTAGTTATTTTATTTTATTTGTTATAGCTGTCGACGAACCCTCCCTGCCTTCATAGTATGACTTAGAGATTAAGCGACCGAATCATGACAACTCATAAATATATTGAAAGTGTCTTTCAAAAAAAATGTTGAAGCTGTTGCAACAATTTCATACGGTGATAACAAGTCGATTAAAGATACTGAAGCAAAATATTCAGTTTCAATAAAATACCTCGTGTAGAGTGAGAATTCAAGATGAATAAATGTCCTGGAAATTTAATAAATATAAATAATAACAGCCTGTTACAAGAGCGAAATCTACCAACTTTTACGTATATTAACTTTAAAAAAAGTGTCCGTCCTGAGTATTGAACCCGGGGTCTCCGTTTGAGAGGCGAGAGTGTTAGCCACTACACTACAATAAACTTGTATTTCGTACTTGAAATTAACAATCAGTATCAAAGGAACTAGAAAGGAACCAGTAAGAACTAGAATTATCTACACTTCTCTTTCGTTTTACACTGTGTATTGTATGCAAGTGTTTACCTGACACCCAAGAATATTCCATATAATATTGTATTTAAGCCATCAATATTGACTTAACTGGTTACTTAAATCGTAAATATATTTTTCCTCCAATACAACACCCACTAACAACCAACCGAATTAATCTATTTGATTTTTCCGCTGCATAATAATAAAAATCCCACTGGATACCTCTCCACCCTGCTAGATGCCTCTCTGGTGTAAATAGCTACCAATCGAAATAGTTTATTTCATTTTCCCTCTGCATAATAAGAGAATACGAGTATTAGTTACAACATTTCATTGGTCGAAAAACTAGGCCGAAAGTGAGCTTAGACAGCTAACGCCGAAAAATATAACTGACCTTAGTATTTTCATATGTTAATTATGTTTGAGATTACCCCTTAAATTTTATCTAATCCAGATGTCTAATAATACAATACAATACAATACAATTTATTCATCTCAGATCATGGTGCATGATAGCCCGAGGTCTAATCCGACTTCTACATTCATTCGCAAATGTCTTATAATAAAGGCTCAGTGGAGTGAAAAGTGACAACACCGTCAAATGCAAGCGTGACAAATAAATACTTGGGAACAATACTGCAAAGCAAATAATGAAAGTATTGGAAAGCGGTAACATCTTGCGTCTAAATAATTGTATTGTCCAACAATATTGACCTGGCACTTCATTAATTTTCGTAAAGGTCATTGGATAAACACGGGTATCAGCGAATACGCCGATATATTTATTTAATTTACACCCCAGTAATGTGTGATGTATTGGAATAGATGCCGGACAACCGATTCAACGTAGATCGTAACGTTTACGAAATTTAACGAATATGGGGTCAAATGCAAGAGTGCCAGGTCAATGTTGTTGGACAATATGTGGTTTTATAAAATGGTATAAACAGTTAGTCTAAACAGTTAGAGAATGTATGGTAACAGTTTTCAATCACGTGATGACTGGTAGCTATTTTTTTTATAAATTTTAGAATGAACAATTGAAATAGATAGAAAGGGAACGAAGACAAAATTATTTCTATGACGGATATAATTATTAACACATTAGACAAAGGTATGTACGGCATTTCATAACTGGCAGATATTTTTTGTTGTTTTTCGTTGTTTTTTTTCTCAACTTATTTACATACTTGAATTTTCAACGTATTACTGTACCTTGAATTTCAATATAATACTAACTTGAATTTTCAACATAATAACTTGATTTTTTTAACAAAACTTGAATTTCAAAGCTTCTAAATTGAATTATCAACTTGATATCTTGAATTTTCAAGATATTAATTTGAATTTTAGCCGAAATGTATTGAAATTCCAACTAAACATCTTTTCACTTGATATTGTGCTAAAAATTCAAGTTAGTATCTTTCAAATTTAAGATATTAAGTTAAAAATTCAATGTAATATGTTGAAAAAAAAAGATGACGTGACGTGAGTTTCAACAACACCACTAATTTAGTTCGATTTTGTTTCTTATTGTGTGACTTGAAAATGTTAATAGTGCATGCGTTCTTGTTTAAAATGTCATATATTAATCATTATATGCATTCCGTTCAAATGTTCAATCAACTAAAGTGACTTATAGTCCCAACGTGGCCGGGTGTTGTAATTATTTGTTATAATTATTATTTGGAAATATTATACACATTGTCACTATAATAAAATTTTACTTACTACACTACACTACACTACGCTACGCTTCGCTTCACTTCACTTCACTTAAATATTGCCTTTTTATGTTTTCTTCTACAAAACAACGATTTTCATACTTTATTGACTTGCCCTGGCTTGTGTTTTTTTAGATAATTATTTATTGAGAAACAATTAAGTGTTGACATCTCATTTCAGATTGTGTGACTAGAACATTATGAATTGCTTTAAGGGCTACAGTTTAAAACCATCATGGACTACACTAGGGGCAGTGATAGGCATTGCAATACTTACTATGTACATACTAGCAACACACCAACAGCTTGACTTATATCTACCAGGTATAGTGTTATTGCAATACTTACTATGTACATACTAGCAACAAACCAACAGCTTGGTTTATATCTACCAGGTATAGTGTTATTGCAATACTTACTATGCACATACTAGCAACAAACCAACAGCTTGGTTTATATCTACCAGGTATAGTGTTATTGCAATACTTACTATGTATATACTAGCAACAAACCAACAGCTTGGTTTATATCAACCAGGTATAGTGTTTTTCTGTAAATTTGGAAGTACTTACAAAAAAATGACAATGGGTTTAGTGACTTAGAACTATGGTCGTCTGGTGGCTGATTTAGGGTTAGTGTAAGCGTGTTCGTCTCCTTCTCAAACATCCTCCTCATCATCAATCTCATCATCCTCCTCATCATCATTCTCATCATCATCATCATCATCATCATCATCATCATCATCATCATCATCATCATCATCATCATCATCATCATCATCATCATTGTCGTCGTCGTCGTTGTTATCATTATCAGCAGCAACAGCATCTCCTCATTCATCATCATCATCATCATCATCATCATCATCATCATCATCATCATTATCATCATCATTATCCTTCATCTCTTTCTTCTTCTGCTTCTCATTTCCTTTTTCTGTAATTTGTACGAAAGCTAAGATTACATGGAGAATTTAATCATGAACGAATATTCATTAAACATACAAAAATAGGTTAAAGATGAAAATGGAACTTTGAAAGCCATCGAACTTGACAAATATGAAAATATTGCAGTCTCGGTTTGATTAAGCCTGTTCATGGACAATAATGGAAATGCATAAAAGTGCCCACGCCGCCTAGCACCGGCTTGAGCTAAACTTAATATTTACACCAGCAAACAGTAAAATTTTGATCCATCCCAAACGATGGTGTGCATATGGCGGCGGACATGAAACCTTCAATGCGGTATTTGCAGATTAATAACATGCCATGTTCAGCGGCGTTTGGTCCCCAGATAAAAGAATGGGTTTGCCCTAAACTAGAAAACATTGGGCAGAACTAAACAGAATATAATTTTGAAAGGGTATCTTAGAATAAAAATCCTGCATATCACAGACAACGATAAGGAAAAAATTAAAAAAGCAGAAAGCATATCTTTGTGGGTGATTGAACAATATCCAAATCTATATTGACTGGGAAATGTAAACCACCCATCTTAAAACTTGCCGAAATATTAAAACAAACTTTTAAGGTATTTAGAAGTACGTTAAACATAGTGCATAAGCATCATAGTACATAAGAACAAAAGAAGATGCATCAGTTTCTTAAACAGGAAACAGGAAGTTGTGTTTTGGTTTTTATCCTGGCTTAACGTCTAATACTTTGTTATCTACGTCAGTCTATCTAATGTCTGTTCCAGGAGTTGCTGTCAAAGCAATGGAGCTGGATGCAAACAACATCGAGAAACTTGATTTTCCTGAACCATTCTCTTTTAAAACAAGATTTGGAAAAGGCAATCATGAAAATATTAGATATATAAATGAGGTTCGTGCAGATGAAGTCACTGACAAGTCTCGTGCAGATGACGTCACTGACAAGTCTAGTCATATTGATAATGGGAAGTTTACTGCAATTTCTGATCACGTAATTCACAGCGAAACTAGAACAACTGGAAACCAGAGTACTGTCAATATAACGATAGATGATAATGTATGGCTTCAAAATATTCACAACGAAAGAATGCAAACAATTAATAAAACGTGTAAAAAAAGACTGTTATATGAAAACGATCTGAACAAAAATGTTTCGTTCTTTTCCTCGTCAAATAAATACAATTTCTCAGTCTGCAAAGTACCAAAATGTGGTAGTACATTTTGGACACAATCGTTTGGTGTTTTGGAATATGGTTTGAAATACGGAAAATCTGTATTTAGCAAAAGAAGAGAAAGTGTCCATTCTACATCGAAAAATTATCGGACCTACTTTAAACTATTAAAGACTTTAAACCTTCGAACTGTTCTCGTATCACGTGACCCTTATTCGAGATTATATCCAGCGTATATTGACAAGATTCTTTTGCCGTTATTCTTTTCTTTTAATTACGAAATTCGGAATATATATGATAATAGGCAGTGTCCGATTTATGTTACATTTCAAGAATTTCTAGACTGGATTGTTTTAGAGGGCAAAAGAGGGGCAACTCTAAACCCACACTGGGCTCCAATAGTATCGCTTTGTCGACCCTGTGACATAAACGCTTTTATTTTAGTAAAACAAGAATCATTCGCGACCGACGTGGAGTTCGCACTGAGAAAGTTCCAAGTAGAAGAAGATAAGTTAAAGTATTTAATGTCGGCACTTCATGAACACAGGATCGAACTCACCATACCAGGAATCATAGCAACCGTCTACAATCGAAGATCGACTAAACGGGATGTAAGAAATTGCTTCACATATTCAAGTCTCGCCAGAAGAATATGGACCTCGTTTCAAATACAGGGTTACATTGATGGAAACATAGAATTTCCCCAAGAAAAGTTTATTTATGAAGACATGCTCATGAAAAGTTCCTATTTAAGCAATATTGTATTAGAAACAATCCGTGAGCATCCGTTGAACGCTGAACAGACTAAATTACAGAGGCATACATTTCTTTATAATGCTTACATGAAGATCAAACCTGAGACGATCCGAGGTTTACAAGAAAAGTATAAACAGGCCTTTGAAGTTTTTGGTTACAGCAAAAGTCCTCCAGGACCGGAGATATCCTTTTAATGATCTCAACATACTTTTGCCTTCAAATGTGCCCGTTATAAACATGAATGCAAAAATCAAAGCACTGAAAGTGGTGGGAGCCGGCATAGCGGAAACTTAATCAAAATAAAACAAATCCATGATGTGTAATGTAACAATAATTACTGTTTTATTCCAGCCATTAAAGATATATAATAACTGAACAGAATGAATTCATTACAAACAAAGGTGTACATGTGAGGTTGCTAAAAAGTAGTTGAAATTTATTACGATGATAATACAATTTTAAATTCATGCTTTCATCGGCAAAGATTACGAGATTGCAACGATGAAACTAAGTTGTCATTGTTTCATTGTCTGGAAGAGCATCGTAACATTCTTGTTTCTCAGACGCAACATACGACGTCGTATATGCTAAGATGGCTCTGTGTAGTTTATAAATAGCTCGGTTTTCGCCTTCTCGCATACACCTTTTTTGCAGCACTTAATACAAACTGAAAATCTGTGAGGATAATGGCAGATTCAGTAAAAAGGCCGCTAAAGTTTACCACACAATCCTGTAAACAGTTCGACACTAAAGCCATCCACTGTAAAAAAAGAATATACTTTCACTCCATCAATGTCTGCCAGCGTCTAAGACCCTGACAGAGGCTGATCATGGCGGCATTCTAGCTTTAGAGCCAGAGAACTGGTAATAAAAAGGCAACGTCTTGAGATAGAAAAAATAAGGATCGATATTAAACAAGAGAGCTTAGATGTTGAAGATAATATCTTGGTATCGTTGACTGACATACTATGCCATCTATAAGATATCTGGCTAGCACAGACTGAAGGCGATGGATCCACTTTTTACACGAATTTGTAAACTATGATTATGTTCTAATTTGAAGTCAATTGCAATGAGTGGTATGCTTCGTAGATGTACCAACTCTCAACAACGATCACAACTATGCTTTGTACAGACGGAAGGTCGAACGGCCGGATAAAGCAGCGGCTACATGTCGCGGAGCACATTAACGAAAATGACTGATTTAAAACAGGGTACTATTATTATGGCATTTTACACCATGCTAAACTATTTTGCATCTACATTTCCATTTTCAATTCACTGAATAATTGCGTCAATTTGATTAATTAATCATATGCTCATGATTTCATTTTTTATGTTTCCCATTCTTTTATTTTTAACTTAATATAAAGCAGACTTTAAGACTTTCTTTATTTAACACAACAGCTTGCATTTTTATCGCCTAAACAAAGACTTAAAAATTGTACATCTGTATGCATGTTTGTAACACATCTTCAATAGTTTTCTTTAACAAAAAAATTAAATGGTTAGTATAAGGTGCTTGCTGTGTGTTATTTCTTTTATAAAGAAGGCCACAAGAAGATATCAATGGAACAGAAGCAAGCGCTATATCAACAGCTGCATTAATAATAAGTTGTTTTGTGTCGCCAGGGATAGCAGGAAGACACATAGGATCCTATTGTCCGTTGGCGTCGTCGGCGGCGCCGGCGTCCGGTAGAACTTTAATAAGAAACCTAATGTTGCCTATTACTTTGAAAGTACTTGTCCTATTACCTTAATTCTTGAAGTGTATCACATGCATAGTCAATGCCATCTGTGACATTAAGAATGATATCTTATGTTCCGCTATTTTTGAGTTATTTCCCTTTAATTGTCTTTAATATGGACTAATTGATGCATGTAACAATAAAAGTATATATAAAAGCCTATAACAGTATTTACTAAATAAATGAAATATATCATCATCTTAACCTTATGAAGATAATTATGAGGTCGATATTTTTACCATAACTTTGCGAGAGCGTTACGATATTGCGTAAATTACGAACTCTTCGAGACACTGAGAAAAATCGCTACGATGGTCTTACGACACAGATACGAACGTCGAAAGTGATACGAGACCTTCGAGACAATCACCCCTGCACTATACATTTTTTAGATTCACAAGGTTATTTCCAAACAAGATGTGACCAGTGTAGATCCTGATCAGATGGCACAAATGTTCTGTCTGATCTGGATCTACACTAGCTGCACATGCAATAAAAGGCATATATATGGAAGAAAGAGGCTCTTGATAAACCAGTTTAGTTATGCACCTTAAAACTTCATAATCAATTTTTCTTAATAAATATATTCATCTTAAACGCAAATCTATTTAAGAAATTACAGAATAAAACTATTTCAGTTAAAATAACGAAGTTAATGCAAATGACATATTTCTAGTTTATACTTTCAATGCCAAAAAACTCAAAAATATATATTTTAGTAGTAGATACCATTCAGGGATTTCAATAGGAAAAGTGTTCAAATTTTTGAATAATAAAACTTTATATTGTGTTTATTTTATTTAAACCCTTTACCTTTCGGCTGAATCCGCTAAAATGTGATGAAAATAACCCTTCAGATTTAGAACCAAGAGGAACCTCTGGTTAAGTATAACATGTTCTTTTAAATATGTCTTTTTCTACACATATTTATCACACATAATAAGCCGGCGACTGTTCTTTGCTCGTTAAAAGAGATGTGAAAATCAAGACTGAAATGGTTAATTTTCAAGTTTAAATCACACTGACTGTCATTTATATTGTAATTGCAATAGTTATCTAGCGAAAACTAGGCAATTTAAACATTTTAAAATTCCGATTTCTTTTATTTGTGTTTGAAGTGGTCATATTGAATAAACAAATAAATTGCAACAATTATTTTTAAGCATCAAAAATTATACACGTAGCTTTTCCACAATTACAGATGGCGCATTATAAGCAAGGTACCTGACATTGAGCGGAGTTGCGAGTTTGATAGCCCCAAACATTGACTAACAAAAAAAAAAAAACAGCAAAATACTCAATAAATCCAAATATTGGAGGCAATTGAAATAGAATACAAATCGTTACTGAAAGCAGAGATCCGTGTTCTCAGATAGCAGAGTATGCATGATAATTTATTATTCCAATAAATACCCGAGGAAAAGGATGAAAACTGTGAGAAGAGATTCTGCAGTTCATACAAGAGAAATTTAAGGTAGACGTAGCACATACGGCTACAGAGGGCGCATCGGCTCGGCCCTTACAAGTCCGGCAAATTCCGACCGATTGTTGCAAAAATTTACCGACTTCCCCGATCGGGAGAAAGTCCGCGAAGGAACTGAAGGGGACAGACTGGGTTTTGGAGCAATTACCGAAGGAAGTGGTCGAACAGCGCTGGAAGTTGATACATGTCATGCTGAAGGCCAGAAGGGATGAAAAAGAGGCCTACCTTATGGTTGAGAAACTGTTCATTAACAACAGGCTTATCAGGGCAAAAGTAAGAGTGTATAAAAGTGTCTATCATGTACTTTGTACATCACATTGCCAGACTGCTTGGCTGCGTAAATCAAGTTGCTATGCTTCCAGGATGCTATGCTGTGAACATTACGATACCAGGCTGCTAAGCTTTGTAGTTTACGATGGCAGACTGCTAGGATGCGCACTTAAAGCTGTCAGGCTGCTAGGTTGTGTACCTTACGCTGCTTACCAGGATGCTAGGATGCGTACTCAACGATGCAGGCTGTAAGAAAACTAGGCTGCATACTTCACAATGTTAGGCTGTTAGACTGCGCACACGCTGCCAAGCTGCTTGCTTCAAGGCAGCTAGGCTCAGGCTACGGACTTCACGCTGATAGGCTTCTAGACCGCGTATTTCGCGCTGCTAGGCTGCCCTGGTGCTAGGCTGCGTTCTTCACGCTGCCAGACTGCTCAAGAGCTAGGATACATATTTCACGATGCCAGGCTCCGACACTGCGTACACTGCCATGCTGTTAGGCTGTGTTCATAACACTGCCAAGCTGCAAGGCTGCTCGGCTGCTAGAATACGTTCTTCACGCTGCTAAGCTACTAAGTTGCTCGGCTGCGTTCTTTACGCTACCAGGCTGCCACGCTGCCAGGCCGCTAGTCTGCTAAGTTAAGGCTTTCAGACTGATTGGTTGTCGGGGTGTATATTTTACTGCCAATCTGCTAGGCCACTAGGCTTTGAACTTCAATCTGCTAGATTGCCAGGCTGCGAGACTGTGTACTTCACGCTTCTAGGGTGCAACTGAGCCTGTCAGGATGATAGGCTGCGTTCTTCACGCTGATAGGCTGCTAGGCGGCGTACTTCACACTTCTTCTATCTGCCACTGAGCCTGCCAGGTTGATAGGCTGCGTTTTTCACGCTGATAGGCTGCTAGGCGGCATACTTCACACTTCTACTTCTACTACTTAGACTGCCAGAATGATAAGCTGCGTTTTTCACGCTAATAGGCCGCTAGACGGCGTACTTCACACTTCTACTGTCTGCCACTGATAGGCTGCCAGGTTGATAGGCTGCGTTCTTCACTCTGAAAGGCTGCTAACCGGCGTACTTCACACTTCTACTATCTGCCACTGAGCCTGCCAGGTTGATAGGCTGCGTTCTTCATGCTGATAGGCTGCGTTCTTCACGCTGATCGGCTGCTAGGCGGCGTACTTCACACTTCTACTGTCTGCCACTGAGCCTGCCAGGATGATAGGCTGCGTTCTTCATGCTGATAGGCTGCGTTCTTCACTCTGAAAGGCTGATAGCCGGCGTACTTCACACTTCTACTATCAGCTACTGAGCCTGCCAGGTTGATAGGCTGAGTTTTTCATACTGAGCTGATAGGCTGATAGGCGGCGTACTTCACACTTCTATTGTCTGCCATTGTGTCTGCCAGGATGATTGGCTGCGTACGTCACGCTGATAGTCTGCTAGACGGCGTACTTCACATTTCTACTATCTTCCACTGAGACTGCCAGGATGATAGGCTGCGTTCTTCATGCTGATAGGCTGCTAGGCGGCGTACTTCATACTTCTACTGTCTGCCACTGAGCCTGCAAGGATGATAGGCTGCGTTCTTCACGCTGATAGCCTGCTAGGCGGCGTACTTCATACTTCTAATGTCTGCCACTGAGCCTGCCAGGATGCTAGGCTGCGTTCTTCAAGCTAATAGGCTGCTAGGCGGCGTACTTCATACTTCTAATGTCTGCCACTGATCCTGCCAGGATGATAGGCTGCGTTCTTCACGCTGTTAGGCTGATAGGCGGCGTACTTTCTTCTTCTACTGTCTGCCACTGAGCCTGCCAGGATGCTAGGCGGCGTACTTCACACTTCTTCTATCTGCCACTGAGCCTGCCAGGTTGATAGGCTGCGTTTTTCACGCTGATAGGCTGCTAGGCGGCGTACTTCACACTTCTACTTCTACTACTTAGACTGCCAGAATGATAGGCTGCGTTTTTCACGCTGATAGGCCGCTAGACGGCGTACTTCACACTTCTACTGTCTGCCACTGATAGGCTGCCAGGTTGATAGGCTGCGTTCTTCACTATGAAAGGCTGCTAACCGGCGTACTTCACACTTCTACTATCTGCCACTGAGCCTTCCAGATTGATAGGCTGCCTTCTTCACGCTTATCGGCTGCTAGGCGGCGTACTTCACACTTCTACTGTCTGCCACTGAGCCTGCCAGGATGATAGGCTGCGTTCTTCATGCTGATAGGCTGCTTTCTTCACTCTGAAAGGCTGATAGCCGGCGTACTTCACACTTCTACTATCAGCTACTGAGCCTGCCAGGTTGATAGGCTGAGTTTTTCATACTGAGCTGATAGGCTGATAGGCGGCGTACTTCACACTTCTTTTGTCTGCCATTGTGTCTGCCAGGATGATTGGCTGCGTACGTCACGCTGATAGTCTGCTAGACGGCGTACTTCACACTTCTACTATCTTCCACTGAGACTGCCAGGATGATAGGCTGCGTTCTTCATGCTGATAGGCTGCTAGGCGGCGTACTTCATACTTCTACTGTCTGCCTCTGAGCCTGCAAGGATGATAGGCTGCGTTCTTCACGCTGATAGCCTGCTAGGCGGCGTACTTTATACTTCTAATGTCTGCCACCGAGCCTGCCAGGTTGATAGGCTGCGTTCTTCACGCTATTAGGCTGATAGGCGGCGTACTTTCTTCTTCTACTGTCTGCCACTGAGCCTGCCAGGATGCTAGGCTGCGTTCTTCAAGCTAATAGGCTGCTAGGCGGCGTACTTCATACTTCTAATGTCTGCCACTGATCCTGCCAGGATGATAGGCTGCGTTCTTCACGCTGTTAGGCTGATAGGCGGCGTACTTTCTTCTTCTACTGTCTGCCACTGAGCCTGCCAGGATGCTAGGCTGCGTTCTTCACGCTGATAGGCTGTTAGGCGGCGTACTTCACACTTCTACTGTCTGCCACTGAGCCTGTCAGGTTGATAGGCTGCGTTCTTCACGCTGATAGGCCGCTCGGCGGCGCAATTGACACCTCTACTGTCTGCCACTGAGCATGCCAGGATGATAGGCTACGTTCTTTACGCTGATAGGCCGCTTGGCGGAGTACTTCACACTTCTACTGTCTGCCATTGAGCATGCAAGGATGATAGGCTAGGTTTTTTACGCTGATAGGCCGCTAGGCGGCGTACTTCATACTTCTACTGTCTGCCACTGAGCCTGTCGGGATGATAGGCTGCGTTCTTCACGCTGATAGGCTGCTGGGCGGCGTACTTCATACTTCTAATGTCTGCCACTGAGCCTGCCAGGATGATAGGCTGCGTTTTTCACGCTGATAAGCTGTGAGGCGGCGTACTTCATACTTCTACTGTCTGCCACTGAGCCTGCCAGGATGCTAGGCTTCGTTCTTCACGCTGATAGGCTGTTAGGCGGAGTACTTCACACTTCTACTGTCTGCCACCGAGCCTGCCAGGTTGATAGGCTGCGTTCTTCACGCTGATAGGCCGCTTGGCGGCGTACTTCACACTTCTACTGTCTGCAACTTTGCCTGTCAGGATGCTAGGCTGTGTACGTCACGCTGCCATGCTGCTACTATGTCAGCTTCTCGAACATTTTTAGCGATGTAACGCCGCACCACGTGATGTCTTGATGCATTTTTAACTTATACTGAAATTCAATTTGTTAATTGAAAGTTATGCGTATGCCGGTTATTCACTGATCGAAATGATTTGCCGTTGGGTGTTAAAATAGATCTTTATCTTTTGAACACTTGTTCACGTAGACATTGGGAAATTATTATTATTAAAATAGTATTTTATTTTGTATATTAATAACCGTTCCATTTTAAATGTATTAGGACTTCGGAAAAAAAGTTAAGGTAATTTTTCGTGTATTTTCGAAAAAAAGAAAGTTGTCCAGCAACAGATAATGAGCGTTATGACATTTGGTCACAACGAATATCATTTTGCGAACATGAGGGTTTATTCTTTCTGGCATAACTGGTAATGTTAGTAGCAGGTGTAATAGTTATTTCCTTTTCTTTCCCGGAAAACAACGAGAACTGGCGATTATGATGTTGACATTGTGACGTAATCCCTCCCCCTTTTCCGGCTACAATCATGTAAAGGGAACACATGTTGAAAATAATCATCACCCAACTGATTGTGGCACCTGATACAGTATCTAAGGTTAATATTTATTCCGGACCAGCTACCAGTTTCGACTGGGAGTCTATGATTTCGGGTATCTCTTTGGTAGAACAAAAACATAATTGTTTTCATTTTTTTCGTATTTTATCAAAACAACGAGATCTAAGCACATTTCAACATTTTACGATATAGATCGAATTGCCTTCATGCAAAATTATTATGTTCTTAGCCTCTGAACACATGGTAAAAAATAACTTAAAATTAATTAAATATGTATATAGTTTTTAAAAATTATTACAAATGTATTTATTCGAGCGGTCTTTTATCAAAACATATCTTTTTGTTGTTTGTGCTGTTGTTGTTAATATTTGATTAATAGTTCGGAAAGAGTAATTATTGAAAGTAATAGGCCTAACTCTCTATAATAATAATAATAATAATAATAATAATATAATAATCTCTTTATTTTAAGAAGGTAACTCATTAAGACAAAATCTATGACAACAAAATAAATACAAACAAATACAATATTTGCAAGTATAAAAGTTAGTCAAATGAAGAAATTGCTTATTTTCAATGAGGCCTTCTAAAATGGATAAACGAAAAACATATATTACAACATATAAAACATCAATACTTAAAGACAGACACAATTATTACATACACTATTTAACGTTCTAATGTTTTACTTACTACGGAAGCCCTGGAGGGCCACTTTTGAGTTTCGACTTATGGATATTTTACTTCTGACTTTCTACTTATGACTTTTGACTTTCGACTTGCGACTTATGACTTCTGGCAAACCCATTATACACGTGTTCTAGAAGCTGAGAGCAGCAACGTTGGTTTCAGGTATGTTTTCCAAACTTTAAACATTTTTTATATTAATATTATTGAGATTTGTCATTGAGAAGAGGATGTCATTAGGAGGGGAGATTTAATGTTATTTTATATATGCTTATAAGGTTAGTATTTATCACAGACTGTAATTCCACAAGTGACTGTATGTTTTATTCAATTTTAAACTGTATATTAACAAGTAGGTCGACAGAGAATACACGTACAAAGCTGCTTTTTCAATGTGATTGAGCTTCATTTTGCATTTAGCTTTTATGTCTCATTTTGTGGTATTTTCCGAAATCTTAGAAAAGAACACATGAGAACAAAATTAGATATAGAACTATTCGAGAGTAAAAATTATCTTGAGAGCATTTCAAAGTGACAAGCTTTTCGCATCTAACTTTTCATACTCAATAGTCTTTATGAAACGCAGATAATACATTTACCTATTTTATACCACAACTTTATACAGATTTATATAGAATATAAACTTGCATTTCAGACACAACTACTGGATGAAAGATAATGAGGATGAAAACCTTGATGTCGATCTGTGTCTTCATCACTATACTGTTCGGCATTACCCAAGCTACTGCGCCGAGGCACTCCCTCTCAACATCTTTAGCAAACATAACTTTGTGGACAATGCATAGGTTACTGTACAATGTGGCGTAGGTTAATGTTGGATCACCATGTGTACGTCAAAATGGACGACGTCTTGGAAATTTTGAGAACGCTTGATCCAATTGGTGTAGAGCCGGGCAAAGCACATCGTCTTCTCCAGCGCGTATACTGCGCCAAAGCACCCAGTTTTACATGGCATATTGATGGTTATGACAAACAAACACTATATGAATTTTGTATCCGTGGTGCTGTAGATGGGTTAGGTAAAAACTTAGATGATTCGGACTTGAATAACGACCCACAGGTTATTGCAATAGATGAAAAGGGAACTTTGAAGACCCTCGACCACGACAAATATGAAATATTTCAAGCTCGGTTTGATTGAGCCTGTTCATGGGCAGTTATGGAAATGCTTTTTACTGCGCACGCCGCCAAGCTCCGGTTTGAGCGCAACTCAATATTTGCACCAATAAACAGCACAATTTTGATCCATCCCAAACGATCGTATGCATATGGCGGTGAACCTTCAATGCAGTATTTTCAGATTAATACCTTTCCATGTTCAGCGGCGTATGGTCCCCAGATAAAAGAACGGGTACTTTTCAGACGCATTGAATGAACATCAAAATGCTCTCGATTACATCGCCGTGATGGTGGAACAGAAAACTTCATTTATTTACTATTGCAGTAATAATTCTGACACGATTCTACAGACCCGTTTGCTGGAGCTCGAAACATTGTAGTTGAAAAAAATCACATCTAACCAACGCCCAACGCATAAAAAATGTGGTGTACATTACGACAAAATGGAATCCATTAGTGGATTTTTTTCAAAGACTTGCGCGATACAGTTATATTTAATGAACTAGACCCAATACAATGTGAAAATTAAAATTTTTGCTTCAATTCAATTTTTGCATTTTTTTTGCATCAGGTCTGTATGAAATATATCTAGGTTCTTTTCAGAAAAGATTTCCCCATAAACCTTCATAAACTCTTACAAGTCTGTTTTAGTAGATTTAACGAGTAATTCATTCAATCAACATTATGGAATTAAAAGGGAAAAGTTATATAAAATGTTGATGCAAAAATATTTATTGATCATTTTGATTGATGCTGACTTTATGTTACGCTTTTTTTGCGGTTTGGGAATTATGACTTTTCACTTATGATTTTTCACTTATGACTTTTGCCTTGTGCCTTATTACTTTTTAATTAAAGCTTTTTACTTATGACTTTTATCTTGTGACTTTTAACTTATAACTTTTGTATTTTGCTGTTACTCTTTGCTTTGGTACAAACATTACATTTTACATGTTTTAGGTTAAGGCTAAATAACAAATAATCAAAACGCAAAGAAGCACAGAAGCCGAGATTGGTATTTAAGTCATATAATGTTGGTTCATTTAGCCACTAGCCTAATAAGTGTTTAATGTTTGCTATAGAATTATCAGTATTATTCATATGTTCATGTCATAGTTGATCTGTGTCACGTGAACATTCAACATCAACTGTTAATGTGAAATAACATGTTAAAAAGTTTTAATTTCTGGGCATGTGATTGGCCGAAAAACCTAGAGCAAACACTTTTTGGAATAAATTCGTTTAAACAGATAACAAACACCAAATATTTCTAAATCTTCTAAGTGCTATTTTGCATAAGAAATTTGTATCTAAAGCAACAATGTACCTGTAGAATGTACAATATATTAAACATAATAAAATGAAAAAAAAGACGTTTTTCGACTTCAGTTCTGGATTCCACTGTCTGAGGCTGTCTTCCGAATGCCCCCACCTCGTCTAGATGAAATTTGTCCATACTCACTTTGACGATAATGTCTTCCTCCAATATGCAGTTTGTACATAGTATGACGGTCGCTACCTTTCTGTTTTCCCTTTCCATGATTTCTGCATCCTAAATAAGAAAAATGTAGTAGTAGTAGTAGTAGTAGTAGTAGTAGTAATAGTAGTAGTAGTAGTAGTTGCTGATGTTGTTGTAGAAGAAGAGGTAGTACATGTAGTAGTAGTAGTAGTATTAGTAGTAGTAGTAGTAGTAGTAGTAGTAGTAGTAGTAGTAGTAGTAGTAGTAGTAGTTGCTGATGTTGTTGTAGAAGAAGAGGTAGTACATGTAGTAGTAGTAGTAGTAGTAGTAGTAGTAGTAGTAGTAGTAGTAGTAGTAGTAGTAGTAGGGTAGCAGCAGTAGCAGTAGTAGAAGGGATATTGCATGTTAAAGTATACTTATAACTTAGCCTTCTTTAAACAGTAGGAGTAGACCTTTTGAGGTACAATGTGTATTGAACCTATCATGATGGGCTGTGGTCCTTATAATAAGAATGGATAGAAAACCATTAGTATATTATTATTAAATTTTTCTATAACATTTCATATGTAACTAGTTTTATGTTTGTTTGTTGTTCTAACAACATTTTACATGTTCTATGCGCTGACAAGAAGAGCTGCAAATTTTGAAATTGACGTTTATATTTTTAATGACAAATAACATTTTGTACCTTGTGTTTCTCTCCACTTGGTTAAAAATTAATATATACCATCTCTTCCTTCGAATGAAACTGCAACAAATAAACAACAATGTTAGTCTAATTGGGTTTAAAATTATTTCGACCCCATATAAAAAAATGAAGCTTTTATTTATACGCTGTACGCTGTATGTCAATTTGAGATAACGAATGTAGCAATGATTCCATGTTCTAGAAATAGATAAAAAAGGATACCTAATGAAATACTATGTAATGCAAGCAAAATATGTTTTTTCTGAATTAAATAAAAAGGTCTAAATAGAAAATATACTGTTCTTGAATATGAGATTAGGTAAATGAACTTACATCGTCTAAAACGTCGTTAGAATCCGCCATTTTCCTGGGAAATGATGCGGCAAGCACGTGGGACAATTACGGAATCCATAAGTAATAAATCAAAAGTCAAAATTCATAAATCAAAAGTCAAAAGAAAGCGGTAAAATAAATCCAAAAGTCCCGACAACCAACTGCTAAACATCTTCGAAACGTCGTCAAGTTGTACACACAGCAGACGTGTCAGCAGTTTTTCTTGTTTACAAGGAAGCGATAAACTAAATTCTTGATATTTTTAATATAAAAGATTAATTGATGAAACCCGAATGTTGACTTCTCATTTCAGATTGTGTGTCTAGAACATTATGAATTGCTTGAAGGGCTACAGTTTAAAACCATCATGGACTACTCTCGGAGCAGTGATAGGCATTGCAGTACTTACTATGTACATACTAGCAACAAACCAACAGTTTGGCTTATATCTACCAGGTATATTGTTATTGCAATACTGACTATGTAATATATATACTAGCAACAAACCAACAGCTTGGTTTATATCTACCAGGTATAGTGTTATTTTTCTGTAAATTTGTGCGTACTTTTCAAGAAATTTACCATGTGTTCAGTCGCTAAGAACAATGGTTGCTGATTAGGGTTTCTGGTTACTGTATTCGTCTCGGCGAGGCGATTTTACGAAGTGACGAAAACCCGAAAAGTCGAAATAGATCATATTTGTTCGTGTCTGAGGGTCGGAATGTCAGACACGAACACGTGAAAGGTCGAAGGTCGAAAACCTCGTATTTGCCGTGTGTTTATCTTTTGACTTTTGAGGCGAATACGAACTAACAAAATATTTAAGGCGAAATAACGAAATTTTACAGGAGAATAAAGGATGTTTTGTACTTTTCATATCAGCGGATATCAAAACTTTGTGTTGTCGCCCTTTCGTATAATTCGCCTCGAATGGTGAACACGCGTCAGATATGCAGTTTCTTCCTTGCACTTCTTCGACCCACCGACACGAGCGCTCGGCGACTGTTATAATAATTATTGTCATAATACACGAATCAGCCACCATAAACAACAGGTTTGACATACACTTATGCGCGTTCTTAGTGTGTGAATTCGTGACACGTGATAAAAATTAAAGTTTTCCGCCCGTGATATATCGGAGACTATTTCCACGATTTTAATATAAAACTTTCGGAGTATGCATGGTAGGATCCGTTCGATTGTGCATGTTTTACTTTTTTACGAATGCTGATATGGAATAGAAATAAATTATATCGAGAATAAATTATATCATTAGTGTTCGAACTGAATAGGTTTGGGATAAAACATGTAATCTTACACGTGTCAAATGTTCTAAGTGCACACTTTTCAATGTTGAATATCTCAAAGAAAAATTATCATAATTAAAAGAATTATGTTATTGTGTTAAATATGATCAAACAATAATAACTATCTGAAAATTGTGCATTCGTTTTACGTATTACGTCATCTACATCGACATACGCTTCGGGCGTATACATGAATACGCTCGTATTTATGCGTTATCCCGTGCGGCCATCGAAGTTGACGTTTTTACAACCGATTTTGTTATTCACGTGGTAATCGACACCGGACAATCTTAAAAACGCACCAACATTTTATTACTATGAAACGTTTGACTAATGACGAGCACGAAAGTGCCGTCAAAATGCTCTTAACTGGCACAACTTTAAATTTGTTATAAAACATCCTGATGTTATTCGTTAATGCAAAAGAAATGCCTCATTTTTTGCATATTTTTATTTTCTTGATTGATAACATTGCTTTTGTTGAACGTTGAGGTTACTCTCCTACGTCATTAATTATTAACGTAAAACAACGTTAAAACGAAAATTTTTGAATTGCATTTGTTTAATAAGTGCCCACCTATTAAATGTGTAAAACTTAAATTAAAAGAAATCAATTAAACTTCAAAATCAAATTATTCGAAAATCACGTTTATTTGGTCAAAATGTCAAAATTACCAGTCCATTTTATCGGAATAAATACATTTTTATTTTGGAACGGGTGTTATACAATTATCATAGAGAATTACATCGTCCTAAATCTCAAGCCCGCTCAAAAAATTTTGGCACAAACCAATGTGAGGCAAATAGAATATTCTTTTTGACATCCATGTTAACACGTTATGGAAAAATAGAGAAGAGAATGTTGGCTCACCGTGTCCAGCAGACCATTACAAAGCTACAGGAAGTTATTTTAGTGCAATGGACTGACAAAACACAACATTTTCTTTAGATTGAAATCAACTTTTGATGATATAAAGATGAGAAAATGATCATAACTGATAGCGTATGCAATGATTATTTACTTGAAAATTGCTTTCTGTGTACCAGTGAGCTAATCATGCAAAATTTCGTATTTGTCATATTCGATGGCTTTTAAAGTTACCTTTTCATCTATTTTAATTGCGCTAAGGTGATTCAAATTTGTTTGCGTTGGTTAATACGATATTGATACTTGTTCATTGTAAATTACAATACTTTGACAAATATAATCAAAATTAATAGTTCGAAAAATCAACATTAATTAAGTGTGCATTTAAACCTTTTGAATGTCATTAAATGGCATTAAAAGCACAACCTACCTGTATTCTATCGAACCTTTTCAAAATTTTAAATATACACTTTCCCGTTGTAAAATCTATTAAAATGTAAGCAAAACGAACAACACATGGTTCTGCCAGATGTTAACATACAAGTTTTCTAGGCAGGACAGATGCGCGTTTGATTGTATTTAAAAAACAATAAATTTTTAAAACGACATAACGATATAACGTTTCTTTTTTAACGTATCTTACGTGCATTAAACATATTTAGTTAGAGTAATTTATCTACATTTGATTGAAACATATAATTATGTTATGGAAATTTGTACTTCTTACAGCAATCATTTTTTTATGATTTCCGTGAATGGTAATTAACAGTGTTGAAAGCTGAAATCCCTCGTAACGTATCTTATGAACAAAAAAAAGAATAATTCCAGCCACCGCCAAGAACTTTGTGTAGTAATTTTTCGAGACATTATCCAAGGAATTAAATGACTATTTTTAGTTGAAGTGACGTTACTTATTTTAAAAATCGGGACAAATAAATACTCGATTTATGTACAAGATTAAAATCGTAATGATTTTTATTTGACTTATTTTTCATAGCTCAATATATAATCTAAGAAATAATGGCGAATAATGTGTTCTCTAAGCTCCATTGGAAATGAAACTTGTTGACAAATCGACATACCGTTGTAAGGGACATGAGAAATGAATGGTACTTGATTGTTGCATTTCACATGTGATCCAAGGTAAAACCACAAATAGGGTTTGGTTAATTTAGAATAGATTCCATATACACGCTTACTACCACTTACTAAATACCGAATATTTACTACTTTTATATCATTTCTGTCTGTAATTGACAAGTCAAAAAAACGTAATTGGTCAAACTATCGTAGAATGAATGAGTGTAGTTTTATTGACCTTATATAAGATGTTGTATGCATTATGAAAATATCGTCAAAAAAGGCAAATCATACCCGCAAGAGTGCACACAATTTTAATGAGTGATGCTTATTGTTTCCAGCCAACTGGGTCTGCAGGCTGATCAGTCTGTACATAAAATAACTAAAGAAATATCAACTGATGTTTTGAAATTTGAACTCTGTGACAAAATTTTTATTTAAAATTTCGGAGTATGTATAAAACATGTTCAATAATTCAGGTACATCACTATCATTATTATTATTATTATATTTTTCTTCCTCTTCTTCTTCTTCTTCTTCTTCTTCTTCTTATTATTATTATTATTATAATTATTATTATTATTATTATTATTATTATTTTCATCTTCTTTTCTTCTTTTTCTTCTTCGTCGTATAATTTGAACTAAAACACTGCCTCTCCCGGAATCGACAAATCAAAAGTGATGGATATCGTATGTTTAAAAGTAAAACAAAGAAACAAGTCATCAGTTGCTGTGAACTAAAACTGGTCAAGGTTTTAAGATTCAACACTATATCTTAATGAGGTGAATTCATCTGTGAAGTTTGAAAGAATCCGGTGAGAAGTTAAATACACCAGTTTGCCTGTAAACTCTTAGTTAAACAGCACCAAAATGTGATCAAAATGAAAGGCTGACTGTTGGTATTAGAAATATAGACTCATAAAAATCAGGTTAATAAGGTAGATTGTAAAACATCATTCCACAACACCTAAAATTCTGAGTTGGAATATGGTGACACCAATGACAGAGAAAGTAGCAAAGCTTGTCATATTCTTTGAATATTCAAGCTTGAAATCAACAAACATACTTTTGGGTCTGAGGACTTAAGATAATACTATGAGTGACAGTAGAGCAATTTATTATCCGAATAAAATGGAACATTCAAATTAGTCCATGAACAGAAAAGCAAATCCTGAAGGAGTCTATTCCTAATTTCTATGGTTCCATTAAACAGCAAATTATATTCATAACAAAATTACACTGATGATGTTGTTCAGTTACTGTTAGTAAATGAGGTCTACAGTAAAACGTTTTTGTATTATTTGATATCACAATCACACAGTATAATTGTATAGACAATTCTTTTTCTTGTCCATTGACATCAACTTCCCAAGCAGCACCTTCTATTGCAGGAATTAGTGGTAAAAGTAATATATATGTAGGCTGTATGCTCCCTCTACTGTCTAGAACTGTTAAACTGACCTCCCCACAGCATTCCATGTGAAGCTGTTTTCATGAAATATTAAATTCAACAGCTAATTAATTTACTTTCAAGAATAAGTTTATAAATTTATTTGTTGACACTCAAAATTTATTTAAAATATTTAGACACTTAAAAATAAATTTTTTCAAATACATTGATTTTGTATGCTCTGATAATTACTTCATGTATCCTGACTCTTGACTTACTCTATGGAGACTTTTTTATCACATGGACAACAGTATAGTTCCACGTCAGCTGAACATATTTGGGGTCTGATCTGGATCTAAACTGTTTGCCCCTTGGTCAGAAATAACCTCATAAATCTAAACGTTAGCAGTATAGATCCTCATCAAACTGCACGGATAAGCCTGCTGAACTGGATATCTGAGAACCTTGGGTTCGAGTCCTGATAAAGTATAATCATCTTCAATGCCATTAGCTGGTCAGATTTCATTTCACCAGTTCTGTCCAGTCTACAGTATCCAGAGTTAATTCAAAGGAATACCTTATCGCTTTCTTACACCAAATTAAAACGGAAGCAATCGATATTATCATCTGAACTGCAATGTTAAACTTACTGTTCTTGTTGATAATTGCAGTAAAAAAAATAAAAACGTAAATTTTCAATGTTGAGCATGCTTGGGAAACCGGTGTAAATGTCACTTTCTCACTCTGTATTTTAATTAACATAACGCCTACCGTAATACGCATCCCTACGGCGGAGTCTACTGTTAGACCTGTTAGCTAACTCTGTGACAATATTAATTTTGAATCAATGTAGAAACTTATTTACCTTAATTTTTTGGCGAGTTAAATCTTAATTGTTATCTAACATATGGAAGAACTTCTGAAAATGTGAATCGAGAAACAAAATGGCGGCTTTTCAGTTTTAAAATTCGGAATCTAGCAATCTGGACTATTACACCCGAATGAAAGTCATATTGTCCAATCAGAAGCCTTATTTTGCAAACCGAAGAAACGGTTTCAAATTTCAAGGTACTGCTTTTCCTCATAAGCAATATCGTAATCGGAATTGGAATCGTCGAAATCGATTCCGTATTATTATTATTATTATTATTATTATTATTATTATTATCTTCGTCGTCGTCATCATCACGATCATCATCTTCTTAATTCTTCTTCTCCTTCTCTTCCTACTCCTTACTCTCCTCCTTACTCTTCTTCTCCTAGTCCTCCTTACCTTACCCTCCTCCTCCTCATCGTTATCTTACTCTTCTTCTCCGCCTCCACACTCTCCTCCTCCTCCTCCTTACTCTTCTCCTCCTCCTTACTCTCCTCGTCCTCCTTACTATTCTTCTCCTCGTCATCCTCCTCCTAAATCTTTTACTCCTCCTCCTTACCCTTCTCTTTCTCCTTACTCATCATCTCCTCCTCCTCTTCCTCCTCCTTACTCTTCTCCTCCTCCTCCCCCTTCTCCTTACTCATCTTCTCCTCCTCCTACTCCTTACTCTTCTCCTTCTCCTCCCTCTTCTCCTTACTCATCTTCTCCTCCTCCGCCTCCTCCTCCTTCACCTCCTTCTTACTGTTCTTCTCCTCCTTCTTCTCAATCTGTAATCATGAATGAACATAATTAATTAAAACATACAACAATTATAAAGATGCATTATTGTAATAAACAATAATTTTAAACAGTATTTAACGTAGAAAGAAACAAGAAATTGTTCTTCTATGGTTGTTGTTCTAACTCAACTTATTATACTTTGTTATCCACGCCAATCTATCTAATGTCTGTTCCAGGAGTTGCTTTCACAGAAATGGAGCTGGATGCAAACAACACTGAGAAACTTGATTTTCCTGAACCATCCTCTTCCAAATCAAGATTTGGAAAAGGCAATTATGAAAATATTACATATATAAATGAGGTACGTGCAGTGGACGTCACTGACAAGCCTATTCATAATGATAATGGGAAGTTTACTGCAATTTCTGATCATGTAATTCACAGCGAAACTAGAACAACTGGAAAGCAGAGTTCTGTCAACATAACGATAAGTGATAATGCAGTGCTTCAAAATATTCACAACGAAAGAATCCAAACTATTAATAACATATGTAATAAAGGAATAAAACATGAAAATAATCAAACAAAACAAAGAACGCTCTTTTACACGTCAAAACAATACAATTTTTCATACTGCAAAGTACCAAAATGTGGTAGTACATTTTGGACACAAGCGTTTGGTGTTTTGGAATATGGTTTGAAATACGGAAAATCTGTATTTAACAAAAGAAGAGAACGTGTCCATTCTACAACGAAAAATTATGCGACCTCCTTTGAACTATTAAAGACTTCAAACTCTCGAACTGTTTTCGTATCACGTGACCCTTATTCGAGATTATACTCAGCGTATATTGACAAGGTTTTTTTGCCGTTAATCTTTTCTGTTAATTACGAAATTCGGAATATATATGATAACAGGCAGTGTCCGATTAATGTTACATTTCAAGAATTTCTAGACTGGATTGTTTTAGAGGTCAAAAGGGGAAGAACTCTAAACGCACACTGGGCTCCAATAGTATCGCTTTGTCGTCCCTGTGTCTTAAACGCTTTTATTTTAGTAAAACAAGAATCATTCTCGACTGACGTGGAGTTCGCACTGAGAAAGTTCCAAGTAGAAGAAAATAAGTTCAAGTATTTAATGACGGCACTCCATGACCACAGGATCGAACTCACCATACCAGGAATCATAGCAACCATCTACAATCGAAGATCAACTACACGGGATGTAACCAACTGTTTTACATATGCAAGTCTAGCCAGAAGAATATGGACCTCACTTCAAATACAGGGTTACATTGATGAAAACATAGAATTTCCCCAAGAAAAGTTTATTTCTGAAGGCATGCTTATGCAAAGTTCCTATTTAAGCAATATTGTACTGCAAACAATCCGTAAACATCCGTTGAACGCTGAACAGACTAAATTACAGAGACATATATTTCTTTATAATGCTTACAATAAGATCAAACCTGAAACGATTAAAAATATACAAGAACTGTATAAACAGGACTTTGAAGTGTTTGGATACAGCAAAAGTCCTCCAAGACAGGAGATGTCCTTTATATGATCTCAACATACATTTAAATTTTAAATCTGGTCTGTAATTTTTGGTTCTTGTATTTAGAAAAAGACGAAAATACGACACTTTTCCTTGCGTTATTGCATTCAGAATTGATTTACGTAGTAAAACTAAATTGATTATTATATGATAACGGAACATACAATGTACACGTGTTCAAACTTTATTTAAGTAGACTGTCGTATATTAATTTTTATCAACTGTGCGAGAGTCTAAAACTAGGACCTAGAACTGTGTTTTTTTTTCGGCGTTAGCTGTCTAAGCTCACTTTTAACCTAGTTTTTCGACCAACGAAATGTTGTATATAATACTCGTATTCTATTATTATGCAGCGGGAAAATGAAAGACATTTTCAATAAATTAACGAGTTGTCATGAATTGGTCGCTTAATCTCTAGGTCATACTAAGAAGGCAGGCAGGGTTTGCAGCTATAACAAGTAAAATAAAATAAATAAACTGTGTCTGCTTCGTCTCTCTATATTTCTTTCTTTCTTATATACATGTATATATAAATCTTTTCCATCAACGCCGTTTATCTTTTTAAAGATATTTCTTGTTACATTTATACCTGTTTGTGCCTGTCCATCCAGTTGGTGAGGTTGATTTGTAAGATTATCTATTCGGCTGTTGTGCGCAATTTCCAGTCTAAGGAACCTTCTCATTCACAACAAAACTTGTCGTGTAGCCAGAGAGTATTATCAAAAGATAACTACAAACTCAAGGGTTGATATTTTCCTTACCGCTTCACTGTTTGATGAAACATGACTTTACATTCTGTCTGGATACGTTCTACAGGATTCTCAAAAATATTTCATTTAAGGATTGAATGGATATTTGATGGTTTTCATTTGGGTATGGAAAACGGGTTGTTAAAAGTGTGTGAAGCCTGAAGGGCTTCGCGCGTACTTTAAATAATCCAACTGTTTTAATACCCAAATGAAAACCATCAAATATCGATTCAATCCTTATATTTACACACATTAATACTCTCTTTAAAACAGAAATTATTAAAAGAATTTGTGATATTACGGCTTTTTTTTGATGGCTGTTGGAACAGCAACATTGACGACAAAGTGAATGACGGCACGCTTTTTCACAGCAACTCGTGGCAAAACGTGCGTGCTCGGCGACGTCACAAGTCAAAACATTATGCAACGTCCAATAAATTGTGAACGGTTCAACTTTAGCCACGCCTTTCAAATTATTACGTCACACTGTTTACCATTAGAAATTATGATTCGTTAGATAAATAAGACTTCATCGTAGAGGACGAAGTTGAAGTGTAAATATTCGATCTTATGATTTTAAACAACGTCGTATCTGTTGGGTTGTCCAAAGATATAGTTTATAAAAAAAGTTATGTATATATGTTGTTGACTGCTCCGTAGTTTTTTGTTATGTATATATGTTGTTGACTGCTCCGTTTTTTTGTTATGTATATATGTTGTTGACTGCTCCGTTGTTTTTTGTTATGTATATATGTTGTTGACTGCTCCGTTGTTTTTTGTTATGTATATATGTTGTTGACTGTTCCGTTGTTTTTTGTTATGTATATATGTGGTTGACTGCTCCGTTGTTTTTTGTTATGTACAATGTATATATGTTGTTGACTGCTCCGTTGTTTTTTGTTATGTATATATGTTGTTGACTGCTCCGTTGTTTTTTTGTTTTGTATATATGTGGTTGACTGCTCCGTTGTTTATTTGTTATGTATATATGTTGTTGACTGCTCCGTTGGTTTTTGTTATGTATATATGTTGTTGTCTGCTCCGTTGTGTTTTTTGTTATGTATATATGCTGTTGACTGCTCCGTTGCTTATTTCAGTTTAATCTAAACAAAAATAATCCGACAAAATGATTTTACGTAAATGAGAGTGCGGCAATATCAATGCCAAGTAAAAAGTTAGATACTTTGAATTAGTTATGAAAAAGTGAAAAATGCGTATCAGGAACTGCCACAACCAGAAAGTACAACCTCCCCATTTAGCCAAAAAACGGAGAGACTAAAGGAGAGCGTGTGTTTTTTTATATGATTATTTCAAATAAGACACCAGAAACAATTAACGAAAATGTGAACATGAGGGGATATATTATTTTTTAATTAATTCTTACTTAAAACCATTCGTTGTTGATGCAAAAAATAGTTCCGGGATATCGTTCAGACCATGCGGGTATAACACTAGATGTTCAATTAGTAGAAACTTCAAGAGGGAAGGGATTCAGGAAGTTAAACAACTCGCTGTTAAGAGATAATGATATATACTTTTAGTTAAAAGCATTCTTAAAACTTTAATTTTACAACATAGGGAAGATGAATGTCGCAGGGTTATTTACCCACATACACTTATCTTTTTGTTATTATTTGTTTTTCTTGTGTTCGTCTATATTTGTATCGTTCAATCATCTCATCTTCATCTTACAGCATATGCACTAGTCCATTAACCTGTCTGTACTAATAGTGGTCGCGGGCCTTTGATTCAATTTACCCGTTTAACTCCTTGAGCATGCGCACTTATTGAATAGATTTGAATGAGCGAGAGCTATCAAGTCGTTGTCTCCTTTATTTTAATTTCCATGCGCTGTTGACCATATAATTACAGGTATAATTGCCATGTTATCTCATTGTTCATGCAATTGTCATTTCCCATTCATGAATTCGTCATATGTTTTGTATTTTTCGTAATTAGCACTTATTGAATAGATTTGAATGAGCGAGAGCTATCAAGTCGTTGTCTCCTTTATTTTAATTTCCATGCGCTGTTGACCATATAATTACAGGTCCCAGAGAGTACCCACGCGTCCCCCTAGAGGTAGGGTGACATGAAAACTACGATATAAGTAATCCAGAGTCTTATAAAGATCTTAGATTAAATATAAACGATCAACTTTTTTTAGAAACATTCCTAGTTATATTAAGGGGAGAAACAATAAAATACAGTGCTACGAAAAAAAAGAAAGATGAAAAATAAGAAAAAGACATTTTAAAAAGCATTGAAAATCTCGAAAACATATTAAATACAATTTTTCAAAATGCGAATGACGCAATTTTTGGCGAACTTTCGAAAAAAAGACGTGAACTTGAAAATTTGAGAAAATCTAAAATTGAGGTGTAATGATACGATCCAAAACAAGGTATGACAATTTTTACAGTATGTCAGGCCTAAAAATAAATATTGCACCAGCCCGGTTAGCTCAGTAGGTAGAGCGTCCGCTTACGGACTGGGAGGTCGTGGGTTCGATCCCCGGCCGGGTCATACCAAAGACTTTAAAAATGTTAGTAATGGCTTCCCTCCTTGGCGCTCAGGGTGTTTTTTTGTTATGTATATATGTGGTTGACTGCTCCGTTTTTTTTTACGACCGATTCGGCGGGTGTCGGTATAGGAGGACCCGCAAGGAGATCCGAAGTCGGAGGTGCTGAGCCTGCAATATGGCGGTCTCCTATCCAAAAGCGCAGCACGCCGAAAAGGTGAACGCCAAAAAAAAAAAATAAATAAATATTGAAAAAACCAAAGCCCTTTGGATCGGATCATTAAAAAACTCAAGAAGTAAACTATGCCCAGAAATACCGTTAGACTGGGAAAATACATCATTAAAAATTTTAAGTGTGTACTTCTCTGCAAATGTATATGAAATATGGAACCTTAATGGACCAGAAATTATAAGTAAATGTGAATCAATGATTAAATCTTGGTCAAAACGAAATTTAACGTTGTTAGGAAAAGTAACGGTTATTAAATCTCTAATTCTGTCAAAATTTGTACATTTATTTATAGCGTTGCTGACTCCACCCATTGAAATACTAAAAAAACTTAAAAATTTCCAAATTAAAATAAATAATTATATTTTAAGAACAAAAAAAATTTGTTGAAGATAAACAAAGAGGATAGTGATCTCGGTTCCTTTTGTGGACAAACTTCAGAAACAGTTATTCACTTGGTATATCAATGTCAAACAGTAAACAATTTTATTTCAGAAATTAAAACTGGCTCAGAAATGTCTGTTTAATAAACTACTACTTTGATGTTAAAAATTATATTTTTTTCACACGGTAAAGATGACACAATACGGTATATATTTCTACGTATGAAGTACTTTATTTATAAAACAAAGTTTAAGGATAATTGTAGAGGATTACTAAAATTGAGACTGTTCAAACAATACTTGAAACAAAAACTAATCGCCAAACAATACATATCCAAAATTAACAGAAACAAGAAATATCTTTAAAAAAAGATAAACGGCGTTGATGGAAAAGATTTTATATATAAGAAAGAAAGAAATATATAAAGAGCGTGCAAAAATTTCGTCTGGTGATAATACGTCGATGAAAGAAGAATGTCTAACGTTAACTGTACATTTATTCAGTTTCAATAAAATACGTCTTCCAAAGTTAGTACTAATGACGAATAAATGTTATAAAAATACAATAAATGAAAATAATAACAACTTGTTACAAGAACGAAATCTACAAACTTTTACGTAAATTAACTTAAAAAAAGTGTCCCTCCCGAGTATTGAACACGGGGCATCCGCTTGAGAGGCGAGTGTGATAACCACTACACCAAGGCGATTTGAATGTCTGGACTTGAAATCAACAATCAGTATCAAAGGAACTAGAAAGGAACCAGTAAGAACCAGAAATATCTGCACTTCTCTGTCGTTTTACACTGTGTATTGTACTCGAGTGTTTACCTGACACCCATGAATATTCCATATAAAATCATATTTAAGCCATCAATTGACTTAACTGGTTATTTATACCGTAAATATCTTTTTCTTCAATACAATTATCGCTTTTAAAAACGAAAATGCCCGAACATATACGAGCCATGTAAATACTAACACACAATATAAAAATCGTTACGGCAATCATTAACGAGACCCACTAAAAACCAATCAAAATAATCTATTTGATTTTCCCGCTGCATAATAAATTTTATTTACAATATTTCATTGGTCGAAAAACTAGGTCAAAAGTGACCTTAGACAGCTAACGCCGAAAAATGAAATATTCGATAATAATTTTTAAACTATATTCAGTAAACTCACCGAGTAGGTTATGCGACTGACACAATACTATATCCTTACAATTTTGATTAAATATTAAATTTCAGTAAGTGACAAATTACTTTAATAAATTAACTGATTCTACTATATATTGTAACTAGAGCTGTCACAATGATTTATTTTACAAAGAATTATAAAACCGTAAAGTTTGTGCTTTAATAGAAACATACCGTCATATGGGGGGAGGGGGGACGGGAAAGCTAGATTCTATTTTAGTATTAAAGTTATGTTTTTGTATTTAAAGATATAAAGATTCATTTTTGGAAACCTTTGAAACTAAAAACATACTAAACAATAACTGTGTAACAAATTAAATTGTTATTGTTGAATAACTGTGCAACAAATTGTATTGTTCAAATAACTGTATAACAATTATATTATACTTGTAATACGTTTTTCTAGAATAAATGGGGTTACCCATAATGGGGCCCGAAACGAAAAAACAAAAAAAAAGAACATGAGGGGATAAATTGACAAAACAAATATATTTATTTGGTCAAGGTTGCACTATCCTTACACGTGCCTTTAAATTATAATTATATTTTAGCTTTTCCTATGAACATATAATTTTTGTTTTGATATTTTAACTTTTATGATTTATTAAAACAAAAAAAGGTGTAGTCCGATTTAAATCGTTGTTTAGCTGGAATAATGCTGGACAAAACACGAATAATGACAGACTTCATTATGAAGGATGAACCGACTTCATGCGAATTAACTAAACCCGATAAATGACGAAACCCGATAAATGACGAAACCCGATAAATAACGAAACCCGATAATCAAATATAAGTTATACATTTTCAAAATGTTAGTCGGTCATACGTCTTTCGTCCTTTGAACCGAAATATCATTCGGTTACGTTGTTTAAAACTAAATTCACTTCTTAATTAAATGTTGGAAAGTACAGTGAAACCCCGTTAGCAAAATTAGCTAAACGAAGAACTTACGAACGGAGCGATTCGTCTGATAGTGACGATGATATCCCTCTCGCCGAGTTAAAGTGTAAGTACGAACGCAAGGCGAGGAGATTAAGGCAAACACGAAATACCAGTGATGCGTCAACTGGTAGTAATAGAGAGCACTCCGACATGGAAATAAACGTAATTCAGCGTACCGAATCGCGAACGAGTGGACGTGACCGTTCCGCGACGAAAAACAACATTGCACTAGACTTAATTGAGATAATTAAGAAGAGACTCACGTAAAGAAGATCCATGATAGTAGGGAATGTAGGTCAATCTTTGTAACTTTTATTGTAGTAACTGTATTCATACGCGACGACGTTAAACTGACGTTAATGTCTGCTATATTTTCAGAAAATGGCTCATGACTTGACATTGACACGACTACTTATGGTGTTGACATTTATGACCGGACTGATAGTTTCACAACCCTTAGTTAGAAATAATGTGGTGTTTGTACCAGTCAATGAAACTTAGGTTATCCGTCACCTGTAAACAGGGAAGCAATTTAGAGGCTAGTTGGATAGATGTTAAATCACCCTTTGACATAGTATCAATTCCCACTGGTTGTACTGCCACTAATGATTACTTAACGCTTACCGCAACATTTGATTATGGAACCACTATTCCAGTCAAAGATGATTTTGTGAATATTATGACTAAAACTATTAATATGTCAGTCTTAACTATGTGGAAGGACTATAATGACAAATTGATTGATTATGAACCTATTGATATCCCGAAAACGCTCCCATCTTTGAATTACATTCCCATGGATTCGTTAATTAATGAGATAAGTTTAGCGAAAGAAAATCAATCTAAGAGGTACATGAATGTTTTATCTTTTGTTGTGTTCGGAGTCGTCGCTCTAATACTCATCGTGTTTGTTATATTGTACGCGTATTGCAAATGTAAAAGAAAGAAGTTCAAGTTAACTAGATTCATTGCATTTGGCAAGAGGTCAGGGGCAAGGGGGACCTGGCAAAGGTTTGATGGCTGGGGCTGTTGCTTCCGCTCCTGAAGGGGAGAACTTCACCGAGACGGTGGGGCCATCACAAAATAAGAAACTTATGAATTATATTGCTTTGTATCCGCAGGCCACAGATACACTGTAATTTGAGTAGGTTAATAATGTTTTGTTTATCTTTTCATATCACGAGAACTTGGGCAGAGACACGTGCAAGAGCGGGAGGCGATCCACTGGACATACCTGTGAACATGAACATTTCGTGACGAGGTCGAATACCAGTGCCAGTGATCGTGTTTCAATCAAGAACAAGGACATCCCGCCTAACAGGACTGTTTAGCACGTGTGACTCTTTGTGATATGATCATTGTGTTTTCTATATGGTGTGGGATTTTATTCAACTATAGTGTTTTGTGCCATTGTTATTTTATGCAATGTAGCATATGTATATTCATGGTTAACTTTAGCAAAGAACTTATTGTTAAGGTATACTATGGATGTTTAACCCACTGTCTTCGCGTATTACGGTTATGTTCAAAAGTGTTAGGTCATTTAAAAATAATTCTTAAATTGAATTATTTTCTCGGGAAGGGGCGTATGTAACACTTTCGCCTACCTAGCTGATAGATGTTCAGTGAACGTCGGTCAACAGGTTACTCACCGGAGTTTCTAGGGTTTAAGGAATTATATTTCCTCATCGAGATCGACAAGTTATATCTAATTAATTGCTAAAGATTTTATTGCTTGGCAGTTTATGGAAAAGGTGATTGATTTCATCACGAGGATGGTCTGTCGCTCTTTTGTATAAAAACCGGGCTAAATTGTTAGTCCATCGCGCTGTTCTTTACTTTGCACAAGATTCCCAAGTTAGCGTCAAGGGAGTGCAAGCAAGACTTACGGAATAAGTCTTACAAAACTGTATCGAGTTTTGTTTTTATCTTACATACAGTGGAATAAACATTCTAGAAATTGTAAAATTACTTTGGATAATTTTAACAGCGTTTGAATGTTTGGCTGAATTATTTTGTAACTTGCAACGTTAAAAACCACTATACGATCACTTTAATTATTCTTGGACTTTGAATTGAACATTTATACGTTTACAGCTTTTTGTTTGTGTAAGCTGTGTTTTGTAAAGAGAACTCATTATTTGGTTAAATTAATGAGCACATATTTGTCTACGATTTTGCTGTGAATTATTAAAATATTGGAACTGTAAAACGAGCTGTCGTTTGTAACTCCGAGAAGTCTAATCAGTTAACAAAGAACCAAACCCACCGACGCATAGGGGTACAGCCTTCTCATATAAACGGTCTATTTTCAAACCTTCCCAGGCGGCAACTTAAGACATATGTTTCGCATAACACAGGGCCATATTTCAATTATTTTTTTTAATAAAAAGAACAACAAAACCAAACACTGTAAGTTTTCAGGCATATATTCTTCCAATGTGTAAAAACTGCTTTCCAATCAGCTGATATTATTAATCATGGCGATTCATAATCGGTGTTCGGGCTTAAGGGAGAGTTTTTAAAACACAGTAAAGAAGTTATAAATCAATATATTGCGAACTTAATGTTGTTCAAAATGATAATCTCTACTTCAGATCTGCAGCGGCAAGGAACCGGCCCAGTATTACTGGGAGAGATACCACAGGCATCAGAAGACGATGTGCTATACAGAGGTAACACTTAGTTATTATTAAACCTTAAACACCTATTTTATTAAACACATATTATGTTGGACACATTGGTTGTTACACGGCGATGCCAGGTTGATTTAGCGATAGCACAAGCTAATTGGTTGTTGGTAGACGATGCTGGCTGGTTGTTACTATGGCTCAAGCAGATTGGTTGTTGCTAGGCGATGTTGGCTTGTTTTGGCAACAGCAAAAGTGGATTGGTTGTTGCTAGGCAATTTTTGCTGATTTGCATAATAGCGCATGCTGATTGATGGTTGTTGGGCGATATTGTCTGTTTTTGAGATAGCGCAAGCGGATCTGTTGTAGCTTTGCAATGTTAGCTGCCTTGTGCGATAGCGCAAGCGGATTGATTGTTTCTAGGCGATGTTGGCTGTTGTTTTTTGCGATATCGCAGGTTGATTAGTTGCTGCTATGCGATGTTGGCTAATTTTGCTATAGCGCAAGCGGATTGGTTGTATAATTGGGCTGGTTTTTGCGATAGCGAAAGCGTATTGGTTGTTTTTAGGCGATGTTGTCTTGTTTTTGCGATAGCGCAAGCGGGTTCTTGCTCGGCGGTGTTGAAGAATGTAGCGATTGGTTGCTGCCAAACGATATTGTTGGGTTTTTGTGATAGGTCATCCAGATTGGTAGCTGTCAGTCGATGTTGTCGGGTTTTATCAATAGCGATAGTGGTAGCGTGGTAGGATTGGTGACTGCTAGGGTTGGATACCGTTAACGACGAAACGATACGATACCATACCGGTATCCGTGAAACGATACGGTATTTTAACGATACTGTTAACGATACCTGGTATTAGATAAAATCCTACTTTGCTGCAATTAGCTAGCTGCAATCTTGACATAATATATTTATTTTTATATATATTTTTGTGAGGTAGAATAAACAAACGATTATATGATCCATGCTTCGAATAAAACAGAGTTTAAGCCTCTATGTTTAGTTTTGCTTTATTTCGGCAACATTAAAACATTAACATTGAACCCGTACTGGGGTCTGGAAAGAACAAAACTTAAAATAAATCACAATTAAATGAGATCAAA
The DNA here is from genome assembly GCA_038501625.1 of Corbicula japonica. Classification (NCBI taxonomy): domain Eukaryota; kingdom Metazoa; phylum Mollusca; class Bivalvia; order Venerida; family Cyrenidae; genus Corbicula; species Corbicula japonica. The sequence goes on from JAZAYU010000050.1 coordinate 3,518,694, forward strand.
ACTTTAAACTGAAATGATAGGTTTACCATTTTCATACCAATACACAGCACTGAAGTCCTAACTTCTAACGTACAACAAAATTTACACAATAGACTATGACTAGACGCACTTGCTTGAAGTTTGGCACATTCATTCCAAACAAGAATCTGTGCATTTGCACATTTAAATGAGTATAATGCTTTGAGTAAATATTTGAAAAATGCTGTACTTCAGCACATTCACGTAAAACATAAAATATTTGCATGTATGTTTTAACAGTTTCAATATCTTCTCTTCGGAAGAATGTGCTGCATAGGTTACAGCTTGCACCACCTTGTTTACTTGTAAAATATGCCCACACCGGGGAACGCTTCGATCTACTCCCGACCATGTTTACATTGGCAATAGCCAATACAGAGCTAGCTAGAGTCGAAAATTCGCATTATCATTTAAACTATTTGCTACGTCAGTTAAGATGTGAGTTTTCTTTTTTTAATATTTAATCGTTATTTTTATGTCGAATTAGATATTAAAATAAACAAAAACACATTGAACACAGTTTTATTAAATTCGAAACTTTTACCGCATGCGGAGCTACACCTCTTGTAAACAAAAAGCCGATAATGATCGTCTGATTCGTAAGCGTTTTAGACAAAATGGCGACACCCGTTGTACACAAAATGCGACTGATTTTATTTGATGATTGTTGATTTTGACGCGAGTAAAATCGAGGGATTCTTCTTCGGGTTTATTAAGTACGTATCGATAAGAGTACCGGTACTTTTTGAAACGGTATTTACCGGTACTTTTTAGAATAAGTTTCGATACAAATACTAGTACCGGGTTTCGGTATCCAACCCTAGTGACTGCTAGGCGATATTGCGTAAGCGCCGTTGGCAGCAATCAAAATGGTTGTTGCTTAACATTGCTGGTATGAGTTTTGATTTGTACCTGTATCTTAACCTTTTTGTACCTTTTCTAGGTCTATTTAGTAAACACGTTAATAATTGTCAACATAATGGTTTGCTTTACAGATATTAAAGCAGACCTTATCAGTTATTACCGAGAGAACGAGTCCCAAATACCTGCAGCTCCGCTGGTTGAGGAACACAAAGTTGCTTTAGAAGATTTATACGTAACTCCTCCCCTGTGGGCTTACGACAATCCTTATCATTTTGGAAAGGGTAATATGGCACCCATGGGACAGAAATCGTCAGATAAAGATGCAACAAAACGACAGATAGCTACAGTCAGTCAGATTTTTCTCAGCGGCGACAACGTTCGGTATAAAAAGATATACATAACAGCAAACGCTGGGTTCGGAAAGACCTCGTTTTCACAAAAAGTTACACTGACCTGGTGCCAAGCAAACAGCCCACTGGAATCTCTGAAAGAGAAATACGAAAATGCGGAGTTAGACGCGATGAAGTACTTTGACCTTTTATTCCTACTTCACTTAAGGGAATATCAATCCGAATTTGAATCCAAGTGCAAGCTCGATGATTTGATTGTGCAAATGGTGAAAGATAATTTGCCAAAAAATACACTAAACACAAAAGAGTTCCTACAAAGGCTATTACACAAGAAGAAATGTTTAGTTATCGTCGACGGCCTCGACGAGTGGGCCCACCCGGACAAATGTGGAAAAACGCCTGCAGTACCCCACAACAACTATCCGGACAGTTGCACGGTGCTCACTACGTCGAGGCCGTGGAAGTTGGGAACAATAGGGCTGTCAGAACATAATATTGATCGGCATGTTGAAATTTCCCAGCTCGATGTTAAGACTCGTGAACAGCTGGAAAACAAAGCAGTCCAAATATTAAATGAAAAGGGATTAAACTTAGCAGGGAAAGACAGATCAGATTTCGGTAAGGAAGTCAAATCAGTTCAAATCGGGGAAATTATATTCATTCCGTATATTCTTCTTCAGCTTATGTGCTTGTTCTTTGGTGGCCTTCCCATTGGTAAATCAAAATGTGAAATTTACAGTAACATTGCTGAATTTACACTTAAACGTGGTCTGAACAGAAAGAATTTGACATATATAAATTTAGAGTCAAACGATCACGTTGCAGTCCCGAACTGTATGAAAGAGAACGAGACATGTAAGCTTTATATCAGCCTTATTATGAAGCTAGGGGAATTAGCTTTTTTTTACATTATTTGGCAATCACAAAGAATCGTCTTTGATTTTTGATAGTAAAGTAGTTACTCAATACATGTCCGAGCAAGAAATCGATTTTTGTTTAAAAGTTGGGCTTTTGTGTCTAATCAAGGACAATAGCATTATTGCAGAAAAACGGTATAAAATTTTCTTTCAGCACAAATCGGTCCAAGAGTTCTTCTCTGCGATTTATATTACTTCAGAACGGGAAAAAAATACTGTAAAATCAACTATTTTTAATGCATGTTCATTCCTTACTAGTTCTTTAGAAATGTCTAACCTAATTGTTTTTGTTTGCGGTATGAATCACGAAGTATATACATGTATTTCCGGTGAGCTTCAGAAGATCGTTGAACGTGACGAAGTTACATGTAGATATATGCAAGACTTATATACTCCATGGGAAAACTCGGTTTATGTGGACGATTGGAGAACACTGAAATCTTACCAGTCAATGCAGGTGCAGTGCTTTCAAGAATGTGGGGGAAATAGCAACGAAAGTTGTTCAATCCATCTATACGACATCGTGGTTGATGACAGCCTGACAAAAGATGATTTAACAGCTTTAAACAAGATAATTCTCTTATTTAATGATAACATGAAATCTCTGTACATAGAGTCTCCAGATGAGAAGACAGGAGGCTTCGTTATGAACCTGAATCCTGGTGTGTTCACCTCCCTGGAGACATTGAGAGTAGTAGCCTGTGACAAGGAACCAGTATGGCTGGCTAACATCCTCACTGCATATGCCCATCAGTTAAAATGCCTGACACTATCAGGAATAAAGGAACTTATGTCTCTGTCTGATAGCGGTATAACAGCGCTCACAGGACTGGCATGCTTACAATCATTCTATCTTTATCGCGTTAACATGACTCACAGTAACCTGAAACGTCTGTACGCTTATATCGGCCATACCACAACACTGACACAGCTCAAGCTGGTGTACATACGCTGCTCGGACCTCAAGGATCAGGGCCACCGTGATTGTGACGTCACATTGGACCTACACCGTATCAACAAGCTGAAGATGCTGTATCTTTATTGGGTACCATGTAGAAAGCTATATGTTACCCCGATATGTCTGGAGAAGTTCGAGTTCGCGCCGCGGCGGAGGATGACAGACAGTGCCTGTGCCTCCCTGCTGAAAGATCTCCGTACAGCACCGGTCCTTGCATCATTAGGGTTAGGCAACAAGCCATCCAGACAGATGATCGAAATCAATCATACATTGACACAGCTACATCAGCTCCAGTCTCTCAAGCTTACGTGGGTCGATATAGGTGATGTCATACCGCGCGTATCTTCTGCAATGACAAAGTTAGAATGCGTGGAACTATGGGAGGTTAAATTGTCGTCTGCAGCTTGGCATGAGCTGTTTCACAGCATCGCCCAGCTACCACAGAGTATCACCGTTAAACTCGGGTTGATTATAATGACATTACAGCAGTGGAGAGAACTGTTGCTTTATGTCGGCGGTATGCCACAGGTCGTTACGGTGGAGTTATACAGGTGTAAGGGACCATCCAGGAATCAGTGGGCGGCTATTGTCGACGTGATCAAGGCAACTCCTACATTATCACTATTACAAGATCTAAGTATCAACGATGAAGGCAACGCGTCACTGAAACTAAAAAGACAATAAAGTTCTTAAATAAAATCAAGCTGGATTAACATTTAACCATGAAGTTCTAATGAAACTAAGAAATACATGTACATAAAAAGTGACAACGAAATTTTTGGATTTTTTTTTAATTTAACAAAATTTTGATAATTCTTCATATATTTCTGAAGTCGTCATTAGGAGATGTATGTATATACGAACTTCTAATTGGTAATGGTTAAAATTAAAAACAAACAGTTTAATTAAAATGCCGAACAATGTTTTGAAAGTAATTACTTAATTATACAGTTTTATACATGTACTCTTTTACAGCATAAATATTGAAAAATCAAACACTTTATAAACATGTATATTTTGTAACGAGTTTTCATGTATATTGATTTTACATGTATATATTCAAAGTAAAAATGTATTTATTGATCGAACATATTTATATGAAATACTGATAATACACGTGTATACAAACCTTTGCTTAGAACCATCTTTAAACAAATACCACCTGTGGATAAATATCGCATTTTATTTTCCCACTAATTTAAATAAAAATCACCAGTAAACGAAGACCACCTGCCTTCAAATACCACTTTTGGAACTATTTCTCTTTGTGGTCTTTGAAGACAGGTTTGACTGTAAACATATTGTATTTGTATATACTGGATACATGTATCAGTTGTGCATGTATATAAAACAATAATAATATATTTTGATGACCACCTGCATTCAAACACCATTTTGGATTAACCACTTAGTGATCTCTATAATACAATGAAATGTTTGTATATTTTACCTTTGAACCTATAGAAGTATATTATGTATACTTTATAAATAAATAAATAAATAAATAAATAAATAAATAAATAAAAAATAAATAAATAAATAAAAAATTGATAAATTGTCAAATTGTCAATTTCTTTAAGACTAAACAAACAATACAGCAGGTATCCGATATACCTGTGCCAGAAGTTTGGTTCTAATATAAAGTTAGAACATTTACAATCTCAAGATGTATATGAAGTTAAAGTTGATGTTTATTTAGCAGTGTTTTTATCAAATATTCTAACACGACTCGACGTATTTCACATTGAATTTACAGTGATTTATCACACGATAAATCACCGCGCGTGGGCACGGCTATTGCCAAATACCAATCGGTATAAAATTATCACTTGACAATTGTATTTTTCGCTGAGATTTAATTTTGCGCATTTAAGATAGCACATAATACGAGACATTTTTACCCGCGCGTAATATGATAATACCACAGTAATAGAATAATATTTATTTTATATATTTAAACAAAATACTTTAATTATTTTTCGTTATTTCCGTTGTTCATATGTCATTTCCTGGTAACGCTATTAAACGTTGGAATGACAAATACGGTTCGAACGACGACTGGAGAGTGCTGGATGCGCGGTTCGATGGACGTGCATTCAAGTTTGTTATTCAATCTTTGAATTATTATTAGTTTTTGAATTATGGAGATTTTTAGGGAGTAAACACTCACTCTCGACATTATAACCCATTTTGCGTTTATAACAACGCGCTAAAATTGAGTTAGTTCGCTTGTTCAGTCAGATATGTGGCAAGAATGGGTTATAATAATAATAATAATAATAATAATAATAATAATAATAATAATAATAATAATAATATCTTTATTTAAAGAAGGTTACTTTTTAATTGTTTTATTTTTATTAAGTGTTTTCATTAAAATAACATCTGTACCAAACATCCTCACTTTAAAGCATTCAATTCACTATGGTCAGTTGTACAAGCAGCGATGCGTATTTTTGGCTATTCTGCCCAGTGCCGTTCACAGACATTACAAGGTAGTTTTTACCTTATTGTCTCTTTTGGATAGTTTAGGATTTAGTTGATTTTAATTTGGCGGGGTTTCAAAATTTATAAAGCTAAATTATTTCTTGTTCAAAATTCAAAATTGTAGGCTTGTTAGTTATTTCATTCTTTCACAGAGTGTCCCTGATGTTGTATACTGTTTGTATTTGAATAATATAGAGTATGACAGAATAAAATGTAGTCTCAATTCTAACAAGAGTAGTTGTTAATAAAGTTTACCTGGGAAAACAGCATAACCCTGTTACAGATATGTGGTGTTAAAATTGAAATATTCAATAGCTTCCGGAGATTTATCGCAGGATAACTCATGGGGCGTCGTTAAGCTGCGTAGATATGTACACTCAATGTAGACCCCGATCACAGTGTAGAAACAGATTTTATTATAGACCCAGAACTCATTGAATACGAAGATCACAGTGTTAAATCGTATCTAAATGTTGAGCAAGATCTCAGTTTAGGTCCAAGTTGAAGTGAAGACCCATATCTCAGTACAAACGCAGATCACAGTGTAAACCTAGCTCCCAGTGTAGACTCAAATAAAATCGTTGACCCGAATCTCAGTATTAACACTGATCATGGTAAATGTCAGGTAACATTCCCATTGAGGTATCAAACCACAACATGATAATGGTAAATGTCAGGTAACATTCCCATTGAGGTATCAAACCACAACATGATAATGGTAAATGTCAGGTAACATTCCCATTGAGGTATCAAACCACAACATGATAATGGTAAATGTCAGGTAACATTCCCATTGAGGTATCAAATTTCAACATGATAATGATAAATGTCTGTTAACATTCCCATTATCAAACTTCAACAAGGTAATGATAAATGTCTGGTAAAATTCCCATTGAGGTATCAAACTTCAACAAGGTAATGATAAATGTCTGGTAACATTCAAATTGAGGTATCAAACTTCAACATGATAATTACAAATGTCTGGTAACATTCCCATTGAGGTATCAAACTACAACATTGTAATAATAAATGTCTGGTAACATTCCCATTGAGGTATCAAACTTCAACATGATAATGATAAATGTCTGGTAACATTCCCGTTGAGGTAACAAACTTCAACATGGTAATAATAAATGTCTGGTTACATTCCCATAGAGGTATCAAACTTCAACGTGATAATGATAAATGTCTGGTAACATTCCCATTGTGGTATCAAACTTCATCATGATAAAGAAAAATGTCTGGTAACATTCCCATTGTGGTATCAAACTTCAACATGGTAATGATAAATGTCTGGTAACATTCCCGTTGAGGTATCAAACTTCAACATGATAATGATAAATGTCTGGTAACATTCCCATTGTTGTATCAAACTTCAACATGATGATGATAAATGTCTTGTAACATTCCCATTGAGGTATCAAACTTCAACATGATAATGATAAATGTCTGGTAACATTCAAATTGAGGTATCAAACTTCAACATGATAATGATAAATGTCTGGTAACATTCCCATTGAGGTACCAAACTTCAACATGATAATAATAAATGTCTGGTCACATTCCCATTGAGGTATCAAACTTCAACATGATAATGATAAATGTCTGGTAACATTCCCATTGAGGTATCAAACTTCAACTTAGAATCATAAACGACTGGTAACAATCCCATTAAAGTATCAAACTTCAACATGATAATGATAAATGTCTTGTAACATTTCCATTGTGGTATCAAACCTCAACATGATAATGATAAATGTCTAGTAACGTTCCCATTGAGGTATCAAACTTCAACATGATAATAATAAATTTCTTGTAACATTCCCACTGAGGTATCAAACTTCAACATGATAATGATAAATGTCTGGTAACATTCCCATTGAGGTATCAAACTTCAACATGATAAAAATAAATGTCTGGTAACCTTCCAATTTTGGTATCAAACTTTAACATGATAATGATAAATGTCTGGTTACAATCCCATTGAATTATCAATCTTCAACATAATAATGATAAATGTCTGCTAACATTCCCATTGAGGTATCAAACTTCAACATGGAAATAATAAATATCTGGTAACATTCCCATAGAGGTATCACTCTTCAACATGAAAACGATAAATGTCAATTAACAATCCCATTGAGGTATCAAACTTCATCATGATAATGATAAATGTCTGGTAACATTCCCATTGTGGTATCAAACTTCAACATGGTGATGATAAATGTCTGGTAACATTCTCATTGTTGTGTCAAACTTCAACATGATAATGATAAATGTCTGGTAACATTCCCATAAAGGTATCAAACTTCAACATGATATTTATAAATGACTGGTAACATTCCAATTGAGGTATCAAACTTCAACATGATAATAATAATTGTCTGGTTACATTTCCATGGTGGATTCAAACTTCAACATGATAATGGTAAATGTCTGGTAACATTCCCATTGAGGTATCAAACTTCAACATGATAATAATAAATGTCTGGTAATATTCCTATTGAGGTATCAAACTTCAACATGATAATGATAAACGTCTGGTAACATTCCCATTGAGGTATCAAACTTCAACATAGTAATAATAAATGTCTGGTAACATTCCCATTGAGGTACCAAACATCATCATAATAATGATAAATTTCTGGTAACATCCCACTGAGGTATCAAACTTCAACATGATAATGATAAATGTCTGGTAACATTCCCATTGAGGTATCAAACTTCAACATGGTAATGATAAATGTCTGGTAACATTCCCATTGTGGTATGAAACTTCAACATGATAATAATTAATGTCTGGTGACATTCCCATTGAAGTATCAAACTTCAACATGATAATGATAAATGACTGGTAAAATTCCCATTAAGATATCAAACTTCAACATGATAATAAAAAATGTCTGGTAACATTTCCATTGAGGTATCAATATTCAACAAGATAATGATAAATGTCTGGTAACATTCCCATTGAGGTATCAAACTTCAACATGATAATAAAAATCGACTGGTAACATTCCCATTGAGGTATCAAACTTCAACATGATAATGATAAATGCCTGGTAACATTCCCATTGTGGTATCACACTTTAACATGGTAATGATAAATGTCTGGTAACATTCCCATTGCGGTAGCAAACTTCAACATAGTAATGAAAAATATCTGGTAACATTCCCATTGTGGTATCAAACTTCAACATGATAATGATATATGTCTGGTAACATTCCCTTTGTGGTAGGAAACTTCGACATGGTAATGATAAATGTCTCGTTACATTCTCATTGAGGTATCAAACTTCAACATAATTATGATATATGTCTGGTAACATTCCCTTTGTGGTAGCAAACTTCAACATGGTAATGATAAATGTCTGGTTACATTCTCATTTAGGTATCAAATTTCAACATAATAATGATATATGTCTGGTAACATTCCCTTTATGGTAGCAAACTTCAACATGGTAATGATAAATGTCTGGTTACATTCTCATTGAGGTATCAAACTTCAACATAATAATGATATATGTCTGGTAACATTCCCTTTGTGGTAGCAAACTTCAACATGGTAATGATAAATGTCTTGTAACATTCTCATTGAGGTATCGAACTTCAACATAATAATGATAAATGGCTGGTAACATTCCCATTGAGGTATCAAACTTCAACATAATAATGATAAATGTCTGGTAACATTCCCATTGAGGTATCAATCTTCAACATGATAACGATAAATTTCTATTAACAATCCCGTTGAGGTATCAAACTTCAACATGATAATGATTTAATGTCTGGTAACATTCCCGTTGAGGTATCAAACTTCAACATGGTAATAATAAATGTCTGGTAACATTCCCATTGAGGTATCAAATTTCAACATGATAAATGATAAATGTCTGGTAACATTCCGGTTGAGGTATCAAACTTCAATATGATAATAATAAATATCTAGTTACATTCTCATTGAAGTATCAAACTTCATCATGATAATTATAAATGACTGGTTACATTCCCATTGCGGAATCACACTTGAACATGATAATGATAAATGTCTGGTAACATTCCCATCGAGGTATCAATCTTCAACATGATAATGATAAATGTCTGGTAGCATTCCCATTGATTTAACAAACTTCAACATGATAATGATAAATGCCTGTTAGCATTCCCATTGCGGAATCACACTTCAACATGATAGTGATAAATGTCTTGTAACATGCCCATTGTGGTATCACACTTCAACATGATAATGATAAATGTCTGGTAACATTCCCATTAAGGTATCAAACCACAACATGATAATGATAAATGTCTGGTAAAATCTCCCACTGTGGTATCAAACTTCAACATGATAATGACAAATGTCTGGTAACATTCCCATTGAGGTATCAATCTTCAGCATGATAATCACAAATGTTTGGTAACATTCCCATTGAGGTATCAAACTTCAACATGATAATAATAAATGACTGGTAACATTCCCATTGAGGTATCAATATTCAACATGGTAATGATAAATGTCTGGTAACATTCCCATTGAGGTATTAAACGTCAACATGGTAATAACAAATATCTGGTAACATTTCCATTGAGGTATCAAACTTCAACATGATAATGATAAATGTCTGTTAACATTCCAATTGTGGTATCAAACTTCAACATGATAATGATAAATGTCTGTTAACATTCCCATTGAGGTATCAAACTTCAACATGATAATGATAAATGTCTGGTAACATTCCCATTGAGGTATCAAACCACAACATGATAATGGTAAATGTCAGGTAACATTCCCATTGAGGTATCAAATTTCAACATGATAATGATAAATGTCTGGTAACATTCCCATTGTGGTATCAAACTTCAACATGATAATGATAAATGTCTGGTAACATTCCCATTGTGGTATCAATCTTCAACATGATAATGATAAATGTCTGATAATATTTTCTGCGTTATCAAACTTCAACATAATGATGATAAATGTCTATTAACATTCCTATTGAGGTATCAAACTTCAACATGATAACGATAAATGTCTGGTAACATTCCAATTGTGGTATCAAACTTCAACATGATGATGATAAATGTCTGGCGACATTCCCATTGTGGTATCGAACTTCAACATGATAATGATAATTGTCTGGTAACATTCCATTTGCGTTATCAAACTTCAACATGATGATGATAAATGTCTATTAACATTTCCATTGAGGTATCAAACTTCAACATGATGATGATTAATGTATATTAACATTCCCTTTGAGGTATCAAACTTCAACATGGTAATGATAAATGTCTGGTAACATTCCCATTGTGGTATCAATCTTCAACATGATAATGATAAATGTCTGGTAACATCTCCCATAATGAAATTTTTCAGTAATGTTCCTATTCATATGATTATTAACAGGTAACATTCCCATTGGTGCATTGAACTGTCACAGAATAATTATCTAGTAACATTTATATAAGCAAAATGACACGGTCACGTTAAATTTATCTGGTAACATTCGTATTGAGGCATTATAATGACACGTGATAATTAGCTGGAAACATTCCTATTGAGACATGAAACTACCACATAATAATTATCTGGTAACATTCCCATTCGGACATTAATTTTCCACAAGATAATTATCTGGTAATATTGCTTCTGGGACATCGAACTGTCGCATGATAATTATCTGAAAACTTATCTATTGGGACATTGAACTTTCACATGATAATTATCTGGTAACATTCCTATTGGGGCATCGAATGGCCACATGATACTTATCTGGTAACATTGCTAATGGAATATCAAACTGTCACACGATAAATACCTGGTAACATTCCTATTGGGACATCAAACTGTCACACACTTATTACCTGGTAACATTCCTACTGGGGCATCGAATGACCGCATGACAATTTTCTGGTAATACGGCAAAAGCCCGGGCGCAAAGCGCCCGGGCGTTGCCACTTATAGGTAACACTTATTTTATTTAAAAACAATGTAATTTTTTGAAAGAAAAAAATAATTGTGATTAGTTAGAGGGATATTTACCCGTGTCCTTTCCTAGCGGGCATTTTTTTCCGGAAGATATTTTTTTCTAAAGATATTTAAACGGTCTCTACCATACATGAAAAATTTAACCATTTTCGATGTTCGTTATAAATAAGCAAGCCGCTACTGAAATTAAATTATCCCACAAAAATTTGTTTTCCTCGGTTCAATATATTTCGTTTTCAAAAAGAACGCCGGCATGATTATTTTGCTTCACAGTCAAATAACGTTGTTTGCTTATATCCTGATTCCCGTTAAGGTCCGTGTAACGGTGTATGTCTGCTGAACACTAGACTCTAGCGATGCCACACACTAGACTCTAGCTATACCGAAGGAGTGGCATACACATTTTTGTGGATAAAATATCTATTGCAGTGTACAATTAATTGAAAATATTTTTTTCATGAAAATAACACATTTTTCTGTACATTGACAATCAATTCAAATCTGGTGCATGGGAGTTTCAGCCACGATCATTCTAAGACTAAGTCATTAGAGAATTTGTAATTTTTAGGTCTAGTCGTCCTATTAATATAAATGCGAGGATACATTTGCAGGTCGATTCCATCACTTAAATTGTTTTTTATTTTATTTTTTATTATCATTTTTAATTAATAACGAATTTTAATGCATGCAAATATGTAAACTTAACATTCTTTTTAATTAACAGAATTTTAAGAATGCATTGCACAATTTTGAATGAGCATAGTTACACATTAAATCCAAGTGTTATTTAAAGTAGAGTTTCATGCACAAGACCAAAACACTTTTAATGCTATAAATGAACAAAGTGTACAAGAAATTGACACCTCAGTATACATGTAATTAACAGAACATAGTTACTCATCAAGTAATAAAACAACTAGACAAAACATACAAGGTTTTACACCAAAACTGCCTCAATTTGAATTTAAAATGAACACTGAAGTTCCGTAAATTCAAACATTAACAAAAATAAAAAATATATGCACTGTCCTGTAATTTGATTTCACTAACTTTAAATGCCACCGCAACAATAAGTGTATTAATGGAGTTCAGTATTCAAATATTGATGTTCCAGGGAATGGCAACTATTTATTTTTCATTGTCTAAGCATGGCTCTACATGGAGTTGTTTCTAAAACCTTTCACTACAGAATTATGATCTGCAACCATATAATTGAGAACTGGGTTCTGTGGAAAGATATTGCTACCTTCACTCATGGCCTAACCAATGATTCCATCACTCCGTATAACAATTCAATGAATGATTCTAAGAAATATCTGGGCAACAATGTGTGAGATTAAAGCTGCATGTGATGTTTTGCAAATTAAAATTGATGCATTGTTAAAGAGAATATCAATTATCAACGTTACTATCCAGAGCCAGACACGATATAAATATCAATCATACACACCATTAACAAAAGCGAAAATACTATATGTTTACTCAAGAACTGTGGAACAACCATTTTAGAGTGCTTACTGAGAGTTCAAAGAAACCAGAATATATATGTAGATCATGATGGACACATAATCAATAAAAGAAATAAAATGTAACATTTGGGAGACTCCTCAATATCAGAGACCCAGCTTAAAACATGCATTGTTTTGATCCGCTCCTCTGGACTTAGGTTAGTTAAGTTTTCATTGGTCTCTGAAAAAAATTCCTGGCTTGCGTATTTTTCTACCACAATGATTCTTCATATTATCCCGGCTGTGTGCTTGTAATTCATCACCTTAAAATCGATTAAGGTGTTTTAGTGATGACTGCATGTTTGCAATTTATTTATTTCTTTTTTTAAATAAACAATATAAAGACTGGTGATATGACATTCTTATTGCTGGTTGGTTCGAGCACTGCTGACTTCATTTTTTTAGAAATCTCTTACACGAAATATATCTATGGATAGTATCGGTATGTATATACACAGTGTGTAACAGTCTACGTTATTAAGGTTTGTATTTTAGACAACTCTCGTCAACAAAAACAACAAATGAAAACAAACACGGAAGTGAAAATGTTAAAAAGTGGATATTTTAGTGGAAGATATATATATATATATATATATATATATATATATATATATATATATATATATATCTATAATTAACTGTTTACTCCCTATATATATAGGGAGTAAACAGTTAATTGTCATGAAATTTAAAGGCCCAATAAGCTTGTCAAACAGCATATTTTTATTAACCTAAATATTTTAGATTTCACCTGTATGCATAATAACACAAAAAATAAACCTTACAATAAGAAAAGGGTATTATCTTATTGATTTGCAGCATGTTTTGCGGATCGTTTATCTTGTTTACAAAACAAACAGCGAATCTTTCCGAGCTGATTTTCGGCAACTCTCGGCAGGCGACGGTCGCTAATTATGCACCTTTAGTCAAGTTCAACTAAGATCATTTTACATGTTACAAGTTATGCTCTCATCAAGAATATATCAAAAAGCTAAGAGAAGGAACGGCAGAGGTGTAAGTCCAAACAGTTGATGTTAAGACATATTTAAATTATAAAACCCATTTCTGTTATAGAATACTGGTATGAGCCTAGATTTGTGTTAGACTAGATCAGTTGAACACTTGAGTCGCCGACTGGTACAATGTCAGAAAAACATGCAAGTTCAAAAAGGGGCATAACTCCATCTTGATCGAAACAACTTGCCATCATCACGAGTGTGTGTTGTCTTGAGCAATATAATTTGAAAGTTTCATGAAGAAATATTGAGAAATAGCAAAAATAAAGCCAACATTAAGTTTTCATGTCAAAATACAAGTAAAAAAAGTGTGACCTTGACCTAAAGAATGTGGCATCATCATGAGCATGTTGTCATAAGCAATATAATTTGAAAGTTTCATGAAGAAGGATTGAAAAATGGCAACGTTATAGTCAACGTTAAGTTTTCATGTCAAAATCAAAGACTTTAGTACAAAAAGGGCATAACTCCATCAAATGTTATCTTGACCTAAAGAATTTGGCCTCATCATGAGTGTGTTGTCTTTAGCAATATAATTTGAAAGTTTCATGAAGAAATATTAAAACAAAAAGTCAAAGTTATAGCCAATGTTAAGTTTTCGTAACAGACGGACGGACACAGCGATCCCTATTTCTTCGAAGGGGCGACACAAATAATGACCTTTGGTGAAAAATTGTAACTTTGAAGCCAATCTTAACTATTTATTGTTTACAAGACCGATGTTCAAATTATGTTAATCCTATTGTACTTTAACTTACCGGTTATTTCACTTGTTTTCTAGAAGTACAGGTTCTGGAACCTTTTAGGAATGTAGGTTAATGAATATTGTCCTCTATTATTATTATCTACACGTAGAAAACGACGAAAGTTTCATCAAAATAGCAAAATTAAACAAATTTCAGTTTTATGAAAGTTGCCATTTTTGTGATTGACAGGTGCGCGCTAAAAACCTCGCGCCCGGAAACGGCTGTTTTTAGACTGGATCAGTGTATTTAATGTCGTACGACGCGTCGTATCTTACGATCGTAAGCTAGATTTACGACGGTCTTTATGAAACGCGTTTGTCACATTCGTACATGGTCGTAAATGGTGATCAAAGTTTATGATACGACACGATCGTAAATTTTTAATGAAACGCAGTCATAATGATGTAGTAACCTCTTTATTACGGACACCTAAGGGACTGAGGGAAAGTGTCCTTAATAGCGGATTGTCCTTAATCGGCGTTTGAATCAAAAAGAAGAGAACCTGTCTGTTCTTTAAAAAATCGTCCGTAATACAGGGGTGCCCGTAATATCGAGTGTCCGTACTTAGGGGTTTACTGTTACATGACGAAGTGTCATATAGGGAAAAATAAATAACTTTGACCCACATTACCAAATTTTTGAAACTTTAAAATAGCTCAATTATTTAAAAAATGTGTCTAATCGTTCGATCCTAACCTATTTTATCACGAACGTAAATAATAAAGGCGATTGGGCCGAATTGGCTCCAGACAACCCTATCGGCCTTGTCTATTATCACCTGACAGCGAAACACCATCTTGCATTCCTGGGCGTCTAATACAACACACTATCTGAACACTTTATGTACTTATTAATAATAAGGATTCTTAAATATTCAATAACCTGTGTTAAATCAGTTAAACAGCTGGAGCAGATCGTTCCAATCTTTATTGATGGGTTAAGGCGGGCGCAATCTGCACATCGAATAGAGTAATGCACACACTTTGAAGGAGATTTTTTTTCCTTAAAAGTTGGGTTAATTAAAAAAAAGGCCATATCATTGCAACCACTCCTTTAACGTGCGTGCATAACTTCATCCGATGTGGATGATTGCGTCCCCTTAAACTACTTAGTGGTTGCCGGTTGTTAGATCACGAAACACCCCAGGTACGTTTAAGTGTTTAAGTAAACACCAAAATCACTGATCTTTCCGGAGGGAGAAGGTTATTGAACCCGAAACATCACACGTACTAGTAAATATTAAATGTTTTATTAACAGAACTGAACGGAACATTTCGTGCATTATATTATAATAAGTAACAAATTAAAAAGTTAATCAAAATAGTTCACACGAAAGTCCATATTGTTTTTCTAAATACAGCCAGCGGTTAGTTTAACCCGCGAATAAAGTTTTATAGTTTTGAATAAACCTTGGTTAAAATATATCAGTTCGTCCTCTCTTTAAGTACCAACCAGAAATTGTAAGATCCGGAGACTGCGGGTTCGAGTCCCACCAGGGATGAGGTTCGTCTGCAGTTTCCTCAATCCACATTTGGCGCGAGTACTGGTTGGAAACCCAGGAAGCAGTCATCTAGCGTGATTAATTTAAGTTGAAATAACTTGTTTCACAATCGATGTAAAATAAATAAGTTTAAACTAAATTGTAAGATATAAATATTGTGTATCTCTTTTCTCTTATGACCCGAAAATACAAATGTTTGTGTTATTTTCTTCTCTATCTATTAGCCGATCTTTATATAGTTTATTATTATTTATTCCCCCAGATTTAACTGTACAAAAGGCAGTAGGAGTTTCCAATAAAATTACCACAATACGTTCTGACTTACGAAAGTCTGTCCGCATAAAAAGAGAAAATGATTTGCATTACCAAATATTGTATGCCTGGCGATCAACCCATCTACATTTGATTGTAATGCTTACCTCTTTGGTTGCAAGACGGTGGCAGGGGTTTAAGAGTTTATGTGAAAGAACCTAGAAGCTCGATCTGTTTCTGGAATCCCTGTTATCGTGGTTTTGCTGATTTGACTCCAAGGGCTCCGGTGTCTGTAAGGTCATTGAGTGCCCGCCCTTTTACTTTGCAATGCTATTAGTTAAAACTTCTTATGATATATAATTGTGTAAGCTTTTGCATGCAACATTGTGAAGTTGGTGGATGGGTTGAAGTTATTTCACCAACTTGAAGACAACTTCTACTGCTCTTTCATATCAATCTTGAATACGTGTGAGGTTATTAAACCCTAGAACCTGATTAAAAACCCCAATGGCAAATAGTTTTGTGACTAACCCTTCTATGGTGGTAACCCCTAGCGTTCCATTTTTCGTTAATTGTGGTGACGTATTCGAAATAGATATCTTATAAACATATGCTCTCTTTTCCCCTCTTCTCTTTCGTCGCGTGGGGAGGCTGTGTTTTGTGAGTGTGGCGTTTCCTGATATGCATATTTCACTTATCATAACATTAGTTTCGTTTGTGCTGTATGGCGGTCTTGAAACGTCTTCCCGTACATTCAATTTATACTGTTATCCATTCATCTCTCAGTGACTGCATTTGACAGTCATTTTTCACACCCTCCCGACTCGCTAAGACACTGTTAAGAAAGAAGAAATACATTCATGTTTTTCTTCGGGATTTATTACACCTGTTGTCTTGGTTTAAATGGGGCGCGTCATGGGAAAAGGTACCTTCGGACAGTTGACGTCAATCTTTGAAATGACGTCATAAATTTTATTGTCGAAATGTGTAACAAAATAACATTTTAGTTATAAGAAATTGATTTATAGTTGTAAGTTCTTTTTAAATTTAGTAAATATTAAAATATCACTAAAAATGACCGAAGGCACCTTTTCCTGTGACGTGCCCCATATTATATGGCATGCATTTATATTTTTCGGGATTAATGGCACGTGTTAAGTCTTGGTTGAAATTATATAGAATACATTTAGGTAATTCGGGATGAATGCCATGCGTTCAGTCTTGGTTGAAATTATAAGGAATATATTCATGTTTTCATTGTGTGAACGCTTGGTTGGTTAGAATTATAATAAATAGTTTCATGTTTCTCTGCTTTATGTCGTGTGTAAATTCATAGTTGGAATTATTTATGGAATAAATTCAAGTTTTTCGTAATTTATGTTGGAGTTTTAAGGAATACATTGATGTTTTCGGGATTTATGTTATATGTAAACGCTTGGGGCGTTACAATTGCATAATTGAGGCACAAAGGGTTTCTTCGGTAATTTTTAGTAATTGTCGTATATTATGGAAAGAAAATACAATTCTAAATAATTTTTTTAGTTTCATTTTGAATATATTACATTATTGACAGCAAAAGAAGCAATTGCATCAGCTCCACTTTTTGATAGACAATAGCTGTTTTTTTCTATTATTTGCTACAAAATATACAGAGTTCTTCTATTGTTTGTAATACTTTAGTGACTTAATGAAGCATTCAGTGTCATATATTTCGTGTTGTTGTTGTTGTTGTTGTTGTTGTTGTGTTCCTCTGTTTACAGTTGCCCAGGTTGTTGTTTTGTTTTCTTCTGTTTACAGCTTTCCCGGTTGTTGTTTTGTTTTCTTCTGTTTACAGCTGTTCCGGTTTATTGTTATGTCGGCCTAATCACCATTCTAGTGTAGACCAGCAGCCTATTGCCGTCGAGGTTTACACCAGTCCAGTTGCCTGAAAGTATCCCGCCGAACGAGGGGTCGCCGTATTCACCATTGAGGTTTGAATAATATTAAGGCATGTACGTCCTGAACCAATACCCATTCTGAAAAAATGTAAGCGTACAAATATCATCAGTTTTACTAAAATTAACTTAATATCACTAAAATTGACTTAATTAAGAACATATATTAAAATTTGTTTGTACGGTTAAGGAAGGCAAATACGTAAAATATGTCGTGTCACGGACATAGTTTCCACCGGACAGTTTACGTCAATTCTTGAAATGACGTCATAAAGGTGAGCAGATAACATTACTTTTTTGCACCTCGCGGTAAAAAATAACATTATGTTGTCAAAATATGTAACGAAATATCCAGTAAGTTATGAGAAAAAAAAGGAAGTATTTTACAAATAGTGTACCAAATAATGTCCTAACAAGTATTTTCCCGTGAAACGACCCAATACGTACTTGTAATAAATGTATTAGTTAATTATATGACGGTTTGTATGAAACTCAGTATAACCTCAATTTAAGTACGATTTGCATGTGGCTATTACAAAATCACGACTTTTTAATTGTTGCAAATGTGAGGTTGGTGCACCTAGAACCTGCAGTGGTTATTTTGCCAGTGACCGTTTCATGGCTGTTACTTTAAGGGTTCTGTTTTTAGCTCGACTATTCGAAGAATAGGGGAGCTATCCTACTCGCCCAGGTGTCGGCGTTGGCGTCTCCGTCCGTTAAACAAAATATGCACTTTGGTCCATAACTTGAAAACTACTTATGATATCAACCTGAAACTTGGAATATATATTCACCATCGAATTCTACATCATTACCAACAAGACCCATAACTCTGCTTCAAATATTTTTCAAGTTATGCCCCTTTTTCACTTAAATTTTGCATTAAGGAAAATATGCACTTTGGTCCATAACTTATAAACTACTTGAGATATCAACTTGAAACTTGGAATATATATTCACCATCAAATTGTACATCATTACCAACAACACCCATAACTCTGCTGTCAATATATTTCAAGTTATGCCTCTTTTTACTTATATTTTGTGATAAGCAAAAATAATATGCATTTTGCCCATAACTTTAAAACTACTTGAGATATTGCCTTGAAACTTGAAATATATTTTCACCATCAAAATCTACATCATAACCAACATGACCCATAACCCTGATTCCAATATTTTTCAAATTATGCCCCTTTTCACTTAAATTTTGCGCTAAGGAAAATATGCACTTTGGTCCATAACTTATAAACTACTTGAGATATCAACTTGAAACTTGGAATATATTATCACCATCAAATTCTACATCACTACCAACAAGACCCATAACTCTGTAACTCTGCTACCATTATTTTTAAAGGTTATCCCCCTTTTTCACTTACATTTTGCTTGGCTCATAACTTTGGAACTACTTATGATATTACCTTGAAAATTGAAATATATATTCAACATCAAAACCTACATCATAACCAACAAGACCCATAACCCTGCTTCCAATATTTTTCAAGTTATGCCCCTTTTTGACTTAAATTTTGTGTTAAGCAAAATATGCACTTGGCCTATAACTTTGAAACTACTTGAGATATTACCTTGAAACTTAGATTTTATATTCACCATCAAAATCTATGTCATTATCAAAAAGGCCCATTACTCTGCTACCAATATTTCTCAAGTTATGACCCTTTTCACTTATGCAATTCTCTCATAACTTTTAAACAACTAGAGATATTACTTTGAAACTTGAAATATATGTTTGACATCAGTTTCTCAATCATTATCAACAAGACCCATAATTCTACCGGAAATATTTCCGGAAATATTTCTGTAAGTTATGGCCCTTTTCAACTTAGTTTTTGCATTAGCCGAAATATGCGCTTGATCCATAACTTTGAAACAACATGAGATATTTATTAACTTCAAACTTAGAATATACATGTATAGTCACTATGATAATCTTTACAATAACCACCAAGACCGAAAACTCTGCTACAATTTTAAAATATTTATGTCCTTTTAAAAATAGATTTTGTTTTCAAGATTTTATGCACCTGGCCCATAACTTTGAAATTAATACAGATATCACCTTCAAACTTGAAACAGATTTTCACCATCATAATCTAGATCACTTTCACTTGACCTACTGTATGCTTTTTAACATAATGCTTTTGTTTTCATTTCAGTTCTTTTTCTGTAACATTACTGAAGTAATTGATATTGAACTTACAGTAAATTTCTCCAACCATCAATTACTAACAAGTTGTTTTTAACTCTTTCAAAAATATTTCATAGTTATTCCCCTTTTTAGTTCAATATTTATGGAACATTATGGAATTATTTCTGTTGTTTAAAATTGCTTTCTCCCATTCACTTGTTAATACTTTTCCTGATTGCACATGAATGTTTCGCTATAGTTGTTATTGTTTTAATCTTCAAATTGCATTTGTTTCAAATGATTCGAATAGTCGAGCGCGCTGTTTCCTTGGACAGATCTTGTTCGTTTACTTGATTGTTGTGTCTAATTTGAAATTAATATTCTTATAAACCCGTGTTATCTTTTTCTCTCACTTTTTGGCTCCCTGTGGAGACTGTGTTTTCTAGGTGTGGCGAAACCAAATATGCATATTCATTTTTTACTGAACAATTTTTCACCCAGCATGAATTTTTTAAGCTGCCTATTCAGACTTTAAGGCGGAACACTTTAATGTCTTATTTGGGGCGCGTCACGGAAAAGGTACATTCCGACAGTTGACGTCAATCTCTGATATGACGTCATAAAGTTGAGCAGACGACAATATTTATTATGCATTTCGTGGTAAAAATACCATTTTATTGTCAAAATGTGTAATAAAATCACATTTTAGTTATAAGAAATTGATTTATATTGGTAGTTCTTTCTAAATTTGGTAAAAAACTAAAACATCACTTAAAATGACCGGAGTTACCTTTTCCCGTGACGTGCCCCATTTGTGGTTAATATTAGTTATTCCACTACGATCGCTAGATTACATAGAGGATATTTGTCTTTTCCAGTGTAAGATAGAAATATAGATCTATTTCATCCAGTATTTGCACGTGTGGCGAAGACTATAAAAATAGATAAGTCCGGATTTCACGAGTGAAATATATTCAATTTGCTATCTTTCACTGGTAAAAAAAAAAACAAACTTTCTTATTATTTTATGCTTTAAGAGCACAATTTTCGTGAATTTGACAGGAATATTGCTGAAATTGTGCCAAAAACGTTTGTTAATGACGTAACTTCATGACGTCATATACATGTACGCGAACTAGACCTCGTTTTCTCGTACTCATTCGAGTAGAATGTGCGTTTGGGTTCCAGCGTAAAAAAACCCAGTAAATTACCATTTTTATTTCCCCGAGATAATTTTATAATTTAGTGGAAAGCATTTAATAAGTTAAATTAGTTAACTGGAAGGGATAGCATCAAACTAATTATTGATCAATGAAAAAAAATGTTTACCTATTGTGTGCCAGGAGGCTGTGTCTTTTGAATATGGCAATTCCTGATATGTCGATTTTGCGCCTTATCTTTGGTGGCGATGCTTTCATATACCGTTGAACCTGCCTTAGCAGCCTCCTGCATTAAGCAACCACCAATCTCAAAAAGCCATATATGCATATGTCCTAAACTTTCATTTTGTTCTAAGTTTTTCTTGTCTTTAACATCCACCTGTGTTAAGCAGCGACTTTTGGTACTTTCTTGGGTGGCTGCTTAATACAGGTTTGACTGTATGCATTTTTTCCGGACGCAATCCTGTATAGAAGCCAACAGTAACAAAGTATGTCTTTTTCATTTTGCATTCAAGTCTTACAACTGGTATATTGACACGTTAAGAGACGTTATTTATATTTTTAGACAGTCATTTAATCGACACTGTTATAATAATTGAGGCACGCCACGGGATAAGGTGCCTTCGGTCATTTTTTGTGTCATTTTTGTTGTTACTTTATTTAGAAAGAACTTTCACATTTCTATTATTTTCTCATTACGAAACATTGATTTGGACACACATTTTGATAATAAAATGGTATTTTAACCGCGAATTGCGTAATGCTTAATGTCGTCTGCTCAACTTTATGACGTCGTTTCAAGGATTGACTTCAACTGCCCGAAGGTACCTTTTCCCGTGGCGTGCCTCATATCAACTATATCTAGGAGACCAAACTATAAAACTCGTACTTGTACCTGATATTTTACGATAGCTTCATTGGTGTCGTCCATCCTCAGGTCTACACGTAACTCATAGTTCCCTGCAAAATGTGTGTTCTTGAATAGTCATTAGTTTAACGCTTTCCTACTACAAGGCCCAAGATCATAAAACTAAGTTTTGAGATCAATCTCAAATCTCAAGGATCTGACTGGTCGCCATTTCAGCCAATCAGATTCTTGAGATTTGAGACTGATCTCCAGATTTAGTTTTATGATCTTGGGCACAGCTCTTAACATTAACTCTTAACCGATGTCTGCAGTGATGATTACCATCAGGGCTATACGATCAACCTTTTTGGGTGGTTGTCCCGGTTAGATCAATAGGTTGCGTCGTCGGAATTGCAGGGCTAGGCGCTGTCGATGTGGGTTTGCTCCCAGGTAGAGGCAATATCAAAAAGCCATATATGCATATGTCCTAAACTTTTTCGGCGTTAGCTGTCTAAGCTCACTTTTGACCTAGTTTTTCGACCAATGAAATGTTGTAAATCATACTTGTATTCTATTATTATGCAGAGGGAAAATGAAATAAACTATTTCGATTGGTAGCTATTTACACCAGAGAGGCATCTAGCAGGGTGTAGAGGTATCTAGTGGGATTTTTATTATTATGCAGCGGAAAAATCAAATAGATTATTTCGATTGGTTGTTAGTGGGTGTTGTATTGGAGAAAAACATATTTACGATTTAAATAACCAGTTAAGTCAATATTGATGGCTTAAATACAATTTTATATGGAATATTCTTGGGTGTCAGGTAAAAACTTGCGTACAGTACACAGTGTAAAACGAAAAGGAAGTGTAGATATTTCTAGCTCTTACTGGTTCCTTTCTAGTTCCTTTGATACTGATTGTTAATTTCAAATACAAAATACGTGTTCATTGTAGTGTAGTGGCTAACACTCTCGCCTCGCAATGCGGAGGCCCCGGGTTCAATACTCAGTACTGACACTTTTTTTAAAGTTAATTTACGTAAAAGTTGGTAGATTTCGCTCTTGTAACAGGATGTTTTTATTTATTTATATTAAATTTCAATGACATTTATTCATCTTGAGTTCTAACTCTACAAGAGGTGTTTTATTGAAACTGAATAAATGTAGATCAAGACTTAATGTAATAACATTGCTTCTTTAATCGACTTGTTATCACTGTATGAAATTGTTGCAACATCTTCAACATTTTTTTTTGAAAGACACTTTCAATGAATTTATAAGTTGTCATGATTCGTTCGCTTAATCTCTTAGTCATACTAAGTAGGCAGGGAGGGTTCGTCAACAGCTATAACAAGTAAAATAAACTAACTAAACTGTATCTGCTTCGCCTCTCTATATTTCTTTCTTTCTTATATGCATGTATATATAAATCTTTTCCATCAACGCCGTTTATCTTTTTTAAAGATATTTCTTGTTTCTCATTACGAAACAGTGATTTTGACACACATTTTGATAATAAAATGGTATTTTAACCGCGAATTGCGTAATGCTTAATGTCGTCTGCTCAACTTTATGACGTCGTTTCAAGGATTGACGTCAACTGCCCGAAGGTACCTTTTCCCGTGGCGTGCCTCATATCAACTATATCTAGGAGACCAAACTACGTACTTGTTGTACCTGATATTTTACGATAGCTTCATTGGTGTCGTCCATCCTCAGGTCTACACGTAACTCATAGTTCCCTGCAAAATGTGTGTCCATGAATAGTCATTAGTTTAACGCTTTCCTACTACAAGGCCCAAGATCATAAAACTAAGTTTTGAAATCAGTCTCAAATCTCAAGGATCTGATTGGCTGAAATGGCGACTGGTCGCCATTTCAGCCAATCAGATTCTTGAGATTTGAGACTGGTCTCCAGAATTAGTTTTATGATCTTGGGCACAGCTCTTAACATTAACTCTTAACCGATGTCTGCAGTGATGATTACCATCAGGGCTATACGATCAACCTTTTTGGGTGGTTGTCCCGGTTAGATCAATAGGTTGCGTCGTCGGAATTGCAGGGCTAGGCGCTGTCGGTGTGGGTTTGCTCCCAGGTAGAGGCAATATCATTTTCTACTCATACCTCAGTTTATTTAAATGTGCTTGTTATATTTTGTTTCAGTTTGCTTGCGTAAATGGAAGCAGTCAATCATTAAATACATTTATCAAGTCGATATGTTCGTAAAAGTTAAAAGATAATTTCGAACAACAAAACTGTCAATCTTGTTTTGCCATAAGGAAAACCAAACAAAAGCGATTGACTTTTTTATTAAACATTGAACCACGCGAGTGTGTGTTTTTCATGTGACATCCAATATTTTCGTCCGATTTTATGCGACATGTAACCTTCAGATAAATTTTATATAAATGCTTTGAGAAATTTTAAATTATCATCTGAAATTTATCGTAACGAGTTATGATCGAAAAACTAAGGTTACCTATTATGTATGCTTATACATGAATTATTATTAATTGTCTTTAGCTGGGGAATTGTTTTCCGTAAATCAGCAATAGTATACCCAACAAAAAAAGTCCTGCACACAAGTGATCTTTTGCGTAAATATTTTAATTTAACAAATAACTGGTAGAAATTCTTACATGTATATCAAGATTAATTGTTTGCGGAGTTAAAGACAAAAACGAAATTAAAATTGGTTGGTAAATAAGCGAGAAATGTCATTTTGAGTATGTTAAGGGTCAACAGTCAAAAGTTGCGAAATTTGCCATAGCACGGTAGAGGTGTGAAATCTATGAAATCACTCAACATTTCACCAGTGTCTGTTTTAAGCAATTACAATGTATGAGCATGCACTAAGATGGTAGTAACAGTTGGTTATCAAAATTTGATACCAAGCCATTAACAGAATTACGCTCAAACTTAAGTTTTTATTAATAGAAGTATCACATTGTCTCACTCATTGACCTAAAGGTATGACAAAACAGTTTAGTGATGATTTGAACAGTTTCCATTCTGTATTAATGAATCAAAGCATCCAGTTTATAAAGTGTATAAAAGAAACTATCCAATGCAATCAACACCTAATCTTATTTGAGAAAAACACATCAGCATTGTTTTTCAAATTAATTTATTTCTCATGGTCAACAAAGAAGGGTTTCGTTAATTTGACCGTCATGGAAAATGTC
Organism: Corbicula japonica; assembly: GCA_038501625.1. NCBI lineage: Eukaryota > Metazoa > Mollusca > Bivalvia > Venerida > Cyrenidae > Corbicula > Corbicula japonica. The sequence continues at coordinate 3,544,582 of JAZAYU010000050.1, forward strand.
GGACCACACCGGCCACCTAGACGTCTTTCTAAAAACAAGACAGAACACGTGAAGTTGGTCAAGCTAGTTGATCTACCATGTTCTCTTGTTCACGAATGGAACCTAATTCCACAATTGAAATTCCGTCGGCTGTTAAATTCCGTGCGAAGCCGCTTGAAAGATGCCGGATTCTTCGTGATAAGTTTACTCAGTATAAGTCTAGCGATATTTGCAACTATTGTGTAGTAACCCCCAGTGGCTTTAACAATGAATTGCTTAAAAAGTATTGGTCGGATTTTTATTTCTGACTTCTTTTACATTGTTTACTTTGAATTGCTGATTTATTTGGAATGTATCATTTTGTTGTGTATGGTGAAATTAAAAAGATATTTTATAAAATGTCCAAGTGTGCAGAACTTTTTTTGCCGAGTATATATCAATAAATGACTTTATACCAGGTAAGTGTTCTGATTTACTAAATATAATATTAAACATAACATGTAACTCAGTAAGTATTCATTGATGCTCATTTACAAATTGAATTGATAGCGTGGTAGCGGCAAGAACGATTTTATTTATAATACTGTAGAACTGGTTTTATTCGCGGTAATTTTTTATTTCGCTTGTATTCGCGAATCGCTTACCCCGCGAATTCATTAAAATTGCCTTTTGTTAAGGTGTCAAACATAACAAACAGCGCTGACAATAGGCTATATTGTTTCCTGTTTCATGTTCGCTATTGCTTTATTCGCGGTATTCATTAATTCTATTAATATTAGCGAAAATAGAAAATAACGCGAGAAATACCAGCTCTACAGTATTTAACTAAAATTTAAGATAACCTTGCGATGTTAGAAGTCGTATGTTCTCCAGACCAAGTCAAAAACTGGTGCTGTCTCCAAAACCGTTCCGATATTCTTGCCACATCTGAAGGAACATGACTGAGTCCGACTCCCTGTTTTGTATGACCGTCCGAAGCCACCTCCAACGTCCATAACACAAAGTGCCTGGACTGAGTTTATACCTGAACAAACAACATAAACAACTATAGTTCTTGTATTATTATACACTTAAAATCTTAACTGGTACGCCTGGAATGCGATTGACTTTAGATGTATGACATCTGCTAGAATTGTAAAATAAAAGTACTGTAGTTACACACTGTTAGGTATAGTTTGAGAACAAAACGGAAAAAAGAGAGAACAATCCGATTTTAGATTCTAGAAAATTCAGGATTTTTTGCCAGCAAATTTCAAATTAAGAATATTTAAAATGTCCTTAGCTAAAACCAGTGATTAAGAATAAATATGTAATCAAAATCTGCTAAGAAATTATGTAACATACATGTTAATACAAGTTCTTCTTTTCTTATTCTGTCTGGATATATTTTCATCTACTGTGGTATGATATCATTTCGCGGCGATCGAATTTCGCGCAGATGGCATGACTGACATATTCGTGCGGGCATAAGTTCGCTCGTGTGTTTTATTTAAATTAAAAATATTCAAAGGTTTAATTTGGATCGGGTTTAATTTTGCACACTTTCTATGGCGCGGAATACGTGGAAGTAAAACTGCCGCAATTTAACAAATATGATACCACAGTTATTGACAGTATTTTTACTGATATTTCTTCTGCTTCTTTTAAATGTGATTATTTCAGTGTCTTCTACGAAACAAGTTATTTAATTTACAATTGTATTTATGTTACGAAAAGATATGACTCGGAAAACAGTCAAAATCCCTTATAATTATGGTTTAATTTTAATTTAAATTTTTTATCAAACTCAGCATTGAATCATAGGAAAGTGAAATGCTGTTAGATATTCGCTACACTGCTAACCTTAAACAAATAAAAATAAACAATGTACCAACTTAACACATTGTTTTGGTATCATTTAATTTCGTGGGGATGAAAATTCGCGCAGAAGGCACAAATGATTGTTTCGCGCAATAGTATGACTCCCGTCAGTTAAGCTAAGATATTTAATTGTTTGATTTCGTGCACTTTTTCTAGAGCGAAAATACGCGACAATAAACCCCCGCAAAATAGAATGATACACATTGTCAGAAACATTGTCATAACTTTGCTCAGAAACATTGTCATAACTTTGCTCAGAAACATTGTCATAACTTTGCTCAGAAACATTGTCATAACTTTGCTCAGAAATATTGTCATAACTTTGCTCAGAAACATTGTCATAACTTTGCTCAGAAACATTGACATAACTTTGCTCAGAAACATTGCCATAACTTTGCTCAGAATCATTGTAATAACTTTGCTCAGAATCATTGTCATAACTTTGCTCAGAAACATTGTCATAACTTTGCTCTTAACTAGATATTTACCATCCAGGAAGATTGTTTCGAAGCCAGTTGTTGTATCTCCGTTGTTCAGTACTTCTTTACAGTTTCGACTGTTATTCGCTGTTCTTGCAGGTTCATCTATTGAAACAATAACATTCTTAGTTTTTCTCTAAAGGAGTAGGTTCACGAAGGCTTAATATTGGCCTAAAATATGTAAAATTTTAAATTTTATTACATATCTTAAATTTTCATGCCATGGAACACATAAATAGTTATACTGTTCATATCTTAAAATTTTATATTGATTACTGCTAAAGGTGTTTGACAAGGGGCCATCAAAATTGCTAAAAAGGAGGAAAATGTGCAAAAATTCATATTTTTGTCCATTTTCACAACAGATTTTAGAGGATTTCGATAAGGGCACACATCTCGACCAAAATCAAATTTTAACCATGAATTCAGCACACATTTATACAAAGAAACTTCTTTAAATTAGTTTTGTCGTAGCCTGTGCCCAATATGAAAATCACCAAAATATGAAGAAAAATTAACAAAAAATTGCATTTTGGCAAACATTTTCAAATTTCAGACATATATGACATACTTAATTTTTTATTTTGGTTTATGGGCTCATCTTCACGTTTTATCTTTTCAAGAAAACAACCTTTATAGATTATAAAAAGCACACTTTCAGTGATGTAAATGCAATTTGAAACTTTGAGATAATTTTAGGCCAATTTTGAGCCTTCGTGAATCTACCCCTTTGATTGAGTGACGGTTTACGGCCGCCACACGGAACAAACAACGCTACTTTGATAATATTATAAATGAAAAAAATGAACTCTTCAGATCCGTCGAACTCGAAAAATATCAAACTAAATTTCGGCGCTGGTAGACTTACCAAGGATATTTTCCATTTGTTGCATTCTGCTCTTAATGTCGGCTAGTGTATTGAACATCTCGGCGCAGTGGGTTTGTGTGAAGGAGGTTTCTTGTCCGTTTAAACATGTTACCAACATCACCGACATTAATATCAATCCAGACGACAACATCATTCTAAGATTAGTATTGCACTAGCTTAATATATTGTATAAATATTGACGTGTAACTAACTGGCTTAACAATAAAACTACAAATATATAGTCGTTAAGCGATTGATAAGATCAGTCATTAGTTATTTTAAGCAACAGAACCCACTGTCTGTGAACCCAGAACCCACTATATGTGAACCCAGAACCCACTATCTGTGAACCCAGAACCCACTGTCTGTGAACCCAGAACCCACTATCTGTGAACCCAGAACCCACTATCTGTGAACCCAGAACCCACTATCTGTGAACCCAGAACCCACTATCTGTGAACCCAGAACCCACTATCTGTGAACCCAGAACCCACTATCGGTGAACCCAGAACCCACTATCTGTGAACCCAGAACCCATTATCTGTGAACCCAGAACCCGCTGTCTGTGAACCGTAAACACCAAACGCTGTAAATAGTGTCGTTTTAACTTTGAACCAAACCATGTGATCAATCTGCAAAAATGTTTAAAATGACGTTTTCCAAACTTAACTTGTTTTTATGTCCGTTGCAATAAGTCCCAAGTAATGCACATGTGAATTGTTACTATTGTCCCAATTCTGGGGGATACCGGGGCCTTTAAAAACATAGTAGGAAAGACCCTGCCACCCCGTTGTTGGGGCAGTTGTTACCATTAAGTAGAATAGGCAAGATTGTAAAAATCGTCAATGGTTTTTTAAAGAGCAATGTCACAAAAATAACAATAAAACACATTTTGCTGACTAGGCCAGCGAGCATTGTCATTAATGCACGGTTTTATTAAAGGGAGATGTGCAGGATTGATGAATTGAACAGATTTGCGAAAAGGGTTGTTAATCAGTTGAATATCATTATTTGAAGCTCAAATATTGATTTACACCCGAAATATTTCAAACCAATATTTTATAAAAAAAATATATAAATGGTGTTTCCTATCCTATGCGACGGGCATAGGTTAGCTATTTTTGTATTTCCCGCGTAAAGCCGCGGTGGTTTTTGGGATTGTCACGTGATCACTTCAGTAAATCCAATTCCCATAGACCTCAATGTTAAATTCTCAATATTCAATGTACATTTAACATGATTTCTGTCATCTTAATTTCTAGACAACCATATATTGCCGTGAAGATCTACATTTGATCTATTCAAAAACACACAGGAAATACTGGGTTAACTTACTTGTAAGAAAATTACTGATCTCTAACCGGACTGACCCTATTTTAAACGCGCTATCGCAAATACGGTGCCAAAAATATAAATCCGCTGATCCGGAACTAGTTCGCCTCTACCAAACGAGATATAGGCATGAAATTGCTTTCATTTATTTTTCTGATATGTTATTTCTGCAAACAAGCCACAAACAGGCCGATTTCTAACAGTTAAGAGGCCCCCAGATGATGAGAAAAAATAGCATATTATTAAAACGGACTTCATTTGAATGGACCACGGAAAGATACAGCGTGATTTGGTGTAATTCAACCAAAATACGCATTCAGTGTACCTTGCCGACTATCGACGTTGCCATTTGTTTCAAAATGCCTGGGTCACCACGAAATGTAAGCGTGACATTCCCATGATCGCTAAATATAGAATGTATTTTGTATAGAGATTTCTTCAGCGGATTGTTTTCAGGTCCGGTAAAATGATAAAATTAACCGAAAACTTCCTCCTGGAGGGTTTGAAATGTAGAGTTTAGTGAAAAGTACATGTAAGTGTTACATAGATCGATCTGTTTAAGATTTTACCGAGTACACCAGCTCGACCCTGCACATCTCCCTTTAAGGAAAATAATACCTCAGTTTTGACTTATATGTAATCAAGGGCCATAATTCTGTCGTTACTGGAACAATAAAAATAGTAATAAATAAAGCAGGTAACTGCTTCCTTCACCAATGAATATAATATAACTCTGCAGACTTCCATGTTATAGAATTTCGAAAAGGGCGGATATCATCGTCACCAATGTCATCAACAACGTTTTCTTCAAATATTAGAACTCCGTTTTTAAACTTTAAAATAAATGGTTTAATTAATCATATTTGTGCGACAAAAAAGGCACGGTTGCGCACCATATAAGAAATTTCTTTAAGTCTTAAACATCGCCGCATAAATGCGTCGCCCTGTTTATGCGTTGAAAATCACCGCATAAACGAAAAAAAAATATGCGACGATGCTCCAATGCGGTGTTACCACGCCCCAAATATGGTACTTGTGATCTGCTCTTCGGACAAATGGCCAAATAATAATCTTTATAAATAAAATACACTCTTTTTCGAATTTTCGAACTCTTGTTCTTTGTCAAGATTAATACAGAAATTATTGCTTAAGTGACATCCATGTTGAAATTGTATTGTTGTTTGATGTATCCCAGGACGACGTCGCGTCATTTCCCGGACGTCTCACTTCCTTCGAGACGCGACGTCGTTTCCCGGAAAAAATCAACAACAATACTCACATACTATTATGAAAAAAGAGCTCAATACATATACATAAAACCTTGCATAAATACACTCTCACACATATTTACAACATTCGAAAATTATAATAATAATAATAATAATAATAATAACAATAATAATAATAATAATAATAATAACAATAATAATAATAATAATAATAATTAAAGAAGAAGTCCATCTTAAATCTTATGATATGATGCACCATTAATTGTTCAATCGGATGAATTTATAAGTTAAAGTCACTGTTGAAAGTTTATGTTAAAGGCTGATGAAATCCTAGGGGTTAACTGGAATGACTGTCTGTGGTCCTGGCTCTGGGTTTACTGTACTTTTGTATTGAATTCTCATTGTCTGTATGGGGTGGTGAATTTCATTCTGTTACTACATGAATCTTCATCTTTGATATGGAGCACCATCGGAAATAAAATTAAACAAAAAAATTTTAAATAAATAAAATTAATTAGTCTGGATTAATAATAACAGTTAATAATAATAATAATAATAATAATAATAATAATAATAATAATAACAATAATAACAATCATCACCAGTATCATTATTATTACCATTATCATATTTTGTAAAACAAATAATAATAACAATAACAAAAACAATAATAATAACAATCAATATTACCAACATCATCATCCCATCATCACTTTTATCACAATAATGAAATAATAATAATAATAATCATAATAATATTTAAAAAGAAAAATGCATGAGTGCTCAAACAATCATCATCACCATCATCATCATCATCTACATAACTACCCACATCATAATCACTGTCATCATCACTATCGTCATAAATGTCACAAGCATCCTCATCATTAGCATTGTAATATTAATTAATAATTAAAACCATAACCAGTAATTATAAAACTTCATCATCATCATCATCATCATCATCATCATCATCATCATCATCATCATCATCATCATCATCATCACCATCATTATCATCCTATATCCATTCATAATAATATTGAGGGCTAATAACTTTAAAGCTAAAAGGGATAGAGACCTAATAGGTTAAGACTATCCTTACTAATGATAAAACTAAATATTTAATTTAACGTTACATCCCTGGGGCACTTTCGTTCCTAATTTCTTGATCCACTGTTCCTCAACCAGTTGTCTGTAAATGCGACTGTCTCGGAATATCTTCTCCACCACCACTACCTTCACATCCTGCATCACATGTCCTTGGAAGTGCCTCATGATCGGTTTATCTACCTGCTGTCGTACGTCACGGAGATGTTCCTCAAATCTTTCTTTAAGGGACCGCTCTGTCTCGAAGACATTCGAAGACATTCAGATTGAACTCCGATATAGCACAGAAAAAATAGAGTTCCTGGATACATGGGTGAAGCTCGAAAATGGTAGGATTTTCACAAGCCTATATCAGAAACCAAGTGACAAGCAACTTTACCTACATAAGAGCTCCTGCCATCCACCTAGCACCAAGTCAGGACTAGCATATGGGTTAGGCCTGAGACTCAGGAGGATCGGCGAAAAGGATGAAGATTACCGACAGCACAGACAAGAACTTAAGCATCAATTACGGAGTAGAGGTTACAGTGGAAAGGCTGTGGAGAGACAACTGCTGAAAGTAGATGCACTGAAACGAAAAGACCTTCTACAGAAGCAGACGACGAAGAAAGGTATAGATAGAGTACCTTTAGTCCTTACCTTTTCCAAACACCTTCCTGATGTACATGCGGTGTTGAGGAAACACATGAATGTGCTCCACAGGTCAGAGAGAATGACAGAAGTCTTCAAGTCCCCGCCTATAGTTGCATACAGACGAGACAAGAACCTCTGTGATGTGCTTGTTCATGGGAAGACAAATAAAGTCCTCAAACAAACGAAGAACACATGTACTTGCGTGACGTGTGTATCTCTCCATGCTGGTGTAATATGGACCACAGCGAAAGATAAAAGTTACAAGCCTGTCATGCGTACAAAATGTACAGATCGGAATCTAGTGTATGCCCTTTTGTGTTCCCGATGTGATGCAACAGTCTACGTTGGCGAGACAGAGCGGTCCCTTAAAGAAAGATTTGAGGAACATCTCCGTGACGTACGACAGCAGGTAGATAAACCGATCATGAGGCACTTCCAAGGACATGTGATGCAGGATGTGAAGGTAGTGGTGGTGAAGAAGATATTCCGAGACAGTCGCATTTACAGACAACTGGCTGAGGAACAGTGGATCAAGAAATTAGGAACGAAAGTGCCCCAGGGATGTAACGTTAAATTAAATATTTAGTTTTTTCATTAGTAAGGATAGTCTTAACCTATTAGGTCTCTATCCCTTTTAGCTTTAAAGTTATTAGCCCTCAATATTATTATGAATGGATATAGGATGATAATGATGGTGATGATGGTGATGATGATGATGATGATGATGAAGTTTTATAATTACTGGTTATGGTTTTAATTATTAATTAATATTACAATGCTAATGATGAGGATGCTTGTGACATTTATGACGATAGTGATGATGACAGTGATTATGATGTGGGTAGTTATTTAGATGATGATGATGATGGTGATGATGATTGTTTGAGCACTCATGCATTTTTCTTTTTAAATATTATTATGATTATTATTATTATTATTTCATTATTGTGATAAAAGTGATGATGGGATGATGATGTTGGTAATATTGATTGTTATTATTATTGTTTTTGTTATTGTTATTATTATTTGTTTTACAAAATATGATAATGGCAATAATAATGATACTGGTGATGATTGTTATTATCGTTATTATTATTATTATTATTATTATTATTATTATTATTATTATTATTATTATTATTATTATTATTATTTATTATTATTATTAACTGTTATTATTAATCCAGACTAATTAATTTTATTTATTTAAAATTTTTTTGTTTAATTTTATTTCCGATGGTGCTCCATATCAAAGATGAAGATTCATGTAGTAACAGAATGAAATTCACCACCCCATACAGACAATGAGAATTCAATACAAAAGTACAGTAAACCCAGAGCCAGGACCACAGACAGTCATTCCAGTTAACCCCTAGGATTTCATCAGCCTTTAACATAAACTTTCAACAGTGACTTTAACTTATAAATTCATCCGATTGAACAATTAATGGTGCATCATATCATAAGATTTAAGATGGACTTCTTCTTTAATTATTATTATTATTATTATTATTGTTATTATTATTATTATTATTATTATTATTATTATTGTTATTATTATTATTATTATTATTATAATTTTCGAATGTTGTAAATATGTGTGAGAGTGTATTTATGCAAGGTTTTATGTATATGTATTGAGCTCTTTTTTCATAATAGTATGTGAGTATTGTTGTTGATTTTTTCCGGGAAACGACGTCGCGTCTCGAAGGAAGTGAGACGTCCGGGAAATGACGCGACGTCGTCCTGGGATACATCAAACAACAATACAATTTCAACATGGATGTCACTTAAGCAATAATTTCTGTATTAATCTTGACAAAGAACAAGAGTTCGAAAATTCGAAAAAGAATGTATTTTATTTATAAATTTTATAACTGACTTCCCTTTTGGAGGATTTTACGTAATTGTCAAATAATAATCGTTATACTACAATGTATCTATGCTATTATATGAAAATCATAGTAAACTAATTATCTGTTTTTAAATATTTCTCGTAACATATATCAACACGAAATATGAACCTGACATAAAACTCAAGTGTTGGACATTGCCATTTCAAAGAAATTCAATATACTATTAGTGTCGTTAAACAGCAAGACCTAAAAAATCCTAAAATTATGTTTACATTTAAACACAAACTAAACAACACAAAACATCATTTTTAATGCTAACATGTGATATTGACAATGACATGTTTCGTTATTTTAAAGAGCTTTCAATTGTTAAGAGAGAAGCGACATATTTATTCCTTTGTCACAAATTTACGCGACCAGGAAATCAAAGGTCAAACACAATTTTACATATACCTGATATTGTTCAATATTTGTTGAACATAGGCACAACATATTTTGGCGGTATCGTTTAAGGTGGAACGCGCCTCAATTTTTTTTTCGAGTTTCCTCGCGAAATTTCGCATACATATAATTGAGCATATGCCTGATTTGGATCTGTGTTTACTTTTTTTAGTATTCTTAGCCGTTTCGAAACTACAAGCCTTCAAAGTATGCCACTAACGTCACTTTTGAGACGTCTGTCAATTTTCCCGCGTTCAAGCAACAAATGCCGATATTTCAGCCAATTTTGCTTTGAATGCTACGAAATTTCATCACATAGTCCGTCTTACAAATTACTTCATGTACATATAATTTTCTTATTCGTGGCTCACGATTTACAAATTAAATGCGTCCTGAACGTCCGTTTCAGAGACAAAATGGCGTCGCGTTTTGCTTAAAAAGTCGCGGTTTTCGTTGATTATAAAAAAATCTGCACATTTAAATTTTGATTTTTTTTTAACTCTATTGATTACAATCTTTACGACAAAACGTTTGATATCAAGAAAAGTATACCATACCAGCTTCGTTTTCGCTCAATATCAATTTATCCTACCCCTCTATCTACTTTTATTTGACTTTTAAAATACTTGTGTGCTCGACAAATTTAGTTAAGATGTAAAAATATTTTTAAAGAAAAGAATAGAATTTGGTATCAAATAAAACTTCATTACATTCCTGATACAATTCAGATATTGTTTTTGGCAGTTATAATTTTTTATCAAGGCACATGGCTCTCAAACAACACCATCGAAGAATGGAAATGGGCTGTAAATCGCCGTATTTGTTGTTACTGAACTAAAATAGTGACGCACAGAATTATTTTATCAAAACGGACATATCATGTCAACAATTCCTTTCCAGCTGTTTTAAAAGAATTAAAATGCCTTGGATTTCTCAACATTTTATTTGCTTATGATAAACTGAACGTTTTATAATTTCGAGTTTTTGTCGAATTTTCATAAATAAAATCTGGTAGGAACAAATACTCATATGTTTTGCACGTTTTTTTTTGTTATGTATTCAGGAACAATAGATTCACATCAACGTAATATATTTAATTTCATATCTCCATATTTAATTAATTAAAATATATTTGTGGATTTATGTTTTAATCACGATTTCACAAAGTACGACTATACACGTCTTTTTTGACGCTGTAATTATCGACGTTAGCAATCTCTGATAACGTGCATGTGATGCCATTATTTCGAAAAAGATAACAAGATTTACAAGTATTCAAATACGAACAAATCAAATCAATCAATCAATCAATCAGTCAGTCAGACAGTCAGGGAATTAAAAAATGAATCAATAAAGGAAGGAATTAATTAGTGAATGATTTGGGTTCTGATCTATAGAATATGTAACAACATGTATATTTATTCCGATGATTTATTTTATTGTTTTCTGCTAGTGTCCTTAAAATTACAATAGTAAACTGTAATTAAAAAAACGAACGTTTACTGACCGGTTTAACATCTATTTTTCGGCGTTAGCTGTCTAAGCTCACTTTTGACCTAGTTTTTCGACCAATGAAATATTGTAAATAAAATTTATTATGCAGCGGGAAAATCAAATAGATTATTTTGATTGGTTATAAGTGGGTCTCGTTAATGATTACCGTAACGATTTTTATATTGTGTGTAAGTATTTACCTGGCGCTTATATGTTCGGTCATTTTCGTTTTAAAAAGCGTTAATTGTATTGGAGAAAAAGATATTTATGGTATAAATAACCAGTTAAGTCAATTGATGGCTTAAATACGATTTTATATGGAATATTCATAGGTGTCAGGTAAACACTCGAGTACAATACACAGTGTAAAACGACAGAGAAGTGCAGATATTTCTGGTTCTTACTGGTTCCTTTCTAGTTCCTTTGATACTGATTGTTAATTTCAAGTCCAGAAATTCAAAACGCCTTGGTGTAGTGGTTATCACACTCGCCTCTCAAACAGAGGCCCGGGGTTCAATACTCGGGAGGGAGACTTTCTTTTAAAGTTAATTTACGTAAAAGTTGGTAGATTTCGCTCTTGTAACAAGTTGTTATTATTTTCATTTATTGTATTTTAATGACATTTATTCATCATTAGTGCTAACTCTACAAGAGGTATTTTATTGAAACTGAATGTACAGTTAATGTTAGACATTCTTTTTTAATCGACGTTTTATCACCAGAAGAAATTTTTGCACGGTCTTTCTTTCTTTCTTTCTTATATATAAAAATCTTTCCCATCAACGCCGTTTATCTTTTTTAAAGATATTTCTTGTTATTACTAAATGTTCTTGTTTGTTCCCAATTTAAGGGCTCTTTCGCCTCAAACGAGGACATAATGATGTAGTCAGTATTCTTGTGTTCGCCAGGTAACACACTTTTTATAAAACTCATTGTTTTGACAATCAAAATTTTCAAATATTGAGGTTTTTATCTGTAAGAATAAAAATGTTCTCTTAACCTTTTTTAATACAATTAACATTTTCAATTATTTCTTATTGTTAACCAGCAGACTGTGTAATTCATTAACAATAAATACCAGATAATAAATAAAGGGAAGTGACAACATTGCCGACGGGATTGTTAATCTTGCAGTGTGAGTAAAAAAAAAACAACATTAAGCAGTGTTAAATCTATTCAAGTTCTAGAAGAAATGTGTAAACTGACATTACAGTACGTAATTACTTTATCATGACGGTAAGAGAGTCGCCAATTGTGAGCTGGCATTACATAATTCCGTGGTGCGAAGTCCGTATGCATGTCCATGTTTGCGTCCATTCCGTTCGTGACCATGGTGCGTCAGCGAAAAGCTATTTCATTCTCTAGCAAAATTTGCAATGCGTAAAATTGAAATTTTAAAATCATGTCTAACCATAAATGCTGCTGGGATAATGGAAAGATTGAAGAATGGACGATAGGGAATGAACGGCAGATATCCCACGTAAAAGAAAGCAGTATTTCAGCGCCAAATGAAAGAAGAGAGAGGGGTAGGATGAATTGATATTGAGCGAAAACGAAGCTGGTAAGGTATACTTTTCTTGATATCAAACGATTTGACGTAAAAATTTTAATCAATAGAGTTTAAAAAAAAATCAAAATTTAAATTTGCAGACTTTTTTATAATCAACGAAAACCGCGATTTTTTCAGCAAAACGCGACGCACTTTTGTCTCTGAAAACGGACGTTCAGGACGCATTAAATTTGTAAATCATGAGCCACGGATAAGAAAATTATATGTACATGAAGTAATTTGTAAGACGGAGTAGGTGATGAAATTTCGTAGCAATCGACGCAAAATTAACTAAAATATTGGATTTTGTTGCTCTAACGCGGGAAAAGTGACAGACGTCCCAAAAGTGACGTTAGTGGCATACTTTGAAGGCTTGTAGTTTCGAAACGGCTAAGAATACCAAAAAAGTAAGCACACATCCAAATCAAGCATATGCTCAATTATATGTATGCGAAATTTCGTGAGGAAACTAAAAAAAAATTTGAGGCGCGTTCCACCTTAACTCGTGCGCATTTGAAGCGATCTTTTGTTTTGTTTAGTTTATTTGTTAACAAAGAAAATAGAATTTAAGGGTAATTTTAGATCTAGCTATTGTCTTTACTTTTCTAACATTTCTTTAGAATGTGCTATAATTCATTAATTTATAACATTAAATTCATTAAGTTTTATCTAACCGCATTTTATTGACCTGAAGCGGCTCTAAGTACACCTAAAACAACTTTATATAATATATTAACATTTAAATGTTGTAAATAAGGTCGGGAACGTACTTCCTAAGCCTTTTTAGATTATTTGATTATGATAACTTGCATGATATTTTGAATAAATAAAGTTTAAAACATACCTTGTCCGCTCTTTATCCAATACAAGCGTTATTTACAACATCAAAACATTCAGAAACTCCTGAGGACATAAACGAAATATGAGAACAAAATAACACATTAAAATGAAAACATTTCAGACAATATGAAAACTGATGGAACACACACAAACATAATACAGGAGAGAGATTACACAAGTTATTATAACTGTCTTCTCAATCCTGTTGCAAATATTCACGATGTATTGTACATGTACATTTATCGAAGAAATAAATATTGTTTAAACAAAACACAATACAACAGCGAAAACAGCAAGTATGAACTTAAACAGTAGGGCAACAGACTAAAAAACAAAAGAACTTGCAATAATAATAGCCCAACGACTTTTATTTTTACTAGATGTTGTGTCTTGTGTCGCCCTCTGATACTATGTCGGGATAAAAATGGGGCGAAACTCTATCAAGGCCTAAACAACTTGGCATTATCATGAGCGTGTTGTCATGAGCAATAAAAAATGAAAGTTTGATAAAGAAATATTTAAAATTGCAATGTTATAGTCAACGTTAAGGTTTTGGTTTAAAATCCAAGTACAAAAAGGGCATAATCCAACGAATGTGACCCTGGCCTAAAGAATCTGGCGTTATCACAAGCATGTTGTCATAAGCAATAATCTTTGAAAGTTTAATGTAGAAATATTCGGAAATGGCAAAGTTATAGCCACCGTTAAGTTTTTGTGTCAAAATCCAAGTACAAAAAGGAGAATAACTCCATCAAATGTGATCTTGACCTAAAGAATTCGGTATCATCACGAACAAATGAAGCCAACAACCTTTTGTAAACCCATGCAATGTTCACGTTCCTTATCATTCTTATAATTAAGTGCAAAATTTTGTTGTTTAATAACAATATCCATGGATAAATACATTTTACATGTAACAATTCTGTGTTTTAAATTTACTTTGGGCATAGATGCATATTTTTATTCGCACAATAATACAAATACTTATACAATAAATATAAGCATCATTCATCACACAGTGATATTGTTATTGCACGAATTTGAGTTATAACAACAAGAGCGGGCGTTAAGCCAAAATAAAAACAACACAAAAGGGTGATAAATGAACCTTGAAAGTCACCGAACAAAAATATAAGAGGCTAGGGCTGTTGGTTATAAGACTGAGATTAGAAACGAGTCTCAAATCTTAAGCATCTGATTGACTGAAATGGCGGCTGTCAAGTAAAGTTGACAGCTACATGGTGATATTTCAGAAACCAGAGCAGAAGGATTGAAATCATCTGCCATGCAGTATAATGCATGATGATAAACGGAATTATCATGACTTTAGAATATAAATAAATGAAATTATTTCCGTTTCGAATAATACGAACTTGACGGTAATTGTCAGTGTGGAGGGAAAAGGTGCGTGTATCTCGTGCGATTAGGCTATTTAAGTGTTGGTTTTATCTGTGTACACCATTCCAGGCGTTTCTATTCAGCGGTAAACATGTCGGCACCCGCCCACCCGCCCTATAGGTTGTTAATATTATTTTTGGATGGTTGTCGAGGTTTAACAGAACTTTCAGAGAATAAATTGAAAAATGGGTGTAAATAAAGTGTTTATTTTTTGTTTCAGGTGTTTCGAGTTTTGCTGTTTTCTCTTAGTCATAAACAATATATTTATTTATCATGTAAGAAATATGGATATTTTAAGGCCATTCACTAGTTTCAGGTTCGAGTGGTACTATTAGACGAAGCTTTATCCAGATGTGTTGAAAGTTTTCCGTTCGTCTTCTGGACTGCTAAATAGCCAGAACTACGGATGTCAGCTTTTCATTCGGACGGTTCGCACACTACAGGCCCACTGATTTCTACCTCTTTGGACAGTTTTTGAGCAACTTGAACTTGGACTTTACAGAAAATTTTAATGTATATTACCGCTGAATACAACGACCTATTCCTAGTTTTGTTTGTGTTTTTTACGTATTATGAGATAAGGAAATAATTAATTTACTCACGTTAAAGTGAGTAAACAATGGTTAGGTACTAAAATATGTGTTAATGGCAAGTAATACGAGTAGTTAACATGACACTAGTTTCATGACTGATCCTACTTCTTTGACAATATAGTGTTGTTTTCGTCAAAAAGATAAAATCAAAGATGTTTGATTCAGATGTCTCGTTTCGCAATTATGCATAATGAATACAGCAATAATTTTTTGATCATTGATGTTATTTTACATTTGCACACAGTCTAGATTACCTGCCCCTAACACTGTGTTATCGGGTCAGACAGAGGTTTCTTTTTTTTGCTGAGTATATTTGAACATACAATTAATGAATCTAGCTGTTAATTATTGTTAAACTTTGCTTTACACCTACATACATGTAATATCTGTTGGTGTGTAACCACTATGTAACCACGACCGATGATATAATATTAAAGGAATATGTTCGGCAGGTTATAACATTTGTTTAAATGATAAAAATATTTTGAATAATATCATTTTCGTAATCAATCGATGACGATGAATATAATCATTGCAAATCATATTTTAAGTACACTTATAATCGTTTTTTATCAAGTGTAGCATAAGGGCGGCCATTTGACTTCTCGTTGTCTCGCGAGAGATAAAAACGAGGCGTGACGTCATTTACACACTTCCCTTTCCTTTTGAATACACGCAGAGATGAAAGCAGGCAAATTTAATTATATTAAACATTGCTATATGCGTGAAAATATTGCAAATAAGCATAAATAGGAAAAGTTCACATTATGGTGAATTTCACCAATACAAGGTTATAAATCGTTACTTATGCATCATTTTGACGTATAAAACTTTATTTCATGTTAAATATTGACAAATTATCTCCTGTCAAAGATCGCTTATTTGCAAAATCGGTGGGCATTGATGATCGTCGCCATCTTTGTTTCCTTTTCGATGCGCGCACCTGTGGATGACGTCATTTACACACTTCCGGTTCTTATCGTTTCCATTTTATGTCTAATTCTTCTCAGTCTCAACAATGGAATATTCGTATTCGTGCATTTAACAACTACATACATGTAGTTGCGTATGATTTTGAGCCTGAATATTCTGAAATTGAATTAGCCGAGATTGAACGAAACTGCTTGTTATGCCACCGTTAATACGGAGAAAGAATGCCGAGAATTTTACCTTATTTTCTCGTTTAAGAGTATGGAGTGAGGCCAATATATAGGTGTAGAGCTTGTGATATTTTTTTAACAGATCGACTTTGCAGATTTTCCGGCCAAAATGCGTTTACTTCGTGAGATGAATACATGATTTCCTTAAATTGGAGGTAAACATTTGAATTAGCGATTCCTTTAACATGTCATATTTTTGTAGTCTATCAACTGTGCAGCTAGAACACGTTAGTCATATTAATGGTGATGATAAATTAAGGTTACCTATCTTGTACAAACAGTCTCTCAACTGAACAGCTAGAAAACGTTAGAGATGATGTAATGTTAATAGTCATATCACTTTTCTGTTTAATTTGCTCCTGCAAACATTTTTCCATTTTACTATTACACCCAAACTTTTTGAAGCGTTCATGATTAATTAGTTTTATTTGACTTTATCATTTGACAAATTGACAAAATACTTGCTGACTAGTCTGCTACTTGACTGCTCACAAAAAACACACAAACAACTTAGCAAAATATGTACACTTAGCAATGGTGATGAAAAACAATGTAATTAACTAGTAGAAAATATAAATTTAAAAATAGAGTTGTAAGCATATAATGAGCTTTATAATAATATGTTACTGTTTATTTATATTTAGTATACTTTCTGCTTTTGTTCTCCTTTTATATTTCTGTTACTTTCATTATTCCGAATGGAAATTGTTTTATGTTTAATGCCAATAAATTTGACTTGACTTGACTTGATGCACGGTTCTTTTGTTAAGGGCCTGCCACACTCCTCCCAATTCTATTAATCGATAAAAAGAAAATTATCAAAATCTCAATAACGGCAAACTGCTGTTAATTGAAACTTTGCAAAAATGTATGTTATTAATGTATCTTTATTTTACAGATGGTAAGACACGTTAGAAAAGTAAAGAACAATAGCGAGATCAAAAAATTCCCTCAACTTCTATTTACATAAATTCACTAAAACTAAAGAACACAAAACATCATTTTAAATGCCCACATGATTAATATGATACTGACAACAATTTATTGTGCCCTCGTGATTTACATATGTAAACTTTTCGAGATATTAGTAAAAGTGTGTTTGACCTTCAATTTCCTGGTCGCGTAAACTGATGACAATCACTGATTTCGCTTTTAATAGTTGAAAGTTTTTTACAAAGTACACAACATTTTCTTGTCAGTATCATTGCGCTCACGAGGGAATTTAAAATTATGTTTTGCATCCCTTAGTTTTTGTGAATTTATGCAAATAGAATTCAAGGAATTTTTAGGTCTAGCTTTGTTTCTTTACTTTTCTAACGTGTCGTTCTGTATGCAAAATAAAGTTACATTAGTAACATTCATTTGTGCAAAGTTTCATTGAACGGCATTTTGCCATTGCTGAGATTTGATGGTTTTTATTTTATCGATGAATAGAATTGGGAGGAGTGTGGCAAGCCCTTAACATATAGAACCATTGCATACATGAAACATTTCAAGGATGTTAATTATAAAGCAAATGTAAATTAAATCAAAATCACTAGTTAATAAGAAACTTAATTTGCGAACAAGTTTATTTGTCGGCGTTCAAAAGAACAGGTAAAAACATTATACTAAACAGAAAAAGAAACACATACTGAAGATGGTCAATTTGTTACCCCATGATAGTAATGAAGTAAAATATAATGTTAGGTATTTTGATGTCAGATATCATATTAGCGCATTGAAAAGAACAGCAAACAATCAAATATATGCATTAGATCCATCCGACATTTTGATTCCAAAAACAACAACTATTCTGCGCGAAGCTGTAAAACTTAGTCGATCTTATAGGCAATAGTCATGTTAAAGCCACCGAGAAAACTAAATATCAAAAGTTTTTAATTCAGAAAATTCTGAAGTAAGGTGATCAAATATGATGCATTCCATTTTCATCTATGCACTGTATCATTATTTAAATTTATATGTTAGGGTATAATCAATAACTGCAACTGTCGGTCTTTAGTATAGAAGCTTTAATGCAAGAAAATTAAGGTGTTTTTGTTTTACTTATTGTGCTCGCCTTGTTGCTGATCTGTTTTCAAACTGTTATGAAAGAGACTTTATGTTATCTCTTTCTACTGAACACCAAGATGATATTATTACAGCTTTTAATAACACCTCAAGATACCTTGATGATTTTATTAAATATAAGATAATAACCATTTTTATTCACTGGCTAATAAGATTTGTCCTAAAGAACTACAATTTAATAAAGAGTACTCTTCAGAAAAGCAAGCAAACTCTCTAAATCTGTCCATTGGTTACGTCACTACAAAAATATGACAAAAGAGATGATTTTAATTTTAATATAGTAAATTTTCAGTTTTTAGACGGCGATGTTCCTTGTGCAACATCTTACGGGGTTTATATCTCACAGCTTGTTCGCTTTTCAAGAGCTTGCAACGATGTAAATGATTTCAATGAACGTAATCTGTGCATTACAGAAAAAACTTTTAAAACAGGGTCATCGGTATCACAAATAAAGGAAAACCTTTAGCAAGTTTTAACGCCGATACCCAGATATACTTCATAAATACAGATTCAGTTTAAAATCACTATTGCAACAAGGTATTTCACAGCCGGTGTTTTATGGAGATTTAATTAACAAACTTAAGAAGATAAACGGCAATGTTAATTTCTCTAGGTTATTTGTAAAAACCATCTGTAAATTTAAAAAGAAAGGATACCAACATGATATTTTACAGCGCTCTGCAGGCCTGGTGATAAACCCATCTACAGTTGATCATTATGCTTACCTATTTGGTTGCACGACGGTGGCAGGGGTTTAAGAGTTTATGAAGGTTTATGTGGAAATCTTTTATTAAAAGAACCTAGAAGCTCGATTCGTTTCGTTTATCCCTGTCATCGTGTTCTTGCTGATTTTACTCCAGGAGCTCTGGTCTCTGTACATGTAGGATCATTGAGTACCTACCCTTTGGCTTTGCAATGCTTTTAGCTTCTTGTGTTTTATATGTTTATGTGCTTTTGCATGCAACATGGTTGAACCGGTTGGAGTTATTTCACCAAGACAACTTGTACTCGTTTTCTGATACCAGAACCTGTTGGGGCAAGTGTGAGGTTGGTGCACATTAGAACCTGGTTTAAAACCCCAGTGGCAATTTGTTTTGCCACTGATCGTTCCAAGGCGGTATCCCCAAAGGTTCTGTCTTCGTTAATTGCTTGTGGCGTCCTATTTGAATTAACATACTTATATAAAACATGCTCTCACTCTTCCTCTCTTATTTTTCGCTGCTTGGGGAGGCTGTGTTTTGTGAGTGTGGCGATTCCTGATATGCAAATATTACCTTTTTCATATTTGTCGTGTTCGGTGGCTTTCAAAGTTCCATTTTCATCTACTAGTTATAAGGTATGCTGACACGAGATTTGATAGCATACAAATGTATACAAATAATAAATAACAATGTGATATTGGCTCATTGATAAATAGCATGTTATCGTTAAATCAAATATATTTATTGAATTATGTGATCTATATAAGGGGTACTAGTTTTATTCCTAACAAATGTTTGTTTCATTTAAGTAGTAAATTAAAATCACAATATACATTCTTATTTGAAACTATTGGATATACGGTATATTATGTTGAATAAATTTATGTTATTAATTTTAAAAAGGTGTTGTTTATTTATAATGAGATGTCAGTCTCTCTTACAACTAAAAAAACATGCCCGTAGCTGTGCTGATTTATCATAACAATGGCATTAAATAAATGCCTGAGTCTCATAATTGTATCGTGGTAATTTGACCGAGGTATTAAGGGCCCAACTTTGTCAATTATGTGGACCAGTCGGTTAATTACTCGAATACGAATATCGTCAGTTAAAAACTAGAATGTTAATAAGATAACAAATATACTTCTCAAAATTTGATAAGGGCCACGTTTGCAGCATGTAATGTTTCAAGGGCCACGTTTGCAGCATGTAATGTTTCAAGGGCCACGTTTGCAGCATGCAATGTTTCAAGGGCCACGTTTGCAGCATGTAATGTTTCAAGGGCCACGTTTGCAGCATGCAATGTTTCAAGGGCCACGTTTGCAGCATGCAATATTTCAAGGGCCACGTTTGCAGCATGTAATGTTTCAAGGGCCACGTTTGCAGCATGTAATGTTTCAAGGGCCACGTTTGCAGCATGCAATATTTCAAGGGCCACGTTTGCAGCATGTAATGTTTCAAGGGCCACGTTTGCAGCAATATTTTTACTCAGATGACTACGATGTAATTTATCGCTTCTATCAATAAAAAAACAATACTAATAAAATTTCAAGTAACATTATGTTCAAAATGCAAATCAAAAAAATAGTAATTACAAACTACAAAAGTGGCCGTTACCAAATTCTAAGTAGT
This sequence comes from Corbicula japonica, assembly GCA_038501625.1. NCBI lineage: Eukaryota > Metazoa > Mollusca > Bivalvia > Venerida > Cyrenidae > Corbicula > Corbicula japonica. Next base: position 3,565,806 of record JAZAYU010000050.1, read on the forward strand.
ATAGAAAGTCGACCACATACTGATACGATGCGCTTATATTAAAGTGGGATGGCGAACAGTCTAGACGGAGGAAATCGAAAAATAAGGTATTTTATAATTTTGACATACATGTTTTAGCATATTTTCGCATACAGTGTCCAGCACCATGCTATTTATTTATATATGAAAAAAAGCATTAGCGGAATCAAAATGTTTACATTTTGCAACTTATACCACACTGGACATAGCTTTCGCGCTAACGACGCTTCTATCGCGCTAACGACGAATTTCTATCGCGTAAATAACGCATTTTGATGGCGGATTTCGTGGCAAAAGAGCGTCACCGCAGTAAGTTTACGCGATATCGTTGGCGCGATAGACGCGTCGTTAGCGCGAAAGCTATGTCCAGTGTGTATACAGACGCTGATCAAATCTAAAATCAATGACACGCAAAACTCTGCCGACTACTATCCACAAATATTTGTTTTCTTTTCCACTGCTCTATCAAAGTGCTTGCTTCTTTATTTATTGATAATTCAGCGGTTTATCTATGTGAGTCGTCATAAGGGAGATTTTAGTCAAAATGCAATGGTAGCAGTTATGCTTCTGCTGTAAAGGTTGTATCATTTTGCCATGAGTAGTTTAATACACAATCCTGTGTACTTACTCGTAATTAGTTTTGCAATGTTTCCTTTATAATTTGCAGGATATGGCTGAAACATTAGATATTAAGGACAACAAAGAAAGGAACTGGGTCAGAGTTGCATATGGATTTAAGTTTTTGAAAAATGGACTGGCAAGTTTTATTGACCAACAAATACAAAAGCAGCATGTGGACCTTAAAAATCTACTCGAAAATGACTCAAGTAACCCGGCCAAGAATTGTGCATCATGCTCGTCTGAAAATTTGCTTCCAGAACATAAAACTCGTCAGTGCATTCAAAGTTCTAGATCAAAATGTTTTTGTTCTACATGGCAACATCGTAGAAAATGCCCTAATCAGTTTTGTAGTAGATTCTACGATAAGATTGTTTTTGCACATTCGGAGGCAAATCCAAGCTGGCAGAACACGGATCCTACTAGATGGTACTCCGATCATTGGGAGCTAGCTAAATGTTTTCTGGGAACAACAGGCTATCTTGCGATACATTCAGCATCAGAAACAGACGTGACAGGCTTGCTGTCTATCGCTATTAATGACCTGTTTGTTGTTAATGTCATTGATAACTTGGGCAATTTTAAACAGGTAAATTTCTTTTTGCACGTTTGTTATCGGCATTTTGCTTATTATGTTACCTTTAAATAATCTTTAAATAATAATCGTAGAAATGCATTAACGCGGCTGTTGATTTTGAGTAACTACGTCCCAGGTTTAGCTACATGTACGTAAGCATACCAAAAGTAAAAAAAAAGGTTAATACCTGAATGCAGAAAATTATATTAATGCAAGAAACAGGTGGATTTTAGGTAACAACGTCAAATGTCAAGGTTGCTCTAACTTTATTTTAGGCGCGTGTGAACCGAAACGAAATTTTCCACAGAAAGATGCTCCAAGTTACTGATGACGAAGTAGCCTTGTATATAGACTGCATGATTGTTGTGCTTCAAGACAAACCCCACCTTCTTCGTGACGTAGAATGTCAAAAAGCAGTAAACCAACTAAATAAAGTAAGTTTATTGAAAACAATTTTTTTCGCTAAATAGTGTTTAATATGTGACTTTAATGAAATAATCGCAAGTGGATGATGAAAAACATATGATAGCCGAATGATCCATAAGGACACGCCTTTAATCAGGATTTCACTATTAATAAAAATTTCGCTAACTCACAAATAAGCGATCTTCAGTCTCCTTACCAAGAATGCATACTACGATGTGTGTTTCTTTTATCTGTTTTTATGCTCAAAATAAACTGTTCATGCGGCCTTATCGGCTTTATTATGGTTTTACCGTATGTTATTAATGTTTGATTATGATATACGTGTAAGCATTTGAGGCATGTGCATGATTTCATATTTTAGCTCAAACAGAATCAATTATATATCAGCACTGTAGACGCAGAAGAACTTAAAAACGAAGCCCTTGACACAATCAAAGTAGTAACAGAAAAATCTAAATCTGAAATTGAAGAGACTAAAGCAATGTCGATAAAGGAACTAGAATTGAAAGCTTTGGAGAAAGAGGAACAGCTTGCTGATACGGCTTTGGAGCTAAAGGAACAGCTGGGTGATACGGCTTTGGAGGTAAAGGAACAGCTTGGTGATACAGCTTTGGAGATAAAGGAACAGCTTGGTGATGCGGCTTTGGAGATAAAGGAACAGCTTGGTAATACGGCTTTGGAGATAAAGGAACAGCTTGGTGATACGGCTTTGGAGATAAAGGAACAGCTTGTTGATGCGGCTTTGGAGATAAAGGAACAGCTGGGTGATACGGTTTTGGAGATAAAGGAACAGCTGCGTGATAAGGCGAACACATTATCATGTCTAATAAGACCAGCCGGTAATGAAACGAGTAAGAATGTCGTTAATGTCGATATTTTTTATATTTAATTATAGTACTTCACTTTTCTGATCTTTAGATTCTTAATATGATAGTGCCTCTAGCTGTGAGTGAAACCACATCGTCACGGCGACAGCGCAAAGTCCTGCAATTCCGGCGACGCAACCAACTGAGCTAGCCGGGACAATCCCAAAAAGGTTGATCGGATAACCCTGATATATGTTACCATCACTGCATGACATCGGTAATGGGTTATTTTACTGATAGCAGTGCTGACTAAATTGGGATTCGTAATATGTTTAAATAAAAACGATAATGTACACAATGATACAGAAATCGAGAAACAGGATGGATAATCAAACTGGCGTTTACCATGCATTTTGCAAACAAATGTCGGCAATTTTGGTAAGTTTTTTACTTTAAATTTTCTCATTTATTAATAAATCTTAAAAATGATATATATCGATGAACCTGCCTACACTTATTTCCGAATTATTCGGTACTAGATGGAGTATTACTGAATCGACGAAGTCGATTCCGATTACGGTAATGTGCATGAGCAAAAGTCAGTGCCAAGAGGAAAAAAATCTTGTTTTCGGGTTTACAAAATCTGGCATCTGATTGGACAATGAGACTGACATCCGGGTGCAATAGTCCTGATAACTTGAATCCGGTTTAAAAAAAACTGAAAAGCCTCCATTTTGTTCCTTAATTCACATTTTCAGAAGATCTTCTTTCATATGTTGTTACACTGTCACAAAGCAAGGGTCTAATAGGAGACTCCACCGAAGCGAAACGTATAACTGTTTTTGATAGGTGTTGGGTTAATTAAAATACAGAGTGACTTATTGGCGTTTACACCGGTTTCCCCACCTTGCCAAACATTGGAAATATACGTCATTTTTTTTATTTACTGCAATTTTTAACACGAACTTCACGAACAGTAAGTTTTACATTAAAGTTTAGATAATGATATCGATTGCTATCGTTTTAATTGATGGGTTGTGGGATAAAGGCGATAAGGTATTTGCGTTGAAATTCATTATGAACACTGGAGCATTTGGTTTTTCAAATTTCTATTTATATCGATACTGGACAGAGAACTGGCCATATGGCGTTATGGATCCATAACTCTTATAAGCAAATCAGTTATTGCACAATACAGAGCCATCCAATTTCCTGCCAGATTAATAAAAAATTCACAGTTAGCTGTTTTGATAAGGATGTGTATCCTTGATTAGGACTTGAACCCAAGACGGGCATCTCAGATATAGCATACATTTACTCTGCCAAACTAGTTGCCAATACACGTTCAAATTTAGGCACGGCGAAGCCGTGTTTACTGTTTATAAAATTTCTATCCGAATACTGCTACATTTGCAAAATAAAACCATTATCATTTCATCTAGTTCAGCAGGCACATCTGTGTAATATCTACACTGCTCACATTTTAATTCATGAGGTTATTTCTGTCCAAGAAGCAAACAGTTTAGAACCAGATCAGTCATTAAAAATAAAAAGACTTGGATTTACACTGGTCAAAAGTTCTAAGTGCACACTTTTCAATTTTGAATATCTTAAAGTAAACTTATTCAAATTGAATGAAAGTTTGACTTAAAGTTAATAATGATCAAACAACAATAATTTTTTGAAAACCGTGCATATGTTTTACGTTTTACGTCATCCACGTCGGCATACGCTTTTTATGCATTATCCCCGTGCGGCAAGCGAAATTTATTTTTTTACAATCGTTTTTGTTTTTCACATGTTCACCGACTCAAGACAAACACGAAAAACACACCAACAAATTGTAACCATGGAACGGTTGACGTCAGCAGACAACGACATTGCCGTCAAAATTCTTTTCACAGGCACAACTTCAAATTTGTTGTAAAGAAATCTTGACGGTTTTCGTAAATGCAAAAGAAATACCTTATTTTGCATATTTTATTAATTTAAGAAGAAAATCAAACGATATTTTTTTTCTAGATTGATTACGTTGCTTACGTTGAACGCTGATGTTACTCAATTACGTCATTAAATATTTACGTAAAACAACGTTAACTCGAAAAAATTAGTGTAAAATTTGTTGGATAAGTGCCCAATAAATAAAAATTTAAAACTAAAATTTATAGAAATTCAATAAACTTCAATATCGAATTATTCGAAAATGACGCTTATTCGGTCAAAAGGCGTATCCGAAAACTGGTCAATTTTACCGAAATGAATACATTTTTTTCGTTTGGAAAGGCTGTTACACATCTATCATAGAAAATTGTATCATCCCAAACTGCTAGACAATTCAAAAACTTTTGGCACAAAACATTGTGTGAACAAAGGAATTTTCTCCTTGAAATCCTGTAAAAACGTTATGGATAAAATAAAGTTGAGTATGTTGGCGCATCGTGCCCAGCAGACCATTTCAAAGCTACAGAAAGCTATTTCAGTGCAATGGAATGGCAAACTACAGTATTTCCTTTAAATCTGCGTGAAATTTAAATTATACAGAGATGAGAAAACGATCACAAATGAAAGCCGATGCAATGATAATTAACTTGAGAATTTCTTTCTGAGAACAAGTGAGCTAAATTATTATTATTTTTTAATCTGGTTAAGCAGACTTAAAATTTTTGGTGTGCTTTAATAGAATATTGATTCTTCTTCATTGTAATTTACACTATTTTGAAAGATTCAATCAAATTATTGGAAAAATTAACATTTATCAAGTGTGCACTTAGAACTTTTGACTAGTGTAAGGTTGATCATCAGAAAAGGGAAAACTATTTTTCTATAAGAAATGAAGCCTTATTTCACACAAATTAGATTAAATAAATATTCTGTATTTTTAATCTGAGGGAAGATTGTATGTTAGTGGAAATCTTCTCTGCATACATACATATTGAAAAGTGCTCAGCCTCATAATTATTTGTACTCTCAGACAGGTATCCCAAGTTGAGTAAGTCAAGAGTGGGGACACATGTAGGAATTATTAGAGCTTGAAAAGAAATATAAATCGATAAATCCATTTTAAGCGTCTAAATATTTTAATCGCTTTTAAATGTTTACAATTAAATTCATAAAAGCCATTGGCTATAAATTATTCTTGAAGGTTAATTAAAAGGTTGTTGAATTTATTATTTCATTATATAAATAATAGCAGTTTCACATTGACCGCTGTGGGGAGATCAGTTTGACAATTCTGGACCACTTATTCTTGCGTGCTGCTTTGCAGAAGTATATATTATTATGGTATTGGACAAGAAAAGAAATTGTCTGTTCAATTAAGCAGTGTGATTGGGACAATTTCTGTAAAATCATTCAAAGACATTTAATGGGCGTATGCACCTCATTGACGAGCAGTTACTGAAACAACATCAGTATAATTGTGTTCTGAATATTATTTGCTTAATAATGAAATCTTAGAAAAAAGGAATATACTTCTTCAGCATTTGCATTTCTGTTCATGGACTTTGAATGTTTCATTCTGTTTGGACTAAAAATCGCTATACCGTCACTCTTAGTATTTTCTTAAATCCTTAGACCCAATCGTAGTTTAGTTGATTTCAAGCTTGAATATTCCAAGAATATGACCAGCTTTGCTACTTGATCTGTTACTTTTCACATTTTTATCACATTTTGGTGCTGTTTAACTAAGAATTTACAAGCAAGCTGTTATATGTCTCGTCTTGGTTTACAATAACTCGCAGGATTCTTCAAAACTTCACAGAAGTATTCACCTGTCCTCATCAAGATATAGTGTTGTGTCTGAGAAGCTTTGGTTAAACAGAAAAATAAGAAACAACAACTGTTGACCTGATTCTTTGTTTTACTGTCAAACATATGACCTATGATATCTTTCACTTTTGATTCGTCATTTCCGAGAGAGGCAGTGCCACAAAGACTTTATTGAGGAGTCTCCCAAATGTTATATTTTTATTTCCTGAATTTATCATGTGTCCGCCATGTGTTTTTATAGTCATATTAGTAAAAGAAATACGACGTTTAGCTGCTGAAAAAGTTAATTGCACTTTATCATTTATTTTTCAGCACTGCACTTCGATCATTTTGCTGCGAAACAGTGTTTTGTTTGATAAACAAATTGTTCTTGGTACAAGAACTTTAAAAAATGGAATTCAATGTTTGGTGAGATTCAGACAAATATAAGCTTCTTGGTGAAAAACATTCAATAACAAAATTGCTTGCACGTTAAGGAAGATTCGATCATTTTGCTGTGAAATAGTGTTTTGTTTGACGAAAACTTTTCTCAAGACATGAAATTTAGAATGGAATTCAATGTTTGGTGAGATTTCACACAAATCTACCTTTCTTGGCAAAAAACATACAAAATAACAAAATTCCCTGCACTTCACCCTGAAAATTCTTGTTCATTTATCGCCGAATCAATTTCGTGCCCAATGTAAATTTTCTTCCACTAAGAGTTAGTGCTCCATCTAGGGACATGTACCAAAAGATTTGGATCAATCTGCAGCAGGTTCTTAGCTATATCTCTATTTTAGGAGTTATTTATAAAATGAGTTAAAGTAATAAACTTACCAAATTACATCCAAAATGGCCGACTTTCGTTTACAAAATGCATGGTACGGTTTAGTTTGACTACCCGCCCTGAGAAAGCATTGTTGACCTATGATCTCCCAATATAGCACTGATAACATTGTAACTCATCGGGCCCTTCCGGATTTAAACCAAACTATTGAAGAGTGAACTATGCGTATCAGGAATAGCCACATTCAGGAAACATAGCCTCCCCACACAGTCAAGAAGAAGAAGAAGAGAGAGAGAGAGAGAGAGAGAGAAAGAGAGAGAGAGAGAGAGAGAGAGAGAGCACGGTTAATAAAATGATCAGTTTCAAGAACCTGTTGGGGTAAGTGTGAGATTGGTGCACCCTAGAACCTGGTTTAAACCCCCAGTGGCGATGACCGTTCCAATGCGTTAACCCCTTCGGTTCTCACTTTTGTTAATTGTTTGTGGTGTCTGTTTTGAAATTGGTCATTTTATTAACCATGCTCTCTCTCTCTCTCTCTCTCTCTCTCTCTCTCTCTCTCTCTCTCTCTCTCTCTCTTCTCCTTGAATGTGTGGGGCTGTGTCTTCTGAATGTGGCTATTCCTGATATGCGTAATTCACTTTTTTGAAATTCTCAGGGTACGTGAATCGTTTTATTATATAAAAATAGCTTTGATGGCTGGAAGTGGATTCAAACTCAGCACTGAAGATTAAAACACATTTTAAAATCACTTGACCTGTTCAAAGCAACCAAACCATTGACAGAAAAAATTCTAACAAACAACAACAACATAATCTTTTGCTTTTAAGGTTTACGGCTTAAACTGGTTCGGTTTTACCGGGATAGCCACAGCACAGTACCAATGTCTCCTTTAGTGGTAGAAGATCTGGTTCCCTTGGAGGACATTTATGTACAGCCTCCAATGACAGCGATCGATCTTCGACGTCCATTTGGGAATCCAAGCAAGACATCTGTAACATCTTACCAGCAACTGTTCTTTAATGATGATGGTAACACATACAAACACATATATGTAACGGCAGACGCGGGTGTAGGCAAGACGTGTTTTAGTAAACACATATGTATGACTTGGTGCGAAGCCACAGATCAAGTGACGTCACCGGTTAAAACGTTCAAGCCAGAAAATATAGATGCAATAAAGTATTTTGACTTTCTGTTCTTAGTAACTCTGAGAGACGTAGATACGTCGAAGTGTGATCTGGACGACATGATTATAGCAAGTCTACAAACTGATTTCGATAGTGAATGTTTAAACAGAATCTTGACCGAGCGATCGTGTCTGATCATATTAGACGGTCTCGACGAGTGGACACATCCAAGTACCTGCACAAAACCCCATAAGGAAAATCACGTTCCGCATTCAAAGTACCGCACAAACTGCACGATTCTCACTACTTTGAGGCCCTGGAAATTTGACGTTATTCGCCCAGCGTCGAATCAAATTGACCGCCATATTGAGATTGATCATCTAGAGGAAAAATCTACAAAACAACTGGTCATCAATGCGGTGAATTTGCTTAACAACAGGTCTGCGAATAAACCTATGAAGACCGCTGAAGAGTTCCTAAACACAATCTCATTAACAAATCTTGGTGATGTTCAGCGTGTTCCCTACATATATTTACAATGCGTGTGTTTATGGTTTGACGAGAAAGAAATTGGAAACTCAAAATGTAAAATTTACTTCAGCGTCGTAGAACTTACGATCGACAGAGGAATAATGAAAATTCAGTCAGAAGAACCTTTCCCAGTATCTGTTCAAGCAGGCCGTGAATTTATCGCTCCAAGGTGTTTGGTGGAGAAACCGAACTGTATGCAACATCTGTCTTTGCTGTTTAAACTCGGCAAGTTAGCGTTCTTTTCACTGTTCGGCGAAGAAAACAAACAGCGTCTTGTACTTGACGTCCCATTCGTGAGAAAATACCTGGAACCAGAGGAATTAGATTATTGCTTAAAGCTCGGACTCTTGTCGCAAAATAAGGTGTATGGCTCTGTTTCACAGCGCCTAAGTAATGTAGCATTCCAGCATAACTCTTTACACGAATTCTTCACAGCATTCTACATTCAGGCAAACTTGGAATCTATTACCGCCGACAGTACTAACGTCAAAGAAATTGTTCTTAAAAAGAGCAAGTCGCTGTCCTCAGTTCTTGAAGTTTCAAATGTTTTAATATTTCTAAGCGGATTCAGACCGCAAGCGTACAGCGAGATATCGCACAAGATTAGGGACGTTGTATCATCGGAAGAAATTACGTGTAAATACAGGTCAAAGACACATACATATCCAGGGGAATATATCTATGATGTATTGTTAAAATATCAAACGCTACAGGTAGACTGTAAGCGGGAAATGGAGACGAGCGGAGACGATTATGAAGCTTTAGCATTACAGGACATTCTCATTGATGAAGACACAAATCATGAAGGATATATGTCAGCTTTACAAACAATTATACATGATAACCACGGTAGTTTGAAATCTCTATCCATACGTCAATGTCAAACCACAGCAGAAGTCACACAGATTCTTGAGACGCTAGATCTACATAATATTCACTCCCTGGACAAGTTGTTATTTTATGCTGTTGCTAGGCAACCGGATTTGGAACAACTTCTTACGCAGTCGATGAATACCTTACGATGCTTGTCATTACGCAATATGAATTTTAAACAGGGTATATATTATGATAAAATGACAGTGTTATCAGAGAGATGCGAAGAGACTATTTTCAACATGCCTTTATTACAAGCTCTATGTCTCACGAGTCTCAGCCTCACACATGACCAGCTGAATAAACTAACATCATTCATTACATCTCGGGTGACAATGACAGAGATTCACATGTACAATATTGTCTGCAGCAATCACAAGGTCTGTCGTGGTGTTGTGTTAGACATGTCCCAACATGCAAACTTACAGTACTTTGGTCTGAACAGAGTGCCGGTATCACAACTACACGTGAATACTAAACACCTGGAAAAGTGCATGATAGGCGAATTATCTACACAATGGTTTACGAGCCTACAAGAAGCTCAACATTTACGAGAACTTTGGCTAACTAGACTTGATAATGAGGCCTTTTCAAGTTTAATAAATATCCTTTCGGCACTACTACGGCTGGAACAGCTATATATACGTTTCATAGATCTCGGAGACAGGAGTATCAGTCTGTCAACAGAAATGACAAAACTTGAGTACATTCAGCTATACAAAATATCAATGACAAGCTCCTTTCTCCGGGAACTGGCTAAGACTGTCAGTAAGCTGGGGCAGTCTGTCACTGTACAGTTGTTGAACTGTACAGTGACGACGGAATTGGATTATCAGAGTTTGATACGAGAGCTTAGGAAGTCAGAGACGTTCACAGTAATCCAAGATGGATCTAATGCTTACGGTCATTCAGAGTTCATATTCCAAACTGTCAAGTAAAAGTGAAATAGATCTACACGTCGAACGATCTATGACGATAAAAAGAACAGCCAGCATTATACTAATCACATTAACAGGGGCAGCACAAGTATAATATTATTATATTTCCAAACAGCGGACAACACTGATGACGCGTGTTTAAGTTCGTCTATGAAGAGAAAATCAGCTTTCTAAAGTTCCTCATTTTATTTTTACAAACGGATGATTCTGTGATTATATTGAACCCTTTAACAAAGACATTTGTCAACAGATATCCGTCATGGAGTTTGTAAACTATAATAATAAAAAAGTAAGTCACCGTTTTGTGAATGAAACATGTATACATTTACAAGTACCTGCAAGATCGGGAATTACACGGAAAATAAAGGAGGTCATAATAAAGGATTTCTTTACCGAACAACTGTCGACCCAATTAAAGACAAACTCAGGATAGAGACCACTCTTGAATAAGAACTAATCAGCTGCAAAACATACTCATCTTGCCAAATGCATATTTCGGTGACAGAAAGAGTTTTAATTTCATTTCGCTCTAATAAACTTAAAAGGGACTAGTAATTGGTAACAAGAGAATCCATACAATGTTACATTCAAATAGAGAACATCTCAAAGAATCCGACAAGATGCGAATAGAAAAAGTATTAAAATTTCAATAAGGGCAAAATGCCTTTCAATGAAACTTTGCACAAATGAATGGTACTAATGTTTGTGTTGTTAAGTATTTGGGAATTTATGTAAATAGAAATGTTTAGACCTCGTTATATGTCTTTACTGTTCTAACGTGTCTTATTATATTCAAATTATACAAAACCCCACTAGAACCTTCAATTTCAACTTCAGAAGCATTTGTAAACAAAGAACCATCATATATAGGTCACATTCACGCGCCAAAATCAAGTCACGTGATCGCCAATATTTCTCAACAAAACACAATCTTCAATATTCCGCCAAGTATAACTATCTGAACAATGTCTCTTACTACATGTACACTCTCTCTATAACTGCTTACAACAATTACCGGTTACTTTTAATTCGCATAATTTTTGATTAAAAGAAAACACCAACTCATCGATCTTATCTATATATAAGCTTGAGCTGGTACTTAACGTTCGCTAACAACCTGTCTATGAAGCCGGGCCACATGGTACTCGACATTCGCTGTAAACGTCTATTTGAAGCCGGGCCCATTATTCTTTTGGGTCGGAAAAGATGTACGTTGTAAAGGTCATCAAGTAATAGTTAAATAGTACTAATAAGTTATGACCCATAATTCGTCCAGAAAACACAATAGTTAAAGTCCACAAATGCAAAGAAATAAGATAGAGTTACTTAAATATCCGTTTTTGGTAATTGCCTCCCTTTAATTAAAGAAAAGAAACAAATGTCAATTGGCCACAACCAAAAACTAACTTTTGCTTTAATTTTTCCTTAATGTGAAAAATAAAATTGTGACTAAAACTATTAAAAAGGTCTTCTAATACCAGATGTGGTAAAACGATTTCAAATGAATTCTTACCAAAAAAATCCAAAAATGTGTATTTGCATTAAGTGATGATTGTTAGGATTCAAACTAGAGACCTTCAGATCGGTAGTCCGGCATGTACAGTACACTACAACTCACCCACGTGTGGACTAAACAAATATATATATATATATATATATCAATTTATATGCTGGTTATGTACCAGTATTTTTTCAATGACCTTTACGAGAATTAATTAGGTGCCAGGTCAATATTGTTGGACAATAGGTAGTACATGTACAGAATTCATAATGGTCTAAATTGTAACATTATGCAGTTTTGTGGGTTTAAGGCCGATTTAATCAGCTGTTTCCGCCGTTGTCCATTATGTAGTATATTGCAACATCCACTTTAACGCGTATATATCACAAACAGATGAAACAAGGCTAAATTTTCCACAGCGGAGGCTTACATGTAAGAGGGGAGCAAATATAAGGTAATTTGCATTGTATTTCTTTTTGGAAATTATTAAACTTATTAAACATGTTTATACATTAATAACTATTGTTATATCGTCCTAAAACCCAAGAAATTATCCATGGCTACTTGTAGTTGTTATTTTAAATATCTGGCGAGAAATGTATTTGTATGAGATTGGTGCTGAACCCCCAGTGAAAAAAAATATGCCAAGAACAGTTCTAAAGGTTATAAAGCTGAGATTGGACCAGTCGCCTTTTCAGCCAATCAGATGCTTGAGATTTGAGACTGGTTTCTATGCTCAGTTTTATAACCTTGGGCACAGTTCTGAAGCAGAAAAACTTATATTTTCATCAATTGGCAGAAGTGACTAATTATAATTGCAGAATTACTCTCTACATTTGATCTATTTAGATGTATGAGAAGACTGAGCGAGATTTCAGAGATAGAGTAGTCACAATACGCGTATTTGACTCTTTCTTACTGATTTTGGGTAAAATGAAATACCTCTTAGAGATGACCTTTTGTTTCAGTAATATAGATGTATTCTTTACTTGACATTTAGATTGTTTCTAAATTGATCCTGTCATGCAAAAATGAGCATTTAGTGAGGAGCATTAAGTTTAACATCCATCTCTATGCTCGGTTTTATGCCCAATCGGTCAGTTTGTCCATCCGTCCATCGACATTTGAAATGCAGTTCGACGTTCGACATTCAAAACCAGTTCGACGTTCGACATTCAAAATGCAGTTCGACGTTCGACATTCAAAAGCAGTTCGACATTCGACATTCATAATGCACTTCGACGTTCGACATTCAAAACCAGTTCGACTTTCGACATTCAAAATGCAGTTCTACGTTTGACATTCAAATGCAGTTCGACGTTTGACATTCAAAACCAGTTCGACATTCAAAATGCAGTTCGACGTTCGAAATTAAAAACCAGTTCGACGTTCGACATTCAAAAAGCAGTTCGACGTTCGACATTCAAAACCAGTTCCAGGTTCGACATTCAAAATGCAGTTAGACGTTCGACATTCAAAATGCAGTTCGATGTTCGACATTCAAAACCAGATCGACGTTCGACATTCAAAATGCAGTTCTACGTTCGACATTCAAAACCAGTTCGACGTCCGATATTCAAAATGCAGTTCGACGTTCGACATTCAAAACCAGTTCGACGTTCGACATTCAAAACCAGTTCGAGGTTCGAGATTCAAAATGTAATTCGACGTTCGACATTCAAAACCAGTTCGACGTTTGACATTCAAAATGCAGTTCGACGTTCGACATTCAAAACCAGTTCGACGTTCGACATTCAAAATGCAATTCGACGTTCGACATTCAAAACAGTTCGACGTTCGACATTCAAAATGCAGTTCGACGTTTGTCATTCAAAACCAGTTCGACGTTCGACATTCAAAATGCAGTTCGACGTTCGACATTCAAAACCAGTTCGACGTTCGACATTCAAAAAGCAGTTCGACGTTCGACATTCAAAACCAGTTCGACGTTCGACATTCAAAATGCAGTTCCATGTTCGCCGTTCAAACCAGTTCCACATTCAAAATGCAGTTCGACGTTCGACATTCAAAACCAGTTCGACGTTCTACATTCAAAATGCAGTTCGACGTTCGACATTCAAACCCAGTTCAACGTTCGACATTCAAAATGCAGTTCTACGTTCGACATTCAAAACCAGTTCAGCGTTCGACAATCAAAATACAGTTCGACGTTCGACACTAAAAAAACAGTTCGACGTTCGACATTCGAAACCAGTTTGACGTTCGACATTCAATAAGCAGTTCGACGTTCGACAATCAAAACCAATTCGACGTTCGACATTCAATATGAATTTCGACGTTCGACATTCAAAACGGGTTCGACGTTCGACATTCAAAATGCAGTTCGACGTTCGACATTCAAAACCAGTTCGACGTTGGACATTCAAAATGCAGTTCGACGTTCGACATTCAAAATGCAGTTCGACGTTCGACATTCAAATTGCAGTTCGACGTTCGCCATTCAAAATGCAGTTCGACGTTCGACATTCAAAACAAGTTCGCCGTTCGACATTCAAAATACAGTTCGACGTTCGACATTCAAAAAAGTTCGACGTTCGATATTCAAAATGCAGTTCGACATTCGACATTCAAAACCAGTTCGACGTTCGACATTCAAAATGCAGTTCGACGTTCGACATTCAAAAGCAGTTCGACATTCCACATTCAAAATGCAGTTCGACGTTCGACATTCAAAACCAGTTCGACGTTCGACATTCAAAATGCAGTTCGACTTTTGACATTAAAAACCAGTTCGACGTTCGACATTCAAAATGCAGTTTGACGTTCGAAATTAAAAACCAGTTCGACGTTCGACATTCAAAATGCAGTTCGACGTTCTGCCCAATAACAGGCTCAATCAAGCCGAGCCTGCAATATTTTTAAGGAATGATTCTTATTTTGGTGCGGTTCATGCAGATTGGACGTGCACGCGAGAGCTTGCAAATCCATAAAGCGCGCTACACCTTAATGGTCTATTTGCATATTATGGTGTATACACATAATGCAATTGTGTAAAGAGGAAGCTAATTCATAACATAATTTAATGATGCATTATTATAACAATGTTGAACAGACATAACATATTTGTGAGTTCACATGACGAAAATGATGCACAGACATAACGTAATAATGCATTTACAGATTGTTATGATGCACACACGTGAGTAATATCATGATGCGCAGACATAGTGTAATAATGCATTTACAGATTGTTATGATGCACACACGTGAGTAATATCATGATGCGCAGACATAGTGTAATAATGCATTTACAGATTGTTATGATGCACACACGTGAGTAATATCATGATGCGCAGACATAGTGTAATAATGCATTTACAGATTGTTATGATGCACACACGTGAGTAATATCATGATGCGCAGAGATAACAGCATGTACTTATTGATGAGCATTCTTGTTTGTGGATATAACGAAAAAAACTCTTACTCAGTCGTTATCAGTAAATGAAGTACATTCATGCGCAGTGACAGTCAAATAACGATAATAAAATAGTGCCAGCAACGGCGTTGCATATATTTGCAATCATTTATGTAAAGTTAAGGGGCATGCTATTTAAAACGCTTTTGTTATAAACCATATGCATGGTTTTGTAGCTTGGATATAATTTTATCTAAATGTCATAGTGCAACATGTGTTTATCTTGCAAAAGCGCCACCTGTTGGTCAGACTTTTTATATAGCAAAGTAATATCGAGCAGTGTGATACTGATCAATGACAGAACTTCTAGATGATCTGGACTACACCGAAATTGTTTTGATTTCCCTTATAAGTAAAATTTAAATTTGAAGCCATTCATATTTTTTAAGGTCGGTATTCCATAGTTCCGTGAACATGGTCCTCGTGCGCGTCCGTGTCCGCATCCGATAATTTTATTTCCGTGAAGTGCTATTCCATACTTCCGTCATTCTGTGCGCGTGAAACATAAGTAAGTTCTATTTTCAGTCGTTAAAGATTCATAAAATGTATCTGCGAAAGAAATTATTGTTAAATTTAATATCTTCTGCGTTTGTTTGTTGTTGTTTTTAAATTTTATAATACGTGTATAATATACGGGTAATCGAACATTAATTCCCAAAAATAACACAAAACATTATTTTAAATGCCCACATGAGTAGTGATCCAGACAAAAATATGGTATGTCCTTTTTAAAGAACTTGCATTTATTAAAAGGGAAAACAACGTTTATCACATTTTTACGTTATCACATTTTTACGCGACTAAGAAGCGACTAATAATTTCAAGGTCATATACACTTCTATAAATAACTCATCTTGTTTACATATGTAAGTCAAAAGGACACAATATAGTGTTGTACGTATATGACTCATCTGGGTATTTAAATTGATGTTTTGTGTTGTTAAGTTTTTGTGAATTTATGTACATAGAACTTAAGGGAATTTAGATAAAGTTTTTCTCTACTGTTCTAGCGTGTCCTAACATTTTCAAAATAAAGATATATTAAGATCCACTTCACTCCTGATTGTTTGTCATCGATAAAAAAGACAATTTTCAAAATCATCAAAATGCCATTCAAGGAAACTTTGGTAAGGCACGTTAGAACAGTAAAGACAAATAACGAGGTTTAAACTTCCCCTATTCTATTTACATCAATTCACAAAAACTAAACAACATCATTTTAAATGCCAACATAAGTCATATTAACGTAGAACAATATTTTGTGTCGTCGTGACGTATATTATGAAAATTATATGAGATATTAGTAAAAGTGTGTTTGACCTTCATTTTCCTGGTCACTTCCTGCTCGCGTAAACGGGTGACAAGTATTGATTTCTCTTTTCGTAGTTGAAAGTTCTTTACAAAGTACAAATTTTCTTGTCAGTGTCATTACCGAGAGATTTTGATATTTTTCTATTTTTTTTCGATGAACGTGCAATGACGACTATAGGCGGCCCTTAAACCGATATATGTACCTGAATATTATACAAGAGCACTTAGACTGAGAGTCAAGTCAACAAATCTCAACAATAGTTGTTAAGTGAGGTGTGAACCTGTTCCAAATATGTTCCCTACTTGTATGCTTGTAGCGATTGCGCAGGAACTTAGAACACACATGCGATAAAACCAATAAATATTGAGTAAATGGGCATCTGCAATATTTTGAACAATTCGCTACGTTGAACTCTAGTCTAACACTAAAGCCCCAGTTACACAGACGGTCGGTACCCAATCGCTTATTTTATTTTAAGTTACTCGCTGTTTTGATCGGTTATTTTATTTCTGTTTTTTTCTGTGTAATCAGCCATCGGTAATTGAAGAGTGTTCGATGGGTTAAACAAATACCTCATGGGTTGCTGGTACACTATAATTCTCATCTTTTTTTATTGGTGGCGAGTATAAGTTGATCAGTTACTTATCGGTGGCACATCGGAGATATCGGTTGTAGACAAGTTGTCGGTCGGTGATACCGGTTTTAGACAGGATGTCGATCGGCGATGATCGGTTTTAGATAAGTTGTCCATCGGTTATTTGTAAAATATTTTCACCGATAGAGAATTTTAAACATGTCTAAAAATCCCAATCGGTAATTTTTCACCGACGAAACTCATCTTTCCCCAATAGCAATTGATAGGTGGCAAACAGGTAACCAATACTTGATATCGGTGGTAAATCCCTTGTCCACGATTTGTCCAAATCCATGATTTGGCTAATTTGACCGATCGATCACCGATGGAGCTGTGTAACTGGGGTTTTACAGATAAAGAATGTTTGTGAAATGTGACGGCAGAAATAAAAGGTCTCCAGGTATTGGCAAAAGTATAAATCGGCGACCGGTTAAGCCATACTGGCCCTCTAATTCCCCCGAATCGCCAAAAAGGGACTATAGAGAATCAGTCATTGTCCGACAACCCGATTAGGAATATCCGGTGATGTATTTATAAGTTCTTCATCACCGTACAAAATGATGCTTATTAGGTATAAATTATTTGTAGTACTGTAATGACTCTTGGAATATTATTTACAACAAGAATGATAAATGTTGCCATACACTCGTTATTAAACCTCAAAGGTCACGTGGAAAAATACTGTGAATTTAAAGACAACCATCTTCCCGCCATTTCGCCACTATAGAGGGAAAAATGCGAAGGACTTAAAATTGGGACTGTTTACTTGTGTTAACATTGAGTTGCTCTCAACCTGGGCTAGGTGGCGTGAGCATTTCATTTACTGCCCATCATCCACCTCGATCAAACCGAGCCTGAAATATTTTCATATTTGGCGATTGTCAAAGTTGCATCTATGTCCTTATTGATTCCATAAAAATGTTTATTTACAAAATTTAGTACATTAAGATAATACAGGACAAAGTGTATTTGGAATAAATATGCACGCGAAGAAAGTTTCCAAGTTTTTGTAACAGCGTATCCTATAAAAAGACGTGTCTTTTTAGTATGTTATAAACTAAACTGCTCAAAGTTGTCTAAGCGCCAACTAATCACATAAAGCAAACCTGTTTTAAGCAGCCGAATAAGGGAGTACCAAAATGTTTCTGTTTAAAACAGGTGGCTGTTTAAGACAGGTAATTATAACAAAATGTCAGTTTAAGACATATTCAATCTGAATGTTTAAGACATATGGTTGCTAAATGCAGGTGACTGCTAAGACATGCTCAGCTGTACATGGTGAGGTCGACAAAAGAAATCATTTAGTAATGTATCAAGTGTATCACAGTGTACACGTAACCTCCAAGTTTCGCGCATGCGCCCTTGGCAAAGATCAGTCTGATGATCTATCCGAATCAAATATTAGCCAGTCAACAGAGCCAGTCAACAGGATCTGAGTAACTTCTATTTTGAATTGCTTCCTAATACAACCCGGAATTTCTTATATTATCTGATTAAAACTAAGAACAATAGTTTAAATGACTTGAACTTTGGGAATGGCCGGTATTGATAACTGATTGCATTGAACGGGGGAATTTTGGAACAAAATAAATGTATTTAAAATGTCATAAAAACGAAAAGACGTGAAGAAGCTGTTGTATATAAAATAAAATTTATATTGTAATGAATAGCTTTGTGATTAGCTCTGATATCAGCGTATGATGTAGACAAAGAGTATATCAAACTAAATTGCGCATTTTTAAAATACCGTCGGAAAAAAGTGGGTTCTTATAGCTCGAGGACTAGTTACAAGCAACCCAAGTCTACTATCACAGGGTGGGTATACCACGTGACTTTTAGGATGTCGTGCCCACACAAAGTCACTGGGTGATTGAATCAGATGCAGTCAAGTATTTTTCAATCATTGTTTTATGGATACATAATTTACAAAATGATCTTAATTTAAGGAAATGTCAAATTCTTTACCTCATCAGGAAACAACAGCGTTAAATTCAACACAAAAGAACATTTTCTTTTTGGCTATTAAGGCGACTACAGATTTGCTTTTTCATGGCGATGGCAGAAATATAAAGGTATAACTCCAGTTGCTCTGTCTCATAATAATCATCAAGTACCTATCAAATCCGATGAACTTTAGCTCCTGTTATTCTATGTGTTTCCAGGCTACATTGTAAAGTAGCTGGGGAAGTTGATGAACTTAGCTCCTGTTATTCTATGTGTTTCCAGGCTACATTGTAAAGTAGCTGGGGAAGTTGATGAACTTTAGCTCATGTTATTCTATGTGTTTCCAGGCTACATTGTAAAGTAGCTGGGGAAGTTGATGAACTTTACCTCCTGTTATTCTATGTGTTTCCAGGCTACATTGTAAAGTAGCTGGGGAAGTTGATGAACTTTAGCTCCTGTTATTCTATATGTTTCCAGGCTACATTGTAAAGTAGCTGGGGAAGTTGATGAACTTTAGCTCCTGTTATTCTATGTGTTTCCAGGCTACATTGTAAAGTAGCTGGGGAAGTTGGCTCCATTACACCAAGGTATCTTGTATTTATTTGCTGGCGACGCAAATGGGAGTTTGGCGCATTGGTGAATCTGGTTTGAACACTCCTCAACCCAAGACTCCTGCTATTGATATTCCCTATGCGTTCACCACTTATATTCACTTCGTTTCTTTTACGATTTGTGGTGTCTTTTTTATCTGATAACAAATTGAAAATAATGGACCTCATCTGTTTTGCACCAATAAAAAAGGCGGCACCCATTTTGAAAATTTCGGTTGAGGTGTGGAGGCAGAACATAGGTAAACTGACCCTTTCAAACTAGCTCAGGTACTAATGCTTAGGATAATTGGGCGGGGTCACGGATTCGTTCGTTGGATAGGCGTTCATTTTGAGACATTTCAAAATTTAGTAAAAGTCGTTTCCCTATATTTCATTTAGTTAAGTTGTAAGTTTGTGGTATGTCATTGGGAAACAAATTAAGGCGAGACCTGTCTACATTTAACTGTCAATTGCTTAAGTTAAAAGGACATCCAACTGACTCTTATATTTACGATCTAAGTTCAAACGAAACAAGAAAAATTTGATGCAAGGCATCAAAGTCGGCGGGAGAAGGATTTTCATGTAATTACAACAATGTAATCACACTGCTCTGACGAAATCTGAATGACTGAGATTATTACGTTCTATTACTACAAAAATCAGAACATACACAGTGAAACAGTCAACATCCCGATAGTACGGGCTTCTGTCGTTTTCAAAAATCGTCACATGAAAAAAATCAAAGCACTGAAAGGGCTGCAAGCCAGCGGAGCGTGAACATAATCGAAATAAAACAAACACATAATGTTCAATGTAACAGGAATTCCTGTTTTGTGTCAGTTATAAAGATTTATAATAACTAAACAGAATGAAGAAACTCCTATAGAAGACATGTTATGTGCTTGCAACATTGTAGGTTGCCTATGTTGAATGACATATAGATATGTGATATAAGTTAAATTGCAGTAAAATTTTCACTGTAAATAAACAAAAAAAAAACAACAAAAAAGAAGCTGTGTTTGGACAATACATATGCCCCGTTAGCGAAGTTTGTCATGATACAAATTTAAAATGATAGCACAGTGTTAAAACAGCAAGAAATCACAAGTTAGTTCTAAATAATGGAAAAAAGAACAACTTTCTTGTGCCAGAACCTGAGCATAAAAAGAATTTTACATGAAAATCAATTAATGTAACATATTTATAATCTAAGATTATAATGCACAGATTATTCATGACAAAATTTGGAAAGTTACAGAATTTTATGTAATTAATGCTTAGGCATTATTACAAACACTGATGATGCAAGTATTTGGAGGGTGGGCATTTATTAGAGGCACATAATTGAAATTGAGAAATATCCAACATGCTAAAACAGATAAACCATTTCTCTAAGTACAAAATGGGAAGATAACCTCAGAAATAAGGTAGCTGGAGTTATTTAACTTGTCAGGGTCATGACCTGAGCACTGTTAAGTAAGTGTGTTAAATTCATTTTACTGTTCTTTGCAGACAATGAGAAATATCCAACTTTCAGAAACAGGTTAACCATTTATCTCTTAGTATAAAATGGGGAGATAACCCCAGGAATAAGCTAGCCAGAAATATGTAACTTGTAAGCGTCATAAACTATGCACTGTTAAGTGAGTGTTAGAACTTTCATGCCAATGCCCTTAGTAGAAATTGAGAAATATCCAACTTGCCGAAACAGGTTAACCATTTATCTCCAAGTACAAAACGGGGAGATAATCCCAGAAAAAAAGGTACACAGAGTTATGTTTCTTGCCAATGCTCTTTGTAGAAATTGAGGGGGGATTGCATAAAAATACCAATAACTCAGATACAACAATCATTGAAAATTATCCAATTCAATAGTTGCTAGAAATGGGAATATTCAACAAAATAAAACTGGTCAAAATATTGACAAAAGTAATTTTTGGGGAACTGTTTAAATAAACGAGAAAGGGGACATTAAAAGCAATTGAACAAGACAAATAAAAAAACATTACAGGATACATGTATGTTTGATCGAGCAATACCAGGATCAAAATACATCACTGCCCAGAATGCCTAGCCCTGGGTTTATGCAACTCAATATTTACACAAGTACCAATTTTGATGATAATTTTATATTCATGCTTTATAGCAACACATCACAACTTAAAGCAATGCCATTAGCCTTATAAATGTCATTTAGTAAATGAAAGAGGCACAACAAATTTTTTGTGTTAGTCATATAGTATGGAAATTGTTGGGTTAGCAAAATTGTATTCATTTCATATTATTATAGCTTATTTCTATACCTTGTACTATGTCTCTTGATAATTTCCACTTTCAACGTAAATATACAGGGACCCCGTGAAAGGCTATTTGATATTGGTTTCATGTTTAACAATGTGTCAGAGGGAGCCAGAGTTATGTTAATGTAACCATATTTTAAGGAAGTGTCCAACCTTATAAATCAGATAAAGGGGCTCTTTATATTCATTTCATTAGCTAAAGCCTTTAACAGACACCCTTTCCCCACTGTTATCTGTCAACTCTATTTAGACCTTTTAAATGCATGCACTACACTCTTTGAATCTTGACCAGGAAGTACATGTGCCTAAAAGATCTAAACATTAACAGACTCTGATTAGCCAAACTGATATGCATGTTAATATGGTCTAACCTTGTCATACATGGAATAAAAGCTGCATGGAAAGAGTAGACAAAAACATGGAATACTTGAGTTTTGCACAGAAAATCCATTTCTAACTTCAACCCTTAACTCTATATATACACCTTTATGGCATAGGCAAACAGTGTAGATCTAGGTCACCCTGCATCTCTTTGCTGTTTAGTCAGAATTTGCACTATTCACTTTCAGATTCATAAAGTTATTTCTGAACAAGACATGACCAATGTAGATCTGACCAGATGGCACAAATGTTCAGTCTGATCTGGATCTACACTAGAAACACATGCAATTAAAGGCACATTTATATAGCAGAAAGGTGCTCTTGGTCAATAATTTTTAGTTTTGCCCCTAAGAATGACATGAACAATCTTTCTTAGTGAATATTATCATCTTCAACTAAAATTTTAGAAATTACTCTACATGTACATCATAAAGCTATTACAGTTACTATAACTAAGTTAATGCATATAATATATATAATTATGCCTAGTTTGTCATCAGAAATATTAATAAATCTATGTTCTTTCAATGCCATTTAGTTAACAAATTATTTTATTAGAAGATAGCATTTAGGGATTTCAAAAGATGCAGATTCTTGCATTTTGATGCAAGCATATTTGAATTTTTTCACTTTTGACCCCCTGGGAAAGTTTTTTATGTTCTTTTAAATATGTTTTTTATTCACAAATTTATCACATCTAATGAGCCAGCGACTGTTCTTTGCTCGTGAAAAGTCTCTTCTGAGGTGCAGGGATTTCGGATTTCAATAGCTTTTGAAAACCAGGGGTTGTTTGTCCCTGTTGAGAGTTTTTAAGGGGTCATAATCAAAAATTTGCAAGTAACTGCCAGTGTGATACAGAACTTTGTTTACCAAAGTGCTTGAAGTGTCTATCTTTAGTAAGACTACATCCTCACCAGAAAATGTAAACAATAATCAGATGTTTTTCCATGCAGCTGGTTTTATACAAATCATTATATGCAAAATATGCCAAACTGTTTTAATAAAGTTGATTGGACATTTATGCATACAATGACTGCACATATGCAATATTTGAGATAGTTTTAAACAGTTAAAACCCTTATGCCATGACCTTTCGAAATCACTGTAATAATTTTTTTGTCCATGTCTGTGTTTATTTGTAATCTTTTCAGGATTTCACGTACTATCTGTCATGTTAATTCCACTTCCGAAAAACTCATTTTGCATCATATTCATAACTTTCACAATTTAAATTCGCACAAAACATTAGAAATTTATTCTAACGAAAGTGTTCAATATTTTTGGGAAACACAATCAAAGGGAGATCACCGGAGTTGTGTGTAGTTTGGGCTAAACGCCGTCTGTGTTACGTAACACTGTCAAACCCGTAAAACAATCGAGGCGGTATATAACAAACATTATCAAACAGACCATTGCACGATTAAAAAAGCAACGTACCATAATTTTACAGTATAATTACGTTTTGTCCCAAAAAAAAAACAATCTCACCAATTATGTGCCACAAGATCACACACAGGTATAAACACAGTGCAAAGGTCAACATCCCTAACCGATTATATGGAAACTACGTCTTGCAATGTACAATTAAAACAAAGGATGACCAGTATCGCAATTGTACATTTGTTCACACCTTTGTTTCCGAACAAAGCTTTCACGAATTATGTTCCACAACTTCCAACAGGTAAATCTACAGTGCAACAGTCAACATCCCTGACCGATTATACGGAAGGACCGGCTACCGTTGTTTTCAAAAAATAGTCACGTGCTCAGGAGAACTTATTATTTTAAAATTTAAGAAAAATAAAAAAAAAATCCTACAAAGCGATGTCAATCAGTTCCTATGATACAATTCGTTAACCATTTGTTAATACGTTTTTTGCACAACAACTCTCATTAATATATATATCAAAACAAAAATAGAAACATTTCTGAAATTATGCTATTATCCCCACAAAAATAGTCACGTGCTCAGGAGAACTTATTATTTGAAAATTTTTAAAAATTCAAAGAAATCCTACAAAGCGATGTCAACCAGTTCCAATGGTGCAATTCGTTAACAATTTGTGAATACTTTTTTTTTGCAAAACATCTCTCATTAATATAAATCTGAACAAAAATACAAACATTTCTGATATTATGCTGGTATCCTTCCATATTAAATTCTCAAAGTAAGCACAAATATAGTCGGCGGCTCATTGCCGCCGACTAATAATGTCCACTGCTTAGTAGTTGATTGAGATATACTTTGCCAGACCTGGGCGCGAGACTGTGAATAAGTCACACACACAATTTTAATGCAGTAATGTTAATACGTCAGACAGATAAATGCTATTTTAGAAGAGCATAAACATGTATGCTGATTTCAGCCTTTGAAGGAAGAAATGTTATATAATGGCGCAAAAAATATAAATAGGATCTTAGGCAGGGATTTAACAGCGCCCTCTAGATAAACTCTCGTCAAAAATATTTATAATTAGTTTGAAAGTAAATGATTTTCAAACATTGCATTATTTTAAATACTTTTGAGTGGTTGATAGTTACTGTGCAACACATAAAACAATCATTTCCTTTTCAGAAGGAATCACTTGCAGTAATTATTGCAACCCCGTTAAGTTACTAAAATCGATATTGGAAAGAAACACTCTCTGTTTCTTTTTGAAACAACCCTCATAAGTAAAACGTAATCAGCATATATCTTCGCATCCATCCCAAACAGATAGTGAGGCACCTATTTCCGCATAGCATGCTATCGGCATAATATCAGTATTTCCTCATAACATTATGCTAATTGACAATAAATCGCAGATAACGTAATCAACGTATTCCATTCCATCACTTCGACGGAAACACTTGAATTAATCAGGGAAGTGTTTGACTATAAATAAAGCCGTACGCCGGCATCCATATTCTGCTTCACCAAGACGTTCACAAGATGTCGGTGGTAGTTTACGCTCTCTGCTCCTTGCTGATAATCAGTCAGGCGCTCTCAGGCGTCAGGGGCATCACTAACGCAGAGTTCTTTGAACAGCTGAAAGACTACATAACTGGTAAGTGTTTTAAACGTTTCATTTGCAAAACAAAAGAACAAGAATAACGTTTTAAGTAATGTCTAGCTCGGTTACATAAAATATTTTATGTAGTTTATTTCCTTTATTTGAGTGTGAATCCAGTGTTACATTTTGTGTCTTTAAGGATTCAGAGTGATGTCATTTCAGTCGCTTTCTCCTTATTACTAAACAAATTTTCAAATGATGCGTCAAAGACAGTGGTCTTTCTTTAAAATAATTTGCGTCAATTATTATCTCACAGAAAAAGACTACGTGAAGAAAGAAAACATGACATAAAGATGACCCGTTAGAAAAACTTGCACGGCGTTCATTCATTGGTTTCCGGGGCCCAAGATCACAAAACTAAATCAGGAGACCAGTCTTAAATCTCAAGCATCACATTGGCATAAATGGCGTTCGTTCGCTTTGTCAGCCTATCAGGTGATAGAGATTTGAGACTGGTCTACAATACCAGTTTTATGATCTTGGGCCTAGTATACATTCAGTCCGAAATTCAATTTACAATTTGTTTAGTAACAACCGTTAGTATCAGTACCACAGATTGAAAAAAAAAACAACTTGTTATTAGTTTTATCGCCGATGCCGAGATTTAAATTTAAAAAATACAGCTGCATTATAATATTACTCTATCTAAACCAGTGTCTTATGGAGATTTGATTTAAAAATAAAGGCTATAGATCTATTATTTTCTATCTGTAAATCAAAGTGAAAGGTTACCAACATGATATTCTTCAACAAAATTGATTATTCGAATTCGCTTTTAGATTTTGAGATTTATAATGGCGACACTTCGAGTGGCATAAATTTCGGCGGAAGTGACGTCATTGAGTTACCCGGTGGACCAGATGACGAAATCGATCTTGTGTATCTTTTCAGAAAGATTGGCTTTACGCTGACCGAAGGTTATATATTTTACTTATAGAATTGTTATTTTGTTTTATTTCATACATTTCACTAGATTTTTTTACGTTTTACTGTTGTTTACAAACAATAGTATTTATTATATATTTTTTCCAAACAAACTAGAAAATATTATAGTACGACCCATCTGAGTATCATTATAAACTAAGTGTCTTATTGCCCCTACTTTATGGATTGGTAATTTTCCGTGCCTAATGGTTCATGTAATTGTCAAGTCATTACTATAATTTAAATTATCCAGTAGTTTAACTGTGTAGGTATGCAGTAGTTTAACTGTGTAGGCACGCATTGCCCATTACGCTAATTATTGAGCTAACTGGGACAACACCCAACCCTCTACCACCGCCAACCCCACCCCCCCCCCCCCAAAAAAAAAAAAAAGTTGAACAGATAACCCCGAAAAACGTAATCATCACTGCATGATACTGAAAACCGCTTTTTTACTGAACAGAACTTAAGTAAAACCTTCAATGTCATAAAATATTAGACGATCTCTTGTTTTGGAAATCAGAGAACATTAAATTAAATATTAGTTTGATGTTTTATTGTGTCTGAATATTACTTTTAGAAACATCCGCTTTGAAGCCGTACGCAAGTGACGTAGCTACTCCAGTGAAAGAAAACCTTCTGGGAGGCTGCAGCTGTCGGAGTTTGAAGTGTAACTGCTGCGCTTCAAAAACGTTCTCTGTCAATTTGATTTTCAAATCAATAAGAACAACACTCAGTGGTAAGTACGTACCAATAAACAACAAATGATATTGCCTCTCCCTGGGGGCGAACCCGCACCGTCACGGCGACAGCGCCTAGCCCTTCAATTCCGACAACGCAACTAATTGAATTATTCGGGACAACCTTAAGAAAGGTTGATCGGATAGCCCTGATATACCTTACCGTCACTGCATGACATAGACAACGGGTTATTTTACTGATAACAGTACTGACAAGTGCTAACAATAGCCGGACTCGACAAAATGAATGTAGATCTACGTTTTTTCCTGTTGATTAAGTTTGAATAACTGTGATATGTTTTGATGAATTTAAAAATTATCCTGTCGTGGCTGTAAGCTTGCTTCATCAGTTGTTCGAAAAGACAACATCAATTTAATGACTGAACTGTTATTTAAAGAGCCCCCTAACATAAAACGATTGGGATTTTTTTCCTGTATTCAATTTATGAAAGGAGATCCGAACTCCCTTTGAGAGTGTTCCAATGTATCCTGGAAGGACAAGAGCGCCCAAACAACTGTTGCTATAGCCTAACCATCGGGGGAAATGGGAAGCGCCTAGGAAATTGTCGGTATAATCAATCTATCCTGCGGGATCCGGAGACACTTGAAAATTGTTTAGGACTGTAATCAACTAAAGACATCTGGAGCGACTATAAATCTGTTCGTATAATAAATTTATGAGTGGAATATCAGTTCTAAACAGTTGGTAAAATAACATTATCCTCAGAATCAATTCTTCTTAGAATGTTGCGAGTTAAACGTCAATTCACAAACAAGTATAGTTTTTGACTTTTTATTACTGCAGGGTGTGTCAACGTTGAGTACATGAAAGAAAACAAGGGCTTTATGGTGACCATCACCCTCAACGGTCATCAGGTTTATAGTAAAGAAGTATCGCGTAAGTTTCATACGAGAATAAGGTCAAAACATCTTAACATGTCAATGAACTTATTACTTTTTATAATAGCACTTTATGTCTTACATGTTCCACTGCAAATAACTGACCAATCTAGATTATATATGTATAATATTATTTTTATTACGTACCTTAAAGAAAGCTCGAGCCCCTTAATTCCGTCCACGTGTTGTCATCTCCATTGTTAGAATGCAAATCGATCGAAACGAGTTACATCTAGTTTGGTTGAAAAAGTTGAAAAAAACACAGACTTTAAAATGGCCATTTGGTACAGAAAAGAGGGAGCCTTAATTTATAATACGAACCGCTTTCTCAAATAAGACACCTCAAACAGTTAAAGAATATTCAAAACAAAAGAACACGATTTATGACGTAGGACATCTATATCTCGCAAAGTTGGAAATAAATATTTCAGTTTTTGAAAATTACTGTTTTAGTTCGGAACCCGCCAGCAATGTGTTATGGCATTCCTGGATTACAGGGCTTTGCCAGAGTCTGCTTGCAGTTCTACGACGTAGACCTTGGACGTATAAGAGCCTGCGCGAAATTGGCCGGTGTGATTGACTTAAAGGTGCGTATCATTTTATTTCATTTGATCTTTGCAAACTACTTTACTACAACAGTCTCTTTTGAGATTAATCGGGGTTTTTTTAATTGTTACGAAATCTCATTAACGTTTTATGTTTAAAGCCTTTATCATCCTTCTTCCATAACCACAACACACCAAAAATCATTATTAAACAAAATTAAATAAAAAAAAAATAAGAATGCAGAAGTAACACAGTTAAAGATTGTCATCATATTATGACACCATTGCCCAAGGTAATAAAACTGAGCACGGAAACCATTCGACCAGTCACCATTTCAGCCAATCAGATGCTTGAGATTTAAGACTGTTTTTTACGGGCTGCAGCCCAGTGAATTGTATTAAGAACATTTCTGACTAATTATAACTAATTGTTATATAGCCGTTTTATATATTGCCATTCTATTATGTATACATGTTCTTTAAAAACAGATCAAGACATTTAGTGTCAGTTTGGGGCTGGGATGCTTTAGTATTCCCATCATGGAAGATGACTCAAGTCGAGAAGAAGCATCAATGATGTTCCATGAAGGCCAAGATCCGGACAGCAAGATTGCGCATGTCCTGTTCAGGCACGTGCAATATCTCGAGATCAAAGAATCTTCGCCGTAGAACGACAAGACTGGGACTACTGAACGC
Source organism: Corbicula japonica (assembly GCA_038501625.1). Lineage (NCBI taxonomy): Eukaryota > Metazoa > Mollusca > Bivalvia > Venerida > Cyrenidae > Corbicula > Corbicula japonica. Next base: position 3,595,216 of record JAZAYU010000050.1, read on the forward strand.
AGTGCGGAGCATGATTGAATGCCGGATGAAATAGATGCTGAACAAGATGTTAATAAACTGTTTTAACTATTTATAAACAAAATAGAGGAGAAAAAAACATTTTCGTTTGCAAATGAAGGGTCTTAGAACTCTGATGTTGTTAAATGTAGTATTAATTTTAAGTTTTAAATTTTAATTTTAAACTTTACATTGAAGTAACGTGGGACAACAAATATATATCTATATTTGTTGTCCCACGTAACGTATATAGATGCGAAAGAAATCTATCATGTATCTGTATAGTAGCATATAGTTTTGTAATAATACCATTAATGAGTTAAGCATAGTACAGAGGTAATGTGGAATATTTCTTGTAACTTTTTATTTTCGTAAAACAATACCAAATCAAAATATAATAGTTCATAGTAAGTTTGTTAGTGTTCTGTTCTTGTTTTTAGCTTGTTAGTGTACAGTCTCAATTTTTTTTAATAAGACAGTATTACCAGGTAAGGTATGAATAAGTTCTAAATTGATCTAAAGAACATTTTTTTTATTTTTATAACATACAGTTTTAGTGCCTTTATATAGAAAGGTCAAAATAATAATAATACATGAAATAGAACCAGAACAGAATTCTCAACAAACACAATATATGCATTTCAAAATGAATGACTACCTTTAAATGTTCTCTGTTCTATCACTGTGGAAACATTCTATTTTTCGTGGACATCATTTTCGCATATTTTGTGCATGGGGAAGTGCGCATAATTAAACCCCAGAAAATTTAAGCCTTTAGTTATCAATCATGAAACTTACAAATTCTTGAATTTATGCCGGAATGAAAAATGGCATTCATTTTTCTACGCGCAAAAATTTGTCCTCACAAAATCAAACGCTATTACAAAAATGTAATTGCTTTATGAGCTATTCTAATTTTATCCAAATAGCCCCTTATTGAAAAAAATATGTTATTATATAGCAGAAAGCTAGTTGTTTCTCCATATAAGTTAATAAATTCTTCAAATGAAAGAAAATGACCACTTACCTTCATAAAGTCATCAATAAAAAGAATACCCTTATTTACAAATCTAATATCAAATATCGTTTTTTTCCTTCTATCCTAATATTGCTATTATGCCAAACCAATTGTTAGGTTTGATTTTATTTGATAATAAAGAATAGGCTTGAAATACTTGATTCAAAAAATAATTTTTGACCAATCTGACTTGCTGTGAAGTGTATATACTTCCAAATTTGTTGTAATTTGTAAATAGTGGACATGTTCCTTTAACAAATTCAAAATATTAAGTATTCATCTTACTTTCTCTCCTTAATCAGGTAAGTTTAATAGCATTCATGAAGTTTTCTTAATTTATAAATCTTATACCACCCCTTTTCATACTTCTGTTTAATAATATTCCTTTTTATTTTATCTGGTCCAGAACTCCAAAGGTATTTGTAAAACAGGTTATGAATAGTTTTCACAATATTAGTACTTGGATTTGGAAGACGTATGATGAGATGATTTAATTAAGCAAGAGTCAAAGTATTAACCACCACATTTTTTTCCAATGGGTGTTATTATTCGTTTAGACCAGGAAGCTAATAGTCTTAATCTCCTTAATTTTTAATGAATAATTAATGTCCACCATTGTATTTAAATTAGCAGAAAATATTACCCCTAATAGCTTAGTTTTTCGTTTCCCAGTTTAATTCCAAATTTGGACATAAATGTGCCTTTTTGAGATCCAATCTCCAAATTGTCTTTGTTTTATCCACATTTACCTGAAGTCCGGAAATGCTATCATAGAATTTTAAAATTTTCATAGCATTTAAAATTGATTTTTCGGTGCCATCCAATAGTAAAGAAGTGTCATCTGCATATTGCGATATGAGAATTCTTGATTATTTATTTTCATACCAGTTATATTGTTTCCATTTTTTATAAGCAAAGATAATATCTTAGCGCACAGAATGAACGGGTAAGGGGACAGAGGATCACCTTGACGACAACCACGGTGTAAATAAAACCAAACAGGTGACCATTAATAGTTATTCAAGACTGAATGTTTTTGTAAAAAATTTATTTATCTATCTCTTAAATTGTTCATCGAAATTAAAATACTCTAAAACCTTACTCATTATTAATGTAAAACATCACATCATATATAAGGCGTATATTCTCCCTTATAAATCTTCCTGAAATAAACCCATAAATCTTCCTGAAATAAACCCATTTTGGTCCTCGTTTATAATTTTACTTAATACCATTTTCAATCTATTTGCTATACTTGCTGAAGCTATTTTATATGAAACATTAAGAAGTGAAATGGGCCGCCAGTTTTTTAAAATACACTCTTACCACTCCTAAAACCAAAGTTGATTGACCGGACAAAAAATGGCCAATATCTGACCGGAAAAAAATATAAAAAGCTGCTGTGAAACCAGAGTTCCCTGGTGATGAAAAATTTGACATAATCTTCAAGCTTTAAAGCATTTCCTCATATGTTAATCCCCCTTCGAGTGATTCTTTTTCTATTTCAGAGAGTTTTTTTAAAATTAGTATTATCAAACAAAGTGTTGAGGTTGGTTCCATTACTTATCTGTATGAATATACATTTTTGTAATGTTTTTCAGTCTGTTTAATCATATTTTATTGCTTATAATAATACATGTAGTTCTCTAGTACAGTAGTAGTTTTAGTTAACATTGAAAATTTTGGAACAATTAATTTGTTTTACAGAATATTACAATAGATAAGCAAATGGGTTGGGCTACAAGTTTTTCCAACATTAGCAGACAGCCCTTCCCTTTGTGTCACTATTAATATCAAACAAAAATGGTACAACATTATCATTATTCAAACATATTCAAATTTTGCCTAGAGTTAATGACATGAACAGAAATGGATGTTTTATGATTAAGGGAAATTTAACAATTCGTAACATTATAAAAACAAAAAGCAAACTTAAGAAAAACGTAATTTTAGATTTAAAAGAAGAGAATGAAAAAAAAAGAAAGAGATTTGATGCGCCATCACAAGCCAAGCCGACGACCCCACACCCCCACACTCCAACCCTGCAACTGCCCTAAATAATAATCAAAGATTCACAAAGGACAATGATTTTGGTTCTAATGTATTAAATGTCGATTAATTTTGCTGATAAAGCGTTTAGTAGCTTTAATGTATTTTTGTACTTGTTCCGTTATAAAGATAGTATCGATTGAGGAAGAAAATGTTGGTAAATTGATATTAGTATCGTTGAGCGACGATATGGAAACAAAATAATCATTTAACGTATTTGCTTTGTCAAAGTCAGAAACAGAATAGCTGTTGTCAGGGTTCAAAGTGGCGGTATTGTTTCGTAATTACAATTTTCTTTCATAAGCATTCTCACCAGTTTCCAATACTGCTTAGGATTCGTGTTATTAGTTTCACTAATTTTAAATTCTATATTGGTGTTCAACGCCTCTCTCGCGAATTTTTTCATATTATTAACTCTATTTCGGATTTGTTTATACGTGCACCAGTCCGACGATTTTCCAGTTTGAATAGCAATTTGTTTTTGTCGGTCGCGTTTACGAGACATGTTTCTAATTGTAGAAATATACCAAGGTTTATCGTTTGGACGAATAGTTACCATCTTTGACGGAATACATTAATGAATCAATTCTAAGAATTTTGATTGGAACCTATCACAGGCTGTATCAATGCTGTTTTCAGAAAGAAATGACCAATCAATAGAATGAATTAAATTATTCAGAGATTTATAATCTGCATGTTTGTAATACCAGACCCGTCTTTTATAAGAAGAGATAGGTCTTACCTCGGCCTGTAAATGAACGAAAGTACCATAGTGATCACTAATATCGCTGGACGTATTTATCACACCTGAGTCTAGAGGAGTAATACAGTTTGAAATAATAATCGGATCTAGGAGGGTTCTAGAAGTACTCGTTACCCTGTTAGGTTCATTTATAACATTAATTAGATAAGTTAGGTGTAATATGTCCTTTAATTTGTGATTGTTTGGGTTTAATTGATCCTCATTTATATTACCTAGGCAGATAACATTATTACATAAATCAACAGCTTTCTCTAAGCAAATATAAGTTCTTTCCCAAAAATCTGTAGTAGAATTAGGTGGACGGTAAATAGTGCAGACAAGGTAAGTTTTATTAAGATCTTTTATTTCTATCCATACGGATTCTGGTAAGTAGTTTTCCAGTTCAATAATTCGTTTTGGCCTCAGCTTCGAAGAGACATAGACCAAAAACCCACCCGAATGAGCATATTGTCTTTACGAAACATTGTATCGAAACTATCTAATTGTAGATATTCGTCACTTATATTTTGCGATAAGTGCGTTTCTGTTAAGCATAATACGTCAAAGTCAAGAAAGTTATCTTTTATGTAATCGAGTTTGTTTCTGATGCTTCTAATATTTTGGTGTAGTATAGATAAACATTTAGTGTCAGCATTTGTTGGACCCGGATTCTGCTCTATATCACCACACAAAATCAGAAGGATAGGGACTATCAATATATATTTTGTGTGTGTGTGTATAGAGCAGATACCAGAGAGACAACAGAAAACGCGCGCAATATCGTCGGATTTTGCAGTAAACTTTAGATTGTACTTGACGTATAACATCGTGATCATAATGTTAATTATATTTGAGTAAATATTTATAAATGTAGCCGTTCGCTTCCAAACACTGTGTAAAAAATACAGAAAGTTATGTAACTTTTCTACAGCAAAGAAACGATACGTTATGCGCTCTAATATACCAATACACTGTCCGTTGTTGAATAACCCAATGCTCGCTCTCCATAAAGACAAGTCATTACCCATTAGGTAAGAGAAATATTACTATTCTCGTAAAGAGCGACCAGAGGGCCAACATAGAAAGAACAAAAGCAGGGATCCGGACAAGAAGATTCGAGCGGCGACGGCAAGGCGCAGATAAAGACCCATCAAAGGATATTAAACAAATCATGGTTTTCCAAAGATTTTTCCTAATTATCCCTGCAAAATGGTAATTAATAATTAAAAAGTTCCATTATGATTGCTAAGTTATGTTCGGTATCGACCAGTGAAGTAAATGCCCATGGTCAATCATTTATATGACAATGAAATTTCAAAAAGCAAACATTAAAAAAGAAACAGATAACAGAAAAAAATAGCAAAAAAAGAAACAGATAACAGAAAAAAATCACAAAATAAATCAGGAAATAGATTTACAACAGTTCAAGAATCCCAGATCGCTGAGCAGAACGGTTAGATCAGTACGTAGCGAGGATATTTTGCAATGAAAAAAGAGGTTGAGTGATCACATTAGTCAAACGATTTACAGTTTTCCAAAAAAAGTTAAATATGCTGTGAAAAGACCAATATTGCGTATAAACGTGATGACGTTCGGGACAACATATTAGAAGATAACATTATACAAAACATCAAAATAATACATGATAAAACAGTAACATGAATGACAATTTACTACACGTTTTCAATAATAAGACAGTCACGTGACAGGTAAGTAAAACTAGTTATCAGCATTGTGCAAAAGATATTGCAATGTTTATATCTTTATCTATCGTTAATACAAGTCTGTTACTGGATAAAGCATTTAAAATAATTATTTTCTGCATTATTTTATTTAAGACGTTTATTTTATAACAACGGATCATCACGAGACTGTCCAGGTATCCAAAATCAAACATAATACAACAACAGTTGACAATAATTCATCAAGTGTCTTTTAAGATCCTACAAATAAAACTCTGAACAATATTTTACAGTGAATAGCTTACTGCTCATATTACACACCGGCTCTTTTGTTTGCCGTAGGTTGATAATTTTGAGAATTACCTGCGGTAACAAAAGAATTCACGAGACCAGGTTGTTTCTTGCACGTGAACGGGTTGTTCTCCGAAAAGAAATACCCGTCCACGTGCATGGAACAACCTAGTCTCGTGCGTATATTTAAAAGTATTAAAACAATACAAAAAAGATGCACACCATTTTTAAGCACTAGAACAAATGAAGTAAAATTAAAACACCCCTTCTTATATTATTTTCTTTTTATAACCCAATTTAGATACACTTACATTACCATATATATTGATAAAAAATGTTGATTAAACATGCATTTCTTTTAGTAGCTTATTGTCATTATGTATACGCAAATTTCAATAAGTATAAATCGTAGAAAAATGCATATACATTTATGACAATATTCTCATTCAGGGAAAAAGCCGAGATTTTAAGATCCTTTTCAAATATCGTTTAGTCTTATTCAAACATCATGTATATATTGAAGTGAATTCAAAGTTGTAAAACACATTTTTCTTGTTAATTTTCTAGCACTTGTGCGCTTTATTTTCGTCGCTTGACAGAGGAGAAAACTTGAAATATGACACTTGGCTTTTTTTCTTTATACACTACTCAAAAGTTGCTAAGCACCAATAATATTTTTGTACATGTCATCTGGCGTATGCCGGTTATAAGTTTTATTTTTTTTAAATTTATTTTATCTGATTAATGACTGATTTGACTAATGTTTGTTGTAATGTGTTTACGGGGTTTATTTTGAATCGGAAATGGATATCGGGGATGTGCAAAAATCAATGTTATTGCATATAATGAAGACATTCCCTTAAAAGACTGCCCTTAAGGAATGTTGTGCAACTGCGCACATGATTTTACAAAATTCTGCATCTTTTGTCAATAGACAAATGGAAAACCAATTAGTTCTTATTATTATAAGTTGTAGGCCTTGTCAAAGGCTTGAAAAAAGCATTTTAGTGCATATTCTTGGGTAGTTTTGAAGTATACAGTTTAAAATATTTTACCGCAGCACATTTTAACTGAATGTACGAGTGATCGAATGAATGAGTGCGTGAATTGTTCAATTTCCGCATGAATATGACTAAAATACTGTTGAAACAGGATGTTAAACCCAACAAAAATATGGTACGTAAAGAATGACGCTAACCGGTATGTATTTTGTGTCACAAATATTCGGCTGCTCAACTCTTCAAACAAATCCTATGCTTGGGACAACTTTCATCCAAATCTTAGAACTTGTATATGTCTAAGGTGTGTAAGTCGGATATAAACCTCGTACATCGGTGTTTCTATGTAGAAAATACCTGGCCACGAGCTTCATAAAACACCTCGAGCGCTTCGCGCTCTCGGTGTTACAAGAAGCTCGTGACCAGGGGTTTCCTACACAGAAACACCTCGTATTCGGTTGATATCCTATACTGATTTCACCGTTATGAGCACGAGAAACACGTGCATCTTATAAATTTCAGTTAAAGGTACTGGCTTAGGTTACTTTATGAAGGAGATTGTTTGGACCAAAGTATTTAACAATCGATTATATACGGAATGGGATGTTAAAATAGTTCGAATTCGCGAATTACTAGATTGAAAAAAGTCGAAAGTTTAGTGAACGTAATTTTTTATATAACTAGACGGGAATTATTATATAAACCTTTTCAGCAAACAGGTAAGTGCATTTCTTTATTATGTCACTAACAATTAGGACACTGACCTATGCAAATTAACTTAGCGGTTTTAGCCAATCAAAAGCGAGGTTAGATGCCAAAACCTGTTTTGTATACATGACCATCAATGTAGTTAAATTTAGAACATGCGAAATGAAAATATAAACAAACAACTGTCAAATTTGTCAAATCTGTCAAATCGGTTACAATATTCATTGACTTAAAACTTGATGAACTAGAGTTAGATCACATACTCAGCTGGTATTGGACGACCCTCTGGAATACAATGAATGATGAACATGTCTTTAATGATCACTTTCCTGTCTGGCTCTGGCAATGATGCTGAGTCAATTATGTCACTTGGGTTTGCTGCACCTTTCAGGCCAAACACTTGGCAGCCTGCAATCCACGTGTTCCACTGTTTTCTTCAATTTCTTTGCACGAACGAGCTGTCTGGCTTCAAATGCTAGCTGCTCACGAAATTGTGTGATATTTTCTTGTACAAAAATTCCATTGCCAAAATCCTTACGGGCTTGGTACACACGTTGTCGAGCTTTTGAGTTCGTAAACTTAATTATTACTCTTCTGTCGGTACCTTGCTTCGGTTTCCCTAGTCTGTGGCACCTGTCAATGTCATCTTTTGTCAGTGGGATTTTGACTTTCGCTGCGGCTGAGATGACCTTGGTTTGAACATCCTCTGAGTTGCCCCCAGAATCACCTTTAATACAGGAGATGTTAAGGCACATTCGTCTTCCGTATTGTTCGAGTTCATCAATTTCTAATTTCTGTTTGGTCAACTCCTCCTTTAAATGATTATTTTCTGACTTAAGTAGTGTAATTTCCTGGCAAAGTTCGTGAGTTTCAGTTTTAACAAGTGCCTTAACAAGTGTTTTTATTTCATTTGTTACTTCCGATATCAAGTCCGCCTTAATCTCTTTAATAATCATGCTTCCTAATGCATGGATATCCCCGCTTGAGAGCGTATGCTCACGAACCGGCATGTTGGAGGGTTCTATAGTAGACTGCATCTCAACCTCTGTATCAGAGTTTATGGTATCAAAATAAACACTGCCGTCACTATCATGTTCGTGTTCGCTAAGCAGGGGTTTGCACTTTTTGTTGCTGGCTGACTGAGGGGAGGATTTCTCCGTCGCTGTTTACTGTTAGTACTTGGCATTTGGTTTATGACCAGAACAAAGAAACAATATGGCGCAAAAATATCTTTGCTTTTATGTTTTTTCATCAGGCAAAATTACTGTAGTTTTCAGTAAAAAAGATAATCACCGATCCAAGCACATCCCTAGCGTTATTTTAATAGTTACCACTGCAGGTATTTACTGTTCTAGACTACATCAAACAATTATATCTCGTGAGCACAAAAAAAATGTCGTCCATACTGTTTACAACCGGAACCGGAAAATAGTCTGTTTATACATCTATTCCTGAGTTTTAAGAACTTCCCCTGTATCAGTATAAAGTGAATTCATAAATTTAGATGCATAATGCCTGTTTTCAAGGTTACAAAAATAATTTAATGCTTTTCACCTTCTAATAACCATTTAGCTCTAGAGCGAATAAGAGAACCTTCTAATTTCTTTTTTTCTTAAAGTTAAGAGTTCACTTTTCTTATCTTCTAAAATAGAAAATTCCAAATCGTCATTATTTTCCAATTTGGCAATTTCATTTAGTAAGTGTTGTTCTTTGTTTTCTTCTTGCTTGAAATTGAAATTGTTTTACCTCTATTTTGCATCATAAGAGTTTCAAAGAAGAGTTGGTCATTGATTGTTAATACAATATCTTTATCACTAATTTCCCCTATGGGGCGGTTATAATTTTAAACTTCTGCAGTGTATAATTGTCTTACTTCTTTAATTACATTTTTTATTTGATTAACATATTCAATATCTTTAAGTAATGAGTGATTGAATTTCCAATATGATTTACCCCTTTGAAACTTACCTATATCAATACTAATCAAAATTTATGAATGGTCTGTTCTGTAACCTGGTAATATATTTGCCTCATCTAGGTCAGTTAAAAGATCATTAAATATGAAAAAATTCAAGCCTAGCTTTCTTAACCGGATTTTTTAAACCATGTAAATTGTTGTTTTTCCATATTTTTTCGCGCCGTGCGTTATATATTCTTTTTCAATAACAATTTCATAGACAACATCTCTTGCGTTTGGGTTGTTAAAATTCTTATAATTGAAACAATCTTTATCAGGATTTAGGACTTAATTGTAATCACCTACAATTATGCAACTGTTATTTATATTACCACTTTATTTTAAATATGTGTATAAAAGCCAGGGTCGTATCTATTTGGACCATATATGCAAATTAATGTAAACAATTTTATGTTAATCTCACAATTAATTAAAGAAAAATTTCATCTGTATCCTTTTCAATATATCAATTTAAAATCAAAGTTATAATTTATTAATACTGCCACACCCCTTGATTGACTATTGAAATTACTGAAAAAAATCCCCACTGACTTCTAATAAGGTTTTCCTCTTTATCAATAAAATGAGCATCTTGTATACAATTAATGTTGTAGTTTCTTGTTTTCAAAAACTTAAATACATCTTTTTTGTCTGTCCCATAAACCTTGAACACTCATAGGCGCTGATTTTAAATAAACTGTCATATTTTAAAATACCTATTGAACCCCATTTCGTGGTCCATCTGCACAGACACCAATATACAACCAACACAACCAGCTAAAACACCCAAGAAACCAGCCACCTCCATCAGTAATCTGAAAAACAATTAAACAATTATAGGATGCCATTTATTTGGCAGTTTGGTTGTATAAAAAGAAAGTTAAGTTAACCTTCAATTTATGTTAGAAATATTGAGCCTCTGCAGAGTTGGCAGTCATTTAACTGTATCTTTTTTCTAAAACCTGCTATTTTACTTAAATTTAAATCCATATAAACTGATTTCTTAAATGTACCTATCATATTCGTTATTTAGTTAAATTATAGAGCTACTTGCTTAAAAACCTGAATTCTGGCCCATATGAGTGAAGAGTTTTCACAGATTAATTCATAAATAAACCCGCATTTTGTTCTACTGTGTAAATATAAATGTAATTGTTTGTTGAAGCATTTTACTTTGTAAGCTGACTTAAAAAGTTGATGTACCATTTAAGTCGCTTTCTCCTCATCACTAACTAACTTTTCAAATGATGCGCCAAAGACAGTGGTCTTTCATAAAAATAATTTGCGTCAATGTTTATCTCACAGAGAAAGACTACGTGAAGAAAGGAAACATGACATAAAGATAACCCCTAGAAAAACTTGCACGGCGTTCATTCTTTGGTTTCCGGGGCCCAAGATCATAAAACTAAATCAGGAGACCAGTCTTAAATCTCAAGCATCTAATTGGCATAAATGGCGTTCGTTCGCTATGCCAGACTATCAGGTGATAGAGATTTGAGACTGGTCTACATACCAGTTTTATGATCTTGAGTAGTTAACCTCATATCTTCAGACCACAACGTACTCGGTGACCCCTTCTTTATTCTATATAAATCCGCCATCTTGGATCAATAGCTCGGGAGGGAATTTTCGGGATCTCTCAGGCGTAACGGAGTCATTTACCTGTAGATGCTCACAAAATCACGAGAGACAGAGATTCTGCAAAACTATTATCTGTCTCTCAGCGCAAGGACTACAGGTTGGTGTTTGACAAAAGAGTTCGTCGTGATCAAAACGTTTCTTATCCTTATGGATACTTATGCATAGAACAGTTCCTCGTAAACTATGTATTTTATACCTTTAATGATTAATAATTGTATTCTTATGTATTTTATAAACATCTGCATGTATTTCTGTACATAATTAATAAATTTGTCTGTATTTTCACATGGGAAGTGGACAAAGTGTATAAGACCCGAGGCAAAGGACAAAATAACCAGTACTTTGTGCAATGGAAATACTATCCGCGAAATGGATTAACGCTAGTGACTTTCAGTTATGTGTTAAACATTCATGAACCTTTATGAATTGTAACCCTTGTTTGATTAGTTGTCTTTTTTTATATAAAACTATATAGTAGATATTGAGTGTATACGTTAATGTAGACTACTGTACATATATGTAAATAAAGTATATATAAAACGTTAAACTCATGATTTGTTTTAAACTGTTGTTATGACTAAACTACCTGTATAAGTTTGCATTCCTCAACGCCGGGTCATCAAAGGTCTGATTTACACCGAGTTACAATAGCAGGAGGGCTATTATATCTACCAGTAAATAACAGATAGCGGTAATACGGTTGTATCTTTTAGAGACATTAACAAAATTTATTTAAGTCGCCCGATTAGATTAAGTATTCTGCATTCGGTTCTATTCACTAAATGAAATGAATGGCTGAATTTTAGATGATTTTATTAATAATTAAACGCTTTGAAGCTTGTTGACATATTTTCGCTAACTTATCTTTGATTAATCACGCTTCCTGCATATGAGGTAAATGAAATTGGAACTGGACACACTTAAAATAAAATGAAATCCGATTTTAAGTATAATCACACTTGAAATTATAGAATACACAAGATTGTAAAATCATTGAGGTAAGCTAATTAACATATCACATATATGTACAAAATTATAAACATGTTACACAAGTTCTATTGTTTAAACTGGTGAATAAAGTATCATCACACGTTTAAAGGTTGTTTTCGATATCTTAACTTTGATCTTCACGCACACGATGTAACTGACACCGGAGAATCAATGACCCCTGCGTTCTTTTCACCGGCCACACGTACGGTTATAATAACACGACATTCGATACGGTTATTGTAATCGTCCGTTATGATATGTATTTCATAAAATTATAAAAATAACAGAGGTTGATTAAAAAGGTATTTCGAATCTGGGTGACTCACCTTCGTAATAAATGGGGTGGAATGTAACGCGAAACCATCGACCTATACTATGTCACAATAGATGATTCATAATGAGACTAGGGTGCGACCGATGGGTTTCCGTAATGCGATGCCATCCCCATTGCTCGTGCACAGACATATGATACCCTCCCCATTGTCCGTGCGCGGTCATATGATACCCTCCCAATTGTCCGTGCGCAGTCACGTGTGTAGCTCCAGGCTCCAGGGCTCCAGGCACTCTCCCCAACGCATTGATATTAACTACAATGCATTACATATGAGACATATTCCTTTTGTTAATAACATAAAAGGGAGGCTGTGCTTTAAAGGTTGGGCCGAGCATGTCCGAACTTGTTTCCCCCTATGAGTCATCTCGGGGGTTGCGGGAGAGATACATCGTTTGTAATCGAAAAGTCATACCCGAACGAACCCGAAAAGGCAATTATCACTCCAGTTTAAACCTACATGAAATAGTCGAATTACACTTGGTTACGTGGAAAAGATCGTCGGCTCTGTAATCGATAATTTACACAGAGCCATCGGTGAGTGATCGGTGAGTTTTCCAGCCAAATTATGGAGTGAACCGATGACAACGTATTAAACACCGATTACACCTTTTGGTCACCTGTTTGCCACCGATCAACTGCTCTTGAGAAAAGATAAGTTCTGTCGGTGAAAAATAACCGATTGGGATTTTTGAACATGTTTAAAATTCTCGATCGGTGAAAATATTTTACAAATAACCGATCGACAGCCTGTCTACAACCGCTGTCAACGATCGACAACCTGTCTACAACCGATATCGCCGATGGGCCACCGATAGGCAACCGATCAACTAATACCTACCACCGTTAGAAAAAAAAGATGAGAATTAAAGCGTGGGATTTTGTCGGTTTTGATCGGTGGTTAATAGGGATTCAATCTGTGACCAATCGACTGCTGCCATCATGTCATCGTTGATGTGTTTCGGCAAACTGAAAATAGTAATCGGTTCTCATCACTGAAACATAATTTTTTAAAGAAAAGAACCGACGGCAACCTATATCACGGGATATGCAAGCTCTTAATCACCGATGCCACCGATCAAACAAAGATAACCAAATATGAAACACCGGCCATATCTGACGGAACCGGTGTTGAACCACTGATGATTAGCTAATAAACACCGATTTATCAGCGTTACGCCCGATTTAGCTCCGATTTACAAACGACAAAAACCGATAGTATTTCAGCATTTTTAATTTTTTACCGATAAAATCATCCTTATCACCGACCCATTCCCGTTTGAGTTGGTTTCGGTCTCCTACCAGCAACCTATGAAATATTTATTTAGCTGATTGAACACTTGTCCATCACCGATGGCCGGTTACACAGAAAACCTCACGCATGGCAACCGACCAAAACAGCGAGTAACTTAAAATAAAATAACATATTGGACACCGACCGTCTGTGTAACTGGGGCCTAACTGGGGTGTTATACACTGACTGGTATGTAAATATCCAATATTTATCACGTGCTTGCAAAATGCAACATTGAATGCCACCGAACACGAAAAGTTTTAAAATATTTCAGGTTCGCCACACGGTACAAACAACAAAACGAATAAATTTTTCATATATATAAAATAAATATACAGATTATATAAAAATATATTTATGTTTCTGTAAAGTTGATAGAAAAAAAATGGAGAAAGTTTTTTAACAGAAATATTTTGATAATGGCCGTAGGCCGAAACGTCAATATTAATAAAATAAGTGATATTACTACAATTTTGTGTATTTTAGGTTCGGTTTAAAAGCGTTCATGAGCAGAAATGGAAATTCATATTTCTGCTCAAAAGTCTTTAAAAATTTAAATGAAAGCAACACTTTCCGTGTTCATGGATAGCAATTTCCGTGTCCACGCATAGCAATTTCCGTGTTCACGGATAGCAATTTCCATGTTCACGAACTTGATGATGATAATTTTATATTCATGCTTTATAGCAATACATAGCAATTTCCGTGTTCACGGATAGCAATTTCCATGTTCACGAACTTGATGATGATAATTTTATATTCATGCTTTATAGCAATACATCACCATTGGCATTGCTTTAAGTTGTGATGTATTTCTATAAAGCATGATTATAAAATTATCATCATCAAGTTCAACTACTGTTAAGCAACCTGACCTGCACTCCATTGTTTGGATTGAATCAAAATTGGTACTTATGTAAATATTGAGTTGCATACACGCAGGGCTAGGCAATAATGTATTTTGATCCTGGTATTGCTTGATCAAACTTACATGTATCCTGTAATGATTTTGTATTTGTCCTGTTCAATTGCTTTTAATGTTCCCTTTCTCATTTATTTAAAAAGTTCTCCAAAAATGACATTTGTGTTAATGTTTTGACCAGTTTTATTTTGGGTGGTCTGAATATTCCCATTTCTAGCAACTATTAAATTGGATAATTTTCAATGATTGTTCTATCTGAGTTATTGTTGTTTTTATGCTCCCGGCATCAAGTGATTGAACCATCTGTCTGTCAATCCGCCCGTCCGTCCGTCCGGTTAACCTTTTCAGCAAGGTGGATATTTCTCAATTTCTACAAAGAGCATTGGCATGAAAGTTTAAACACTTACTTAACAGTTCACAGGTCATGACCCTGACAAGTTCCATAACTCTGGCTACCTTTTCTTCTGGGATTATCTCCCCTTTTTGTTCTTAGATAAATATATAAACTGTTTTTGGCAAGTTGGATATTTCTCATTTTCCGTACATAGAATTGGCATAAAAAAGTAAACACACTTCCTTAAGAGTGCATAGATCTTGACCCTTACAAATTACATTACTCTGGCTATCTTATTTCTGGTTTTATCTCCCCATTTTGTACTTGGAGATAAATGGTAAACCTGTTTTGGCAAGTTAGATATTACTTAGATCCTACAAAGAGCATTTGCATGAAAGTTTACACACTTACTTTGCTGTGCACAGATCATGACCCTTACAAGAAACACAACTCTATGTACCTTTTTTCTGGGATTATCTCGCCATTTTGTACTTGGAGATAAATGGTTAACCCGTTTCGGCAAGTTGGATATTTCTCAATTTCTACTAAGGGCATTGGGCATTGGCATTAAAGTTCTTACACTCACTTAACATTGAATAGGTTATGACGCTTACAAGTCACATAACACTGGCTATCTTATTCCCAGGGTTATCTCCCCATTTTATACTAAGATATAAATGGTTAACCTGTTTCTGCAAGTTGGATATTTCTCATTTTCTGCAAAGAACAGTAAAATTAATTTAACACACTTAACAGTGCACAGGTCATGACCCTGACAAGTTACATAACTCCAGCTACCTTATTTCTGGGGTTATCTCCCCATTTTGTACTTAGAAAAATGGTTTATCTGTTTCTCAATTTCAATCAAGTGCCTCTAATAAATGCCCACTCTCCCAATACTTGGATCATCAGTGTTTGTACTAAATGGCTAGGCATTTATTACATGAAATTCTGTCACTTTCCCAATTTTGTTGTGAATAATCTGTACTTTATAAATCTTTCCCAATTTTGTCATGAATAATCTGTACTTTATAATCTTAGATTATATGTTACATTAATTGATTTTCATGTACAATTCTTTTTATGCACAGATTCTCGCACCAGAAAGTTTTTTCCATTATTTAGAATTAACTTGTGATTTTTTGCTGTTTTAACATTGTGCTATCATTTTAATTTTTTTATTATGACAAACTTCGCTACCGCATATGTGTTGTCCAAACACAGCTTTTTGTTTGGTTTTTTTTGTTTGTTTTATTTAACAGTGAAAATTTTAACGCAATTTAACTAATATTACATATCTATATGTTATTCAACATAGGCAACCCACATTTTTGTAAGCATATAACATGACTTCCATAGGAGTTTCGTCATTCTGTTTAGTTTTAATAAATCTTTATAACTTAAATAAAACTGGAATTCCTCTTACATTGAACATAATGTGTTTGTTTTATTTCATTGTGTACAAACCGGTCACGTGATCATCATATTTACCTGTGTACTCTCGCTCAAAGTACACTGGCATTGGGACTAGTTAGCTTGATGACGTGACCGCTATTTATAGAATGCCTCTAGATCCGCTCTTACATACAGATATAAGACAGTGTTCAAAAAGTCACATTAGACTTAAAATAAGGGATATACAACTCAATATTACGGGTTATCTGATATGTTTCTAAACTAAATCGACAAAAAATACCATATTTATTCATTTTTCTAGGGTTAATTGACGTAACTACATTGCGGACTGTTTCCTCCGCGTATGAAGACAAAAATCCTGATTAGGATTGTTATGCGTTCTTATGATAGAGGTCTATGTTAGCTTGATGACGTGATCGCTATTTATAGAATGTGTTTTACTTTGACTATGTTTACGCTCCGCTGGCTTGCAGCACTTTCAGTGCTTTGATTTTTTTTCATGTGACGATTTTTTAAAACAACAGAAGCCCGTACTATCGGTCAGGGATGTTGACTGTTTCACTGCGTACATAGATATGTTTCGATTTTTGTAGTTGTAGAACGTATTAGTCTCAATCGTTCAGATTTCGTCAGAGCAGTGTGATTACGAGTGTTGTAATTACATGGAAATCCTTCTGCTGCCGACTTGATGCCTTTCATCAAAATTTTTCTTGTTCGTTTTGTTGTTTGTGCCGTGTGGCGACCATAAAAGTCTCCCCGTATATTTAATCAGCAATGTTATCAATTAAATAGCCCTATGAAGACCCGTTGAGCAAGATACTTACATGTATATCTGTGACAATATTGAGTTTCGCTCAACCAGGGGCTAGGCGGCATAAAAAGTCATGTGCACTTCCATTACTGTTCATGAACAGGCTCGATCCCGTCGAGCCTGCAATAAGTTTTAGCTCGACTATTCGAAGAATATGTCGAGCTATTCTACTCACTCTGGCGTCGGCGTCCCGCTTTGGTTAAAGTTTGCGTGCAACCTACCTATATCTTAAAAACTACTATAGCTACAGCTTTGAAACTTGGCACACTTGTTCATCATCATGTCCCGAGTGTGTATGCTAAGAACCATAACTCTAACTTTCATTTTGATCAAATTATGGCCCTTTTTCGACTTAGAATTTCAGGTTAAAGTTTGCGTGCAAGCTACTGTACAAACTCATAACTTCAATACTACTAATACTACAGCTTTGAAACTTGACAGACTTGTTCATCATCATGTCCCAAGTGTGTATGCCAAGAACCATAACTCTAACTTTCCTTTTGATCAAATTATGGCCCTTTTTCGACTTAGAATTTAAGGTTAAAGTTTGCGTGCAAGCTACTGTACAAACCCATAACTTCAATACTACTTATACTACAGCTTTGAAACTTGGCACACTTGTTCATCATCATGTCCTGAGTGTGTATGCCAAGAACCATAACTCTAACTTTCATTTTGATCAAGTAATGGCCCTTTTTCGACTTACAATTTCAGGTTAAAGTTTGCGTGCAAGCTAGTGTACAAACCCATAACTTCAATACTACTTATACTACAGCTTTGAAACTTTCAGCACTTGTTCATTATCATATCCCGAGTGGGTATGCCAAGAACTATAACTCTAACTTCCATTTTGTTTAAATTATGGCCCTTTTTCGACTTAGAATTTTAGGTTAAAGTTTGCGTGCAAGCTAGTGTACAAACCCATAACTTCAATACTATTTATACAACAGCTTTGAAACTTTCAGCACTTGTTCATTATCATATCCCGAGTGGGTATGCCAAGAACTATAACTCTAACTTCCATTTTGTTTAAATTATGGCCCTTTTTCGACTTAGAATTTTAGGTTAAAGTTTGCGTGCAAGCTAGTTTCTTTAATACTTCTTGTACTATAGCTTTGAAACTTTCAACACTTGTTTACCATCATAACCCTGATTATGTATGCTAAGAACCATAGCTCTTTCTTTAATTTTTTTTATCAAATTATGGCCCTTTTTCAACTTACAATTTCTGGTTAAAGTTTGCGTGCAAGCTAGTTACTTTCATACTTCTTGTACTATAGCTTTGAAACTAAAGACACTTGTTCACCATCATGACCCTGACTATGTATGCCAAGAACCGTAACTCTTTCTTTGATTTTTTTTCAAATTATTGCCCTTTTTTTACGTAGAATTTCAGGTTAAAGTTTGCGTGCAAGCTAGTTACTTTCATACTTCTTGTACTATAGCTTTGAAAGTTGTTCACTATCATGACCCTGACTATGTATGCCAAGAACCATAACTCTTTCTTTGATTTTTATCAAATTATTGCCCTTTTTAAACATAGAAATTAAGGTTAAAGTATGCGTGCAAGCTGGTGAAACCTCATAACTTTCATTCCATAACTTTCATTCTATTAAAACGACAACTTTGTATACCTTTATTTTATCATACATCAGGTTGATGTTCAAAGGCCCATAACTCATCCTTGCTTTTTTATTTAATTTTTGCCCTTTTTCGTTTACAAATTAGAATTAAGACTTAGAATTATGGTTAAAGTTTCAATGTTAGTGTTTTTCATAGGTAATGCTATAGAAAAGGTTTAAAACAGATGTACTTAACATACTTTGGTTAAGTGTTGAGTGGATATACTATACTATACTATACTATACTATACTATACTATACTATACTATACTATACTATACTATACTATACTATACCATACCATACCATACCATACCACACCACACCACACCACACCACACCACACCACACCACACCACACCACACCACACCACACCACACCACACCACACCACACCACACCACACCACACCACACCACACCACACCACACCACACCACACCACACCACACCACCACATACCACCACATACCACCACCACCAACACCACATTACACCACCACCAACAACAACAACACCACCACCACCAACAACAACAACACCATCACCAATAACAACACCACCACCAACAACACCATCAACAACAACACCACCAAAAACAACAACAACACCACCACCAACAACAACACCAACAGCACAACCGACAATAAGACAAATAACAACAACAACACCACCAACAACAACACTGTCAACAACACCACAAACAACAACATTAACACCAACAATAGCATCAACAACACCAACAACCAACAACACCAACAACAACACTGACAACAACACCACCACCACCACCAACAACAACAACACCATCACCACCACCAACAACATCAACAACACAACCAATAATAGCACATAATAACAACAACACCACCAACAACACCGTCAACAACACCACCAACAACAACACCACCACCAACATTATCACCACCAACAACACAAACACCACCAACAACACCACCAACAACAACATCAACACCAACAATAGCATCAACAACACCAACAACAACATCAACTACAACAATAGCATCAACAACACCAACAACCAACAACAACACTGACAACAACACCAACACCAACAACACCACCAACAACAACAACAACAACACCAACAACAACAACAACACCAACAACAATACCAACACCACCGACAACAGCAACCAGCATACCATACCATACTATACTACACCACACCACACCACATCACTATAGGTGGGCAGGGATAGTGGGTTGATGGGTGTGGGATGTGTATGGGCTGGGTTGTGTAAACCCTCTAAAAAAACTACAATAATAAATTAAGTGTAATTTATTGATTTCCTAACTTGTGTGTGTTGGGTGTCATAAACTCCTGAATCACTCCCGAGTTTTAATGGAGCCCAGTTTAAAATGTGCTTAAATATGTCTGACTTCGAATAGTCGAGCGTGCAGTCGTTTCCGACTGGCTCTTATTGTTTCGTGTTCTTGGGTTTTTAAGTTCCTTTTACATCTATTTATAAAATGTAGCCTTTCTTCGCCAATAAAAGAATGTTCTAGTCAATACTACAAGTTCGCTTCACGTTTCTAGAAAGAAATGAATAATGTCATAACGAATTGGTGTCAACTGTCCGAAGGTACCTTTTCCCGTGACACGCCCTTAAAATTTATTAGGTAACAGAACGCCTATAAAACTGATCATTTACTTACTCTATGCGGAGAAATCCGAAGCGTCTAGCAAAATGTTCCTATAATCAATGTATACGGGAAGATTCGGCTTCATCAGCAAATTTTATGGTTCTAAGGCAAATGATTATTCCGGTATATACAGTACCGGTATATACAAAGACCTATATATTACACAGATTCGCATCTCTCTATTACTTATGTAAGAAAACTCGTTTTGACACGCGGACTGGACGAGAATCTCGTGACGTGACAAAGCTTTACTAAAATTTACTTTCTTATATATATAAAGGTGTCAACACTGAGTACCTGAAACAGAGCGAGGACTACCTGGTCACCGTTACCATCAACGGGCGCCAAGTGTATAAGAAAGAAATGTCAGGTAGGTTTCTTATTCGACAGTTAGATCAGACAGTTAGATCAGACACACAGTTGTGCGGCAACACAATTATTATTTTTCTTGCAAGCATCAATACTTAGTTATTACTGATTTCATTACTGAGCAATAATGGTTTATTACTGAACAATAATATAACATATAATGTTTGTTTTCCTCTACCCTATCATTTCAATTTTTGGGTCGGCACGACCCAGTTTAGCCGGTTTTCGACAATCGTTTTGAATTACTGCAAACCTAACAATTTAGGTTTGCATGCAAGACTGTCGTACCTCCTTCTTTATTTCAATGTTGTTACGACAGTATTGCGTGCTACCCTAGAATATAGTTCTTAAGTTCAAAAAGTAAGTCAATGCTGCAGAGCGGTCAATTTTGTAATGCTGTGCAAAATGATAAAAGTTATATTTAAACATATGGAATCAATCAATATTTGAAGAAATTTAACTCGCGGAACGTCAGACAAGATTTTGAGACATGAACGCGCATGAATACCTAATGGCGCATCGCCATATTGGATTCGACAACGCTCGGTTAAGACGAAAAATCCATCGCAATCAACTGAATAGTAAGTATTTATCGAGTTATTTTCGTGATGCAATATTTATAACACCCAGGTTACATTTGAATGTATATAGACAATAGCATTTCTCTTTGTAAATAGAATTTCATATGGAAAATGGAGGTGGACTTGGTGGTTTACGAATGGTAACGTTACAAAATCTTTGTAAAACTGAAATTTTATATTCTTCGTCCAGAATACTGACCGTCTTCAACAGTTGACTGAAATTTACCATGTTTAGATTCGAAAGACTATATCGCAGTAAACGAGATTTTGGCTCTTTAGGTTTTATTGAACGTTACGTCCCGTTACGTCATTTAATGCACTCTCCAAAATGAAAGTAGGAGTTTCCGCTGAGTAGGACAAGGCAAAACTTTTTTTTAAATTTAGGGCCCTAATCATTGTGGCTATTTATTGTGGAACCTTGTAGCGATGTAAGTAATAAAATCATTTCAATGTATTGCATTAAAAGAAGTCGGATTTTGTACGATTAACGAATATCGTGTAAGATTTTTATAAAAATTTCCATTTGAATGCTTTAAACATAAAGCATCTGATTCACAATGATTTATTTTTAACACATTTAGATCTGTTGAAAATTGTGTTTAAAGTAAGTTTAAAATCATACATGAATTGATTTAACAGATATATTAATGAATGCATTTTATGCATTTGATCAAAAGAACCTGAATTTCCATTGGCATCAGATAATATCCAGATCTGACATGAATGCAATTTTCCCATATCATAACCCATTCCCAAATCATAACCGGCTGCATAGTTGACACAGGGTTTTCTGAATAATTGCACATTATATGTAGACCTTCTGAAATGCATATTGGGAATCGCCACATTCAGAAAAAACAGCCTCACCACACAGTCGAGAGAAGAGAGGGAGAGAGCATTGTTAATAAAATGATCAGTTTCAAAAGAGACGCCAATAACAATGAACAAAAATGAGAACCCTAGTGGTTACCGCCTTGGAACAGTCAGTGAAATCCGCTATCAGAAGTTTTTACTACTTTCAATTTTGTCTTGCACTCCATTCAATGATGTCTCACAGGTCATTTAATCAGAACAGTCTCAGATATTCTCAAAATAACCCAGGGAAAACCAAAAGAAGAAGAAGAGTAGAACCTCAGGGATTCATTGAGTATGAATTTATTTAATAGTATCTCTTAAATGCATTTCGGGTGAATTTAGCATCCTGGAAGAAAGAATAATCATGTATTTATTTATTATATGTATATTGTTTATTTAATTATTCATAAACAGGTTTAGATGATCTTTGGATCTGGTCAGACCCGTATCAACTAAGTTTGACCTAATACCCCATTTGAAGCTGTATAGAACTGTTTGACATCAGGCAATGAAGTGGACAACAAAAGTGAAGGTAAAATAAAAATGTTCGAGTTAAATCCACAATGACTGTTTTAGAAGATGTAATTTTTGTAAACAGTATATTTTAGTTTATTTGTAATGCTTGAGCTGCCATAACGCTGTGTCAACATTGCAGCTGGTAAATTATTGTAACATGTAAGTGGGTGGGGTACAAATCCATTGCATTTGGAAAATGTAATATTTTTCCGGATCTGGATATTTTCAGATGGAAATTCAGGTTCCTGTAAATTGTAATCTGATGAATAATCAGTGTTCATTTATATTGACATGCAGCCAGACTGGTTTAGGTGGGGCGACAACTAGTACTACCCACAAGGTTTAGCCAGACTGGTTTAGGTGGGGCGACTGCTACCCACAAGATTCATGCTCTGGGCCCAAAAATACAGTATGAATGGACTTAAAGCACTTTGATGTTATTTATTCTGTGTTCTGTTTCAACAGTGCAACAGTAATTACTATGCTGATATGATATTGTAAATGAATCACTTCATAAATTAGAAATTTTCTACAGAACAATGTTAATTATTACCTCAAATACCTAATGCAAATAATGTAAATTCAGTATTGAACAGTTTGATCTCATGTGACATTAAAATAAAGTTTAAAACTTTCCCCAAATCTGTTATCCGTACTGAATGGGTGAGATCTGTAACCATTTACAAACATCTTACTGGGATTTCCACAAGAGAAACATTTACATCACCCATTTTATGTATAACTCAAATTAAGAGGTGGCAAACATTGCAAATGGCGAAAACATGCTAAAATTTCAAAAAATGAATTTTGGGGGAAATACTTATTGCCACCTAGATTTTAGTAAATAAATGTATTTAGCTATGGATGTAGTAAATGTTTGCAAGCTCAATTTAGTCTAATTCCTGTTCTAATTACCAAGCACATAATTAGTAAAACAAAAGAAAAACCATTTGCATGAGAACTCTGAAATTCATGGACAATATACCAAAGCAACTAATACCTGAAATAAGTATATGCTGGTCTACAATGTTTTATTATAAAGAATATTTGTAATTTGAGCAAAGATCAAAATAATTGTTATAATTTTGTGTTTGTTAAATATGTATTTCAGTGTTATAATCAAATGAAAGAAATGTGACATCTCTGGTTCAAAAAGCATGGAATTGGAAGAGCAGAGGAAGAAGGCTAATGGTATATTTAATTTTATTAGTTGACTATTAACAGGGCTCTCACCTATCAGGGAGAAGTTTTGTCATAATTTACTGAATTATGGAGAAGTTTGCAGTCAAAGGCATTCTTTCCCTATATATTAAATACAAAAAGACTTCTCCCAAAGTTAAACGAAGAGAGAAGTCTGGTCACTTTTGATGGGACTACTTCCTTCAAGTCTCTCTCTAGTGAGAGCCCTGTATGAATATACAGTACAGGTATTCCATACTTTGTCCTTTTTACATGACTGCAGTGTAGCGAAATCTCGAGGCATGTCATCACCTGACCTGATCATGCCATAATCCTGGCAGACACTACATTGTATATCACATTAATACTGAACTATTTTATGATGGCCCAGCAATTACAATATTTGCTCAGAACCCCTGTATTGGCCCAGAACTTTTAGTCTTCATATGAATTTGATGTTTTTATTCTGTTAATTAAAAAAATTATCACTCAAGTATATTCCTATTGACCATGTTATTGGGCCTCGGGCTGTCATATATACCCTCGGCCTTCTGCCTCAGGCATATATGACTACCCTTGGCTCAATAACATGGCCAACATGAATTCACTTGAATAATTACATTATATAATATTCATCTGTGGGCCACCTTGCACAAACACGATGTGTTCTTGTGGTTGCTTATTCATTTATTAATAGGGTAATCTCATATGAATGTGTCTCAAAAATCCAATGCTGTTTCTGTTTTCTCGGTTAATAACTTGACCCTTTACTCCATTTACACGCCATTTCACCACATGGGCAACCAGTGTAAATCCAGTTCAGATAGAGATAGCACAGATGTAGCTCCAGATCAGCTTGCACATCAGACATTTTTGTGGTCTGATCTGTATCTACTCTGTTCATTAGATACATTTAACCTAAAGCTCTTTTAATTGGAAGCAGATGTATCAGCACCTAGATCTACAATAGATGGTCATGTGTTAAAAGGTGTATCCTACGAGTAAAATGGAGTATCAAAATGCAAGTGTGTTATTGTAATAATTAACCCTTTACTACTTATATACACATTTTCATGCCAGTGCAACCAGTGTAGAGATACAGATCAGATGGCAGATCTGATCTGGATCTGCACTGGTCACATTGTGGTCAGAAATAACCTATTGAATAAAAAAAGCTAACAGTTTAGATCCTAATCAGGCAGTATAGTATGGATGTGTCGGCTGATCTAGATCTACACTGATCACCCATGCCACAAAGGCATATACATGTACATGGACGAAAAGATTACATGGGATAAATTGTGTAGGAGCCTATAGGAATTGAAGATGGCACAAAGCTTACATCAGAAAAACCTCTTTTGTGTGATATTTATAAAAAAAAATTCCTTAAAAACAAATTATGACAACAGTGTAATCTGTTAACTGTTTAACTGCAACAGCTATTTATGTACATATTCATAAGCAACAAAAAGTACAG
The DNA here is from genome assembly GCA_038501625.1 of Corbicula japonica. Classification (NCBI taxonomy): domain Eukaryota; kingdom Metazoa; phylum Mollusca; class Bivalvia; order Venerida; family Cyrenidae; genus Corbicula; species Corbicula japonica. The sequence continues at coordinate 3,620,663 of JAZAYU010000050.1, forward strand.
TGAAATTGACTTGGGTTATTTGTTATGATTTAAAATACAACATTTATTATTTTCAGCCATGTGTACCATCAGTCTAGTAAAAGCTGTGGACTTGAAATGTTTGCAAAATTGGTAGAAAACTAGGGAGCAGAATATGAATGTTACTGTAAAAAATGGAGACAAGGTTTGCATTTTTTATTTCCATGTATTAGAGCTGCATGACTGTATGATAGAGAGACACTTAATCTATCTGTAAATGTTGGTATATGTATCTTGTAACTAGACAACATAAAATTGTGTTTGTATGTATGTGAAGACTTGTAAGACCTCAGTTCACAAGAAAATTAATCAACCTATAAAAAATTTACTGTGTTGTTTTTGACCCATGAATACATGACATGAGTGACCAGTGTATATCCAGATCAGCAGGCATATCTGTACAGTCTTAATAGGATCTACATGGTTCATAATAAGATTCACGAGGCTATTTCTTATAAATATGCAAACAGTGTAGATTCCAATCAATCCAGATCAGACACCAGAATTATATTGTTTGTGACAACATGCTTGAGCTGATGTAAATTTTCAGGTCAAGGTCACATTTGATGGAGTTAATCCCTTTCTGTACTTTTATTTTAACAGAAAAACTTAATGTTGACTATAACTTTGCCTTTTCTTAATATTTCTACATCAAACTTTCAAATTATATTGCTCATGACAACACACTCATCATGACTCCAAGTTCTTATGTCGAGATGGGTTTTTCCCCCTCTTGTTCTTGAATTTTATAATCTGACATAGCTCCCAAGGAGACATAAGTGTAACTTTTAAGTGGATTCTGGAAATTAATAACCAAAATTACCCTTAATTTAAGGAAAACGAAGACACTTCAGGTAAAATCGCAAGGGTCAGAATGATTTTTAATTTTTTTTTTAATTTTCAAAAGTCAAAATGTTATTTCCTGGGTCAAATGTCTATATGATTAAGGCAATTCCAAGGAGTTAAGGTTCATTATAAGAAATGAGAAAAATATGGTCAGTTTCAAAACATACACCACAACCAATGAACAAAAATGAGAACCCAAGGGTTACCATGTTAAGAATCAGGATAAATGTAGTATTGCCAGGGCAAGAAAATTAATATTATTGGACAAAACTAATTTATTGTCAAATATTTATCAGTTTCTAACTTCGACAAATAAATTTTAAAAAGCACAGACCATTATGCTTGAACTTCAATATAAATAGGTAATTTGTTGAAATTAATATTTCAGGATAACAGCTTCACATGGAATGCTGTGAGGAGACCAGTTTGACAATTCTGTCTATGACTGTCTGAGGGAGCATACAGCCTTTATATTGCCACTAATTCCTGCAATGGAACATGCTGCTTTTGTAACGGACAAGAATAAAAAAATCACAAATGTCGATACAAATAGTGGGTGCGAAAATGAGACAATTTATATAAAATATAACAAAACGTTAGAATGTGCACCACATTGAAAAAGCATCAGTTGACAAAAAAGCATCAGTGTAATTGTTTGTTTGAACATTATTTGCTGAATAATAAAACTATTGGAAAAAAACCATAGTGTCACTTGTAGTTTTATTTTAAATCATGTGACCCAATACTGTTTGTTGATTTCAAGTTTGAATATTCAAAGACAATGACAAGCTTAGCTACTTTTTGTGTCGCCCTCTTTGAAGCAATGGCGATTCATAGGGATCGCTTTGTCCTTCGGTCCATCCGGGCCCACCGATGGCACTTGTTACCCATCAAACGCCCATCTGTGAGAACTTTCCATTCATTCCGTTAGTCTGTTATTGGGTAGTTTTTCGCTTGTTGGGTAGTTTTAAACAAAAGAAATACCCAACAAATGCCCATCTGTGGGAGCGTCCGTCCGTCACGAAAACTTAACGTTGGCTATAACTTTGCCATTTCTTAATATTTCTTCATGAAACTTTCAAATTATATTGCTTATGACAACAGGCTCATGATGATGCCAAATTCTTTAGGTCAAGGTCACATTTGATGGAGTTATGCCCCTTTTTGTACTTTGATTTTGACATGAAAACTCAACGTTGACTATAACTTTACTTATGACAACGCATTCATGATGATGCCAAATTCTTAAGGTCAAGGTCACATTTGGTTGAGTTATGACCCTTTTTGAACTTGCATTATTTCCGACATTGTACCAGAGGGCGACACAAGAGTTCATCTGAAAACCCATCTAGTTCTGTCATGTGTGTCACCGTATCTCAACTCAGAATTTTAGGTGCTGTCTATTGATACTGTGATTGCAAACAACTGCTCGCAGGATGTCTGAGGACTGTGACCAGCTTTGTTTCACTGTTGACCATATGACCTATGTAGTATGATATCCTTCACTTAATTTCGATTGGTCAGGTTCGAGAGAGGCATTGTCTTATTTCATATTATCGTCGAAGAAGTCCAATTATATTCTAATTATATCTTAAGACATATTGTCCTTCCACCAGGTTTGCTCTCCATGTCACTGCGTCTGCAAACTTGATAACAGTATTTGCTTTGACTTGTTAATTGGACCTTAATTGTTTTGGGGTCGAATATCTATGTCTCAGAGGTCATAAAGTAAATTGGTCCCCGTCCTTGAGGCGAAAGTTTGTTTCTGGTCCAACTTAATCAAACACAAACTCTTTGCCAAAGATCCATCGCTTTTCAATTGTGTTTTGATGGCCGACCCATCAGTACCTCCAGTCCTTTGATTGATTTTATGTGACAGCTCAAGTTCCACCAGAACGGTGTTACTATAATTATGGACAAAAGTCTTGTCCGATATGGTTTTCAATAATATATTTTGAAAGCGTGAAATCTAAAATCCCTATTGCTCTACCGGCATGAATTTTGTATCAATGGAAAGATGACATTTTTATGCATTCAACGTGAAAAGAATTTCAGAATTTGAGCCACTACTGCCGGAAGAGTAATGTGTTGAAAATTGGCATGCAAAAAGTTCCAATCTTCCTACCGGACAAGACTTTTGTCCACTAGCATACATTTCCGGAATACCATATTAGTATATTACGATATTAGTATCGTTTTTGCGTTTCATTATCGTTTTATCACATTGTCGCGCGTCCCTCGACGGGCAACAACGCGACAAGGTAGATCGCGTCATCCGAAGGAAGACATCATGCTGGTCCCAGCTGACACCGTATAATAAAGACTGGGTATGGCGGGCTTGATCGAGTCAAGGACGTGGAGGTTTTAAAATGCTTTGAGCTCGTCCTGAATTGGGCGTAGATAGAATTAGCAAGAGCTACATTCACATGGAATCCCTTTATCACAGTTAATGTTTAATGTTGAAACTTCGTTTTTCATAACCCCCTAACGTGTACGATAGACCCTATATATCACAAAACGTATATATGTCACACGTGTGATTTATTCGGTCGAATACGTCACACACTTCAGCCGAATATGAGACCTATAATGTGACATTTATCGCTAATTTGCACAAACGTATGCACAAACGTCACATAAAGACAGGTGTGATAAATTCGGCCGAATATACGGCGTGGGCAGTTATACATGTACTATGCATTTAAGGTGCTTTCTATTAACAGGCTTGTTCAAACCAAGCCTGAAATGTTGTTGTTTTTATTTTTGTCTTGATCGGTCGCTTTCAACTTTCAACTTTCCCGTTATTTATTTTAAATACTATAAAAAAACAGATTTATCATACCTGATTAAAATAAAAGCACTCCTATGATTGGTTTCAGAAATGACCTGTGAAATCGACACAGATGTTAAAAACGCGAGTAAGTTTAACACCTTTGAAGTAATAGGAATTATACTGTCGTTTAGAACTCATTTTGTCGGTTAAGTTAAAGAAACCCACAATGGTGTTTCTAAGATAAGATTATTCAATGGTGCAGTTATGATACAATAAACATTCAATTTACAACAATTATTGGGATATTTTCCTGGAGATGTGTTTGTATTTAGTAACGTTAGATAATTGATTTATGGGTAGAGTTATAATACAAACAAACGATGACTACAATGACTGCATGACTTTATTTGAGTTTCTGAACAAAATTATACTGAGCAAAAATTGTCCACAATCACATATTTATCTTTTTCTTAACCGATAGATACTGAACGGTCAACTTCCAAGATGCAAATATTGGTATTGGTAACAAATATCTCCAGATATTTGCATTCACTGGCATCATTAATGTAATAGGAATTTTCCATGTTATGTTTCCCAAGTTTTTATTTTGGTTCAGTTTATATTTAATATGACTTGATAAGTCTCCCCGTACATTTAGTCATTACTGTTATCAGTAAAATAACACATTACCGATGTCATGCAGTGATTGTTACGAATATCATGGCTATCTGATCAACCTTTTTGGTTGCGTCGCAGGAATTGCAGGGCTAGGCGCTGTCGCCGTGACGGTGCGGGTTCGCTCCAAGCTAGAGGCACTTTCATTTGTATGAATGATATGTGGACACCTTCGATGTAGTGCCTTATTAATACAGGTTGTTTCCTAGACAGGACCTCGAAATGTTCGACTTTACAAGAGTTAAGGAACGATAGCTTACGCAGACGCGTAGGCATACGATTACGAAGTAAATGTACTGTGTAGCGTGGCGGTCGTAAATAGTCTTCCCATACAGCCAGTACAGTTTTCAGAACATTACATGCAGTGATAATAAAATATATCAGGGCTATCCCATCAACTTTTTTTCGGGTTGTCACGACTAGCTCAGTCGGTTGCATTGTCGGAACTGCATTGCTAGGCGCTGTCGCCGTGACGGTGATTGTTCCCTGCCATCCAGAGGCAATATCATTTATATGCAATTTTTATGCAATAAACGGTAAAATGGGGAATATTTATAAACAAAATATGATACCGAATGAAGATTTATTTACGCCAAAAATTAAAATATAATTGAATGTTCTTTCCAAATATTGACACAACTAAAGAGTTAGAATTATCAGAGGATGTTCTTTCCAAATACAGACATTACAAAAGTGATAGAATTATCAGAGAATGTTGTTTCAAAATACAGACACAACTTAAGTGTTAAAATTATTAGAGAATGTTCTTTCCAGACACAAACACAACTAAAGTGTTAGAATTATCACAGAATGTTCTTTGCAAATACAGAATTACTAATTTAAAAGTGATAGGATTATCAGAGAATTTTCTTTCCAAATACAGACACAACAAAAGTGTTAGAATTATAAGAGAATGTTCTTTCCAAATACAGACACAACTAAAGTGTTAAAATTATCAGAGAATGTTCTTTCCAAATACAGACACAACTAAAGTATTAAAATTATCAGAGAAGAGACATATTCCATTTCATCAACATTATCTTAAAGACACCTACAATTCCTGGCATAGTAGTCGACGAGTTCATCTTTCAAAAAATCCGAAGGTTCCGTTAACGGCGTCTTAGAATTAAGCCAGCAAGAGTCATCCCGTGTGTCAAAATCAAAGCTCACGCAGCCCTTTGTTGCGATACAATGCGCCTTGCATTCGTCCGGTGTTGATCCAATCTGGTAGTCATCTGTACCTGTTTCTGTCTGAATTGGAAGAGTCCATCCCGACACGACTTTTCCTGGAATAACGACGAAGTTGTCACTATATCCATTGGGGCAACCTGAAAAGTATAACATTTTTCACAATTTGTGCAACAATGTGATTTATTATGCTTGAAATCCAGTGAATAATATAATTATAATAATATAATTTTCTCGGTGAAATATAAGTTGTATTTCACTATATTAAACAATGGATTATCGTGTTTTATTTTCACATTTTTTCTTTAAGTTGGTTCCCCTAGGCACCTCAAGTTCCAAATAATAACCAGTAGAAGTATGGGTATAATTACGACACAATCAACCGGTTTGTGCGATTTAATGCAAGTTTTCTGTCTAATTCACGGAAATTGTGCACTAACAGCATAAAATAACAATCGAAATTTTACCCGTGAAAGATAGAAATATATTTCACTCGTGAACTCTGGCATTATGTTTATTACTTGTTGCTTCCGTGAAAATACGAATAATTCCGGAGTACTAAGCATTACTGCCTATGAACTGTCTCGATCAAACAGAGCCTGCCATATTTTCATATTTGTCTGGTTTGATGGCTTTCAAAGTTTTTTCATCTACTTAAGTTTCGGGATTCTGTTCCATTTTCGTAAGATGTTATGCATGCATAATAATAGACCTATGTGATTTTACATTTGTCTTATCTTTCGATATTTAACAAAGTTCCAGCGCATAAATGGATATGATACTTAGATTCTCGGAATTAAGATTTTATTATACATTTCTCGTATTCTCATGGTAATATTAAGCCCAAATTTATCGTCTAACTGCGCGATCATATGCGATCGTTCAAGACTCGTTATCTGGTCAGACTTAGTTATCTGATATCATTATTTCATATGTTTTTGTTGTTGTTGTTGTTGTTGTTACTTCCCAGTTTTATGTCCCTCCCGCCTCTATACGAGGACATTATGGAATGGACATACCAGCTTCCCATGGTGGACGAAGACCCCAGATGCCCCTCCGGGCAATTTTCAGGCTCGAGCGGGAACCTGGGTAGAACCACAGGCGTTCCGCAAGCTAGCTGGGTAGCTTCCACACATTAAGATCTTGAGCCTGCTAGGTCTCGAACTCACAGCGGTGATTCTCAGTCGGAAACTTTAACCTAGCGGCCACGGACGACCCTAAAGTGTCTGTCTTAAAATGTTAGTGAATACTACCACAAAGAGCCGCATCAATTGCTGCCGGACAGTCGGCGCCGACACAATAACACGCCACATCTGAATAATCGCAATCTGAAAAGATAAAGCATATTAAAACATCTGCCCTATTAAAATAATAGTAAGATTCCTAAGCCCCAAATGTATAACTGTATAATAAATATTTATTTATTTTTAGATTAAATCCTTTATTATTGGAAAAAAGGTAATTTGGCAATGTTTATATTGGCGTGTTAACATTGGCGTTACATTGTACATGTAAACAATGAATTAATATTTAAATCGTTGTTTATTAATCTCCTGTGATTTAGTTTACATGACTTTAAAAAATACAACAGATTTACAAAGTGGCATCCTGGGGCAAATGAAAAATGACCAGAAATCAGGGTCTTCACCAACTCATTCTCTCAGCATTTTAAACCGAAGGTAATCACCCCCAGAATGTATACAAATCTTTAACCCAAAAAAGAAAAGTACCAACTTTTTTTCTAGTTTGACAAGCATTTAATGAGTTAACTAACATTGTTCATGTGGTTGCATGCTGCTTTGTGAGCATTTTTCATGTGTTAGTAGTGGCGTGAAGTACAAACATGAAAATAGTGAAAATAGGTCAGAGTACCTTTGATAATGTGATTTGGAGGAAAATAGTTTTTTTTTTGGGGGGGGGGGGGGTTGTTGTTGTTTTTTACGTTTCGGGCCCTTTGCGGGTAACCCCATTTATTCAGTATCATCATATATTTACATTAATGATCAATTTGTTCTGAACTTTTACATGATGACTTGTACATGTACACGTGAAAGAGCAAAATACAATAACAGAAGAGAAAAATGAAACGGGTGAATAAGTGGGGAATAACAAGAGAACACACAAAAAAGGTAAGAGAGAGAGCAAAAAGCCAAAAGATTTAAAAAAAAAAAAACAGAAAAAAGAAGAACAATAAGGAAAAGGAAATAAAAAAGAAAAAAAAAGATAGTCTCAGACAAGAACAGTTTTTAAAATTTTCATCAGTTTTGCACATCCTATCAATACATTTTTTATTTAATAAAATGCTTTTATAAGTTAAAGTGGTCTCAGAATTTTTTGTCAGGACTTAAATGAACCTTACAAATAAAGTTTTTATTGCGTTTTAGCCATAATGTTTTCAAAATATTTCTGAAATAAATCATTTTTATCATTATTGAAAGAAAAGTATTTCATTGTCGTTAGTTTTTGTTTAATATAAACCTTCAAGGTTGGGAGTGTTAATGAGTTTCTATCGTTTTCCTTAAATTTCGATTTATATATGTAGTATTTTATTAGAAGAAAAACATAATTACCTGCTAGAGTTTTTCCGTCTATCGAGAAAATAAAGTGTTTGCTTAGCGGTGATAGATCTATATCGCACTGTTCTTTTAACCAGTTTTTAGACTGGCGCATGCGACAGTCTTAAGTAACGATGCCATGAACACTGCGACGCGCCGTCGTTAACTTCGGGTGTATCATTGCGACCACGAGAGCGTATCAAGTAAGTGGGGTTTTGTGGTCGCGGCGAGAGCAGGCCGAAATGTTCTGCACAAGTGTGAAGCATAATGCAGCACCCCATTCCACGAATGCTGAGCGATTGATAGTAAGTTTCCGTGTAATTTTGGAGCATCCATGCCAAAAACGCCCGCTAACAAATGTCGAGTGAAATCACGACCAGCTACGGCAGTGAACAAGCAACTGGATATGCATGAATAGTTTAGTTACGCCTGAAAGTTTTCGTAGTTGTGTGGCATAAAAAGTAGTGCTTTTTAAGAAAATACAAATATTTCGAGAAGGAATGCGAACTTTGAAAGATAATGCTACAAATAAAAACAAGAAAACAATTTAATGTTGTTGTTCGAACCACTATGAAAGGATATTAAAAGAACGATTAAAAACAAATCAGTCACGTGACAAGCGGGTGATAGCGTGGGTTGCCATTTTGGTTAGGTTGGAGCAGTTGTGGATCGAGATTTTGCTCGGCTTTCAAGGACCGGGCCGGCCCCCAGTGTTCTCCCCAGCTATCATAAGCTTTGATCTATTTCCAACAAGCGTTAAATTTGCCGACATTCGTTTATTCAAAATCGACATGTCATTATTTTCTGTTTCTTGCATTGTAAACACAGGTCGCTTTTCAATACACACTACATTCAAGGTTAAGCAATGGGCGATTTGACCAATCACAATCGATTTCTTTACTATCAGCTGGATAACTCCGCTTCTCTACATGCTCTAATTCGCAAGTCTGTCGATGTCTTTGATCGTATTTTGGCTCTGCCGACTATTGATATTCTAAATTAATAGCGGGTGTGTTTGGCGGGTGTGTGATAATGTTCGATGATTTTAATGAGATGCGATCATGAGTAATAATTTGGTTATTCTTTGTTCTGTGATTAGAAGACAAACAAAGTATGAAAATAATTGCGCGACAATTGATTTGTTTTAAACAAGTTGCAGTTGGAACTTAAATTGCAAAAGAAATGCATTCTGTGGCATTTTAACGATCAGTTCATTTTCGTCGGACACATTTTCAAGTATGCATGCGCGAAAGAACGACGACTCGTCGATTCTTTCTTATTTTAAGAGAAACCGGCCTTGTGAGGCTGATGCCAACTCCATCGGGCATTCTGAACTTCATAATTCTAGAAATAAGATCGAGATCATTCCGGATAGCCGTTTTAGAGCGACTCTGACGACGCCAAGTACCCCTTCACGTCGTGAAATTACTCCGACGCCGGACGCGGTACGTGGAAAACCTAATATCCTTGCATCAAAATACAAGTACCTGCATCAATTGAAATCCCTGAATATACTGAATTATTTGCTAATGTTGATGATAGTAACTGTCACAAAGTTTAACGAAAAAATCACACATAGTTTCATATGTTTAAAGTAATGATATCTGTGCAGGGGAAATCGAGAAACAGGTGTGTTATTGTTTCTACTGTACTATTACAATATGAACATAAATTATTGTCTATTTTACATTATCTTAAACAAAAGAGATTTTGTAATAAGTATTTTGTTATTTAACTTGAATTGGAAATCTTTTCTTTAATTTTACCTCTTTAATTGTGGTCAATCTTTTGTATACTTGTTTGTATTCTTCTTCAGTTATCACTCCCAAGTGGTTGTTCCATTTTACGGGGGTAACTATTTTATTTGCATTTGAAATAACTTCGTAAACTGATTTGCTTCCCTTTAAATCTTTTAACAGAACTTTCACATAAGGATTTAATGAAATGTTTTGTTTATATGTTTGTATTAATTGTATGTTATTTCTAATAATAGTTTTCCATTCATGTGGGATATTAACTATTACTTTGTTATAGTCTAAGTATGTACCATTTATATTATAAATTGTTTTTAATTGTTCGGAAGTGTAAAAGACCCCCCTCGGGACTGATCAAATCAATAATATTTATAATGTTTTTGTTTTACCAGCTTTTAAAAAATAAATTTTTATTGTTAAAATTATCATTATACCACAAAGGTGACAATAAAATACTTTCTAAGTTGCTAATTTCTTATTTATTGCAAAATTCTAACCAACTCTGGAGTACATCTTTCCAAAAAGGATTTTTTATTTTATCCGCTTCAACTACACAAAAGTTTGGTCCTAGTTTTATGATATCTACATATTGAATTTTAGCAAGTGATAGCCAGATTTCGCAGTTTGACAAAGTTATCCTTTTTAACCAACTAATCTTGAAACTGTAAATAAATGATTTTATGTCTATCATACCTATGCCACCAGATTTCATATTTTTAGTAGAGAGATTTCTCTTAATTTTGTCTGGTCCTTTGTTCAGGAAAGTACCAACTTCATTGAAGTGCCACAAATCACCTTTCAAACAATGTTGTAAAAATCATTTTAATTTTCAAGTATGTAATTAAAGTCATTTTACATTTTTTAAAACAAAAATGTATTTTTACTTTCTATAGTTTTGGCCAATGAATCTTTGAAAATAAAGTAAGCCCGAATCGTCCCTAGACAAAATTGTCTATTCCGCGACAAGCTTTTCTATTTCCTGTCCTCTGACCTATATCTCTCTCTTCATGATTAAGACAGCATGTTGCAAAGTTATAAAGTTTCGCTACGAAATGATAGATTAACCGTAAACGGACAAAAATATGATCTAGATACAGGTTTGTGGCACAAACCTAAGTCTAAGGAGCAACTGCAAGCAACACGTAGCCCTGCACAGGACCCAAGGTTAATGCGACAGTGCCAACAATCACAACCACAACAACAACTATTGGTTACAAATACAAAAGACGCTACAACAAATAAACTTGTGTTTGAAACGCCAATATTTAACAGATACGAACCACTTAGACAACATGAACAACAAAACAAACATAAAGCATCATCACCATTGGAGGACACTTCGATTAAACGCTTTTGTGAAACTTCAAGTGAAGACACTTTGTCTGCAACAGTTTACATGGAGGCCAATGCAGAACCTCAGATTAGTGACACTGTTTATAACACAAACTGAGCAGACGACAGACAGTCACGTGGTGTCTACTGACTATAGTCCAGTCAGGGAGATTTACCTGATTATTAAAACTGTTTGTTAAATCATGCACGTGAAAATCGAGATAGTGACTCTGATTTAAATACCTGTACAACAGGACGATTGCTTATTAATAACAATACCAAAAACGGATTGAAATTTTTATCATTAAATGTTTGTGGTTTAAAATCTAAACTGATGCTGCCCGAATTTTGTTCATATATTGAACAATTTGATATAATTGGATTACAAGAAACCAAATTAGATTCTCTAGATACTGTAAGTCTAAACAACTTTGATTTATATTTTAAACACAGAAAACAATTCTCTAGAAGAAAATCTGGCGGAATCGCCGTAGCAATTAAAACACATTTAAGCAAATATATAACAATAATAGAAAATGATTGCAATATGGTTTTATGGTTTACACTTGATAGAAAACTAACTCAAGGTGAATCTGTCTTATATGGTGTAGTGTATGTACCACCAGAAAACTCCGAATTTTCTGTAAACGATCCGTTTTATGATATCCAGAATGATATTAATAGCCTATCGAATAATTATTCAGGTATATGTCTGTTTGGTGACTGGAACTGTAGAACAAAAACTGTATGTGATGTAGTTGATGCTGACTATAATTTATTTCATGAAAATGGTCTTGATGAACTCTTTCTAGAACTTCAAGAAACGCAAAATAGATTTAATGAAAATGTAAGATTATTACGAAAAAATACCGATAAAAATTGTAACAATTATGGGTATAAGTTGGTAGACTTTTTACAACTTAATGATTTATATATATTAAATGACAGAACTGTTGGAGACCTCGAAGGTCAGACTACGTGTAAGGGGGTTAGTACTGTAAAGTTTTTTAATAACAAGAAAATCCTATAATTGTCTACTAGTTTATGACGCAATATGTATTTCTCCCGTGAATATTTTGTTGGATATGTTATATTTATTTTCTCGAATCCTCGTTTATTATTTACAATATATATATTGTGTTCCTCATATTTACATGTGTTCATGTATTGAGAGTATGAATCAAATCTTGTAAATCTTGCAAAGTCGTTCAAATGCTTCGCCCTTCGTGATATATCATTGTACACCTGAACTATGGCCTGCGATGATTTGAGCACAGTACAGCGTGTTTCCGCAAGATTGATACAACTCGTCACCCCCACAGTGTTGTTTTCCGATTGTGTGTTTTTGCAGTCTTCCGTTTTCTTCAAGACGCCATTAATATTACGTCACACTACGTTGTCGTAATTTTCCGACACATACCGATTTTCATAAAAGGAAACAACCGTCGCTGTTCTACAACGATATTCTTACGTCATTCATAAAATTATTTTCTACGCCATTCATAAATTTGCAATCGCGTAACTGTACTGAGCCAAAATGAAAACCTGACAAATGTAACATGCCCTATTACGTTAATTATGTCAGTGAATTCTAATATCTGGAGGAATTTGATCACCAAAATGTATATCTTGGAAGTCGGCTCCGTATCTATCAGTTAAAAAAGAAAGAGGAGAAAATTAGTACGTAGTTGCGGAAAATTAAACGTTTGATTTTGTTCAAATAACGGAAATTAAAGTAACTGTTTCTTATTTCTTTTAATCAGTGGGCTTTTAAGATTGTACTTTTCCTTCTGTACATGCCATTGACTTCTTAATTTGACAGTCAAAAAATCTGTTGGGACTTTAATGTTAAAAATTATCGATCGCATCATTATGAAGAAAAGAGGAGATAACCTGACCCCTGTGAAAAAATAACAACATCTTCTAGCTTTATCAATTGTCCTGATACGCGAAAAAAATCACAAATAAATGAAAGATAAAGTATAGCAACACTTAAAACTTGAATTTAAAAACTGGTAAGTTTTCACTTTCGTTGGGTATCTTTTTATTTCTTCTATAAAACGCGCTGTTGACACATTTTGTTGTTTTGTTTATTTCAATTTTGTTTGAGAGAGGGGTATACAATAATGAGAGAGTATGACAGCATAAAGGCTGTAGGTTCGTATTATTTCTCGTTGTGTATGCATACGAACCTAAAGACGGTTATTATATTCCATATATATTATTTCATATGTACCACGTAGTAAAATTAATAAAACACAAATTAATTCAAGTAATGATTTATAAATACAAATATTTACACTTCAACTTCGTCCTCTACGATAAAGTCTTATTCATCAAACGGATCATATTTTCTGTTGGTAAACAGTGTGACGTATTATTTTGAAAGGCGTGGCTACAGTAGAGCCGTTCATAATTTATTAGACGTTGCACAATGTTTAAACGTGTGACGTCGCCGAGCAGCGCGTTTTGCCACGAGTTGCTGCGAAAAAGCGTGCCGTCATTCACTGTATCGTCAACGTTGCTGTTCCAACAGCGTTTTGAAAAAGCCGTTATATTACGTATTCTTCTCATAATTTCTGTATTAATGAAAGTATTTATGAGTGTAAATATAAGGATTGAATCAATATTTAATGGTTTTCATTTGGGTATGGAAAACAGTTGGGTTGTTTTAATAATTTAAACAACCCAACTGTTTTCCATTCCAAAATGAAAACCATCAAATATCGATTCAATCCTTTAGTAAAATAATTCCTAAAAAAGTTGTTTATGCCAAGCTCTCTTACCTTGCGCCGGTGCTGACGTTGGTGACGCTGTTGTCGGTGGTGCTGGGATTGAGTCTGACGTTGTTACTGGCGCTGGTGCTGACGTTGTCGCTGCTGTTGACGGTGGTGCTGGGATTGGCTCTGACGTTGTTGCTGGCGCTGGTGCTGACGTTGTCGCTGCTGTTGACGGTGGTGCTGGGATTGGCGCTGACGTTGTTGCTAGTGCTGGTGCTAACGTTGGCGCAGACGCTGGTGTTGGCGGTAGCGCTGGCGTGTGTTGATATATAAAAAATATTACTTCGTTATACTACAAGGCGATATTGTTCACATTTAAAACACTTTTTTCAAAGTTTGATAAGAAATGACATTTCAATGAAAATCGAAGTACAGAATGGGCCGTTACTCTTTCAAGTATGGCACACTCAAGTTTTGTTTTCATTGTTTTCAGCACGGATATTCAGAAATGGGTTCTATTTTAGGTTATTAACAATCTACAAACATCAGATTCTATATGGCATGTACAAAAAAAAATCATTATTCATGAATGGGTTCTACTTTGTACTACTAACAATCTACAAACATCAGATTCTATAAGACATGCACACAAATAGCATTATTCAGGTATAGGTTTGGGTCATTTATCATCAACAAACATCAGATTCTATGAGACATGAACACAAATAGCATTATTCAGGTATAGGTTTGGGTCATTTATCATCAACAAACATCTCATTCTATAAGATATGCACACAAATAGCATTATTCAGGTATAGGTTCTAATTTGGGTCATTTATCATCAACAAACATCAGATTCTATAAGACATGCACACAAATAGAATTATTCAGGTATAGGTTTGGGTCATTTATCATCAACAAACATCAGATTCTATGAGACATGCACACAAATAGCATTATTCAGGTATAGGTTCTAATTTGGGTCATTTATCATCAACAAACATCACATTCTATAAGACATGCACACAAATAGAATTATTCAGGTATAGGTTTGGGTCATTTATCATCAACAAACATCACATTCTATAAGACATGCACACAAATAGCATTATTAAGGTATAGGGTTGGGTCATTTATCATCAACAAACATCACATTCTATAAGACATGCATACATATAGCATTATTCAGGTATAGGTTCTAATTTGGGTCATTTATCATCAACAAACATCACATTCTATAAGACATGCACACAAATAGCATTATTCAGGTATAGGTTCTAATTTGGGTCATTTATCATCAACAAACAGCAGATTCTATAAGACATGAACACAAATAGCATTATTCAGGTATAGGTTTGGGTCATTTATCATCAACAAACATCACATTCTATAAGACATGAACACAAATAGCATTATTCAAGTATAGGTTTGGGTCATTTATCATCAACAAACATCACATTCTATAAGACATGCACACAAATAGAATTATTCAGGTATAGGTTTGGGTCATTTATCATCAACAAACATCAGATTCTATAAGACATGCATACATATTGCATTATTACAGCGGATATGTAGTGTCTCGAACCATGTCTGCATTGTATGGTTAAAATAGAAATTAAAAATGATTTACGTTTTTCTTCTTTGTCCTTGACGCATACAAGGCGGCAATGGTCTCCAGCACACTTTTTGTCCACGGGTCTACACCGCTTGACCGTTTTCCCGGCACGTCCACAAACCTACATCGTTTGTGAAAAAGTAATAACATTATGCACGTGACATTATGATATTACTTTAAAAGGCGTGGCTACAGAAAATGCCGTACAAATGTATTAGATTGTACAATGTTTTTGACGTGTGAGTCGACGAGCACGTACTTTTGCAACGAGTTGCTGCGAAAATGCTAGCCGTCCTTCAATTTGTCGTCAATAACTGCTGTTCCAGCAGTTATAGAAAAAGCATTATCACTTACTCTTCTCATAGTTTCTGTATTAAGGAAAGTAGTTAATATGTGTGCAAATAAAAATATTGAATCGAACATTTGATTGTGTTAATCATGAAATAATGAAAAGCATTTTGAATGTTTAAAATAAGCGTCATATATTCGGGCTTCATCCAGTTTATAAGACCATACACAACGCTCAAAATTATAATTAAAGTCGTTTCTATTTAAAACGCATACACCATTAACATATTTATCAATGTTTATTAATTAAAAAACACACCATAAATAAATTGATTTAATTGTATACTTAAAGTAATTAGAAACGCAACTTTTTTTCTAACACGAAATATATTTAATATATAATAATTATAATAATTATATGTATATATTAAATCGTGTATTATTTTTAATCAAATGAACATTTTTTCTACTTACATCATTTTCAGCGAGATTTGCACACGGTTTTTCCTCAAAGGATTTGGTTAAGGATTTGGCTGATATAACAACAGCCATATAACTGATAGCTATCACAATCTGCAAAACATCAAACTTAACTTATGGTCTACAACTAAGCATGAAAATTATTAGCAAATAACTGGCGAAATCCGCCAATTATCCGATCTTCAGAATCCAACTTTTGAAAGAAGTCTTTTTGAAACGACAACATTTGATCGAATGATCAAAACCCGCGAACGTACCTCCAAAATCACTATGAAAAATTATTGGTCAATGAAAAAGCAGGGAAGAAATAAACAACTAACCCGACTGAAGCATATTAAATAAAAGGAAAGTGAAAGTAGACTGGTTGCAGTGAATAAATTGTTATTTTAAATTTAAAATAAGTCAATCAGACATGGAATCTGACACAATTTTCTAACTTTAAACATAAGATACATCATTTTCAATTCTGTTTTATAAAAGTACATTTAATTCCTCGCATGCCCATTGGAAATCTTTAACAATTAATGATGGTAGGCGTAAAATCTAGTTACAAAATCGTCAGTAGCCTAGTGGATATTTTCTCTGTTAATAGAGATCACTGTTTTGTTTTTTTTTAACCGATTATAACTTAATTGTGAACAATACAAGTCGACCTGCAGTGATTTTAATTGTGAACAATTGATTTTAATTGAGAACAATATAAGTGGAGTGCAGTGATTTTAATTGTGAACAATTCAAGTCGAACTTCAGCGACTTTAATTGTGAACAATGCAAGTCGACCTGCAGTGATTTTAATTGCGAACAATTGATTTTAATTGTGAACAATATAAGTGGAGTGCAGTGATTTTAATTGTGAACAATTCAAGTCGACCTTCAGTGACTTTAATTGTGAACAATTCAAGTCGAACTGCAGTGATTTTAATTGTGAATAATTGATTTTAATTGTGAACAATATAAGTGGAGTGCAGTGATTATAATTGTGAAAAAATCAAGTCGACCTTCAGTGACTTTAATTGTGAACAATTCAAGTCGAACTGCAGTGATTTAATTGTGAACAATTGATTTTAATTGTGAACAATATAAGTGGACTGCAGTGATTTTAATTGTAAACAATTCAAGTCGACCTTCAGTGACTTTAATTGTGAATAATTCAAGTCGACCTTCAGTGATTTTAATTGTGAACAATTGATTTTAATTGTGAACAATATAAGTCGACCTTCGGTGATGCGATTGTTAAGCTGTTAGAAAGAATGTGTTACCTGGTTTAAGACCCGTTTTGCCATGTACTTTGATGTTGTTATGAACATTTGGTTCTATCCCTACCATAAGTAAACATCATTGGTTTATGAAGTTATGATAGTTTAATTACAATTCATAGGAAGAAGTAAAAATTATGTAAATTATTATATTTTAAGTTTTAAGCAGTTCAATTAAGAACGCTTGAAGCTTATGAATGTCATTTAAATTTTGAATAAAATAGATTTTCATAATGTCGCATAGAAGGGAGACCAACGCAATGCAGGTATGGTAAACTTACCAGTATGAGCGGGCGGTAGTGTTCCATTTCTGGTGTTGAATTGTATCTCAAACTGCGAGAGTAACCTGAAGAAAAATTGTAAACGTTAAGTTATATCGGATCATAGTTACGCTATTCATGGCAATATACTTCATATCTCAATTTCATTTAGATTTTGGCTGGCAATCAAAACATCAAACGCGTGGCGCGGCGATCGATTTTTCCTTAGAGAAGTAGCAGAAAAGCTTAATTGAAAGAACGCTGTTCATAGTTAATCACACCTTTAGGGTTGCTTTACTTTAAGCCGCTCCTTTAAATTTGTTAATGGTTCGGTGCTACACGTACCATTCAAATCTTTAGAAACAAAAGTTTCAGTTCAACATCGGCAAGGAGAAGCAAGGAGAATAAAAACCAGAGACAAAACTTGATTGACACCAAAATCTTATTAGAAGATTGGAGTGGCTATTCTAAAAGAAGTCAAAACGTGCTCGGATTTATGTGAAGTATTACAGAACAACAAATTCTACGTAGTTCGCTCGCTGGGTCTAATTAAAATCGAAATTTGTTAATATTTATTGTTGAATTTGAAGCTGCAAAGTGAACAAATGAAGTGTTAGTTTTGTACAGTGCCTTAGTTGTACGATTGTTTTATGTTTTTATTAAGCTTTAAATTAATATAGATTTTGAACAGATAATGATTAACACTTATCATATGCTTTATTTTTTTATTATATACACATGATTTAAGATTTTAGCATAGGATATCGTTAATCCGCAAGATTAGTACAACTCGTCACATTAATAATTCCGTGTTGGACAATATCGTTTACGTTCAAAAATGGCCTATGTCAAACCGCGATATTTTCACAATGTTTGATTTGTTGACTCAAATGACACACTTTCTTCAAATAATAATCATTGATACTGTACTAATAACCTTTACAAATATAAAAATAATGTGAAATCACCAAAACATTTTATTGAAGTTAAACTAATAGATAGTATTTGCGGATATCTATAAACAGAACAAACAAAATATTAGGAGTGTACATACCTTTGAACTATCTTAATTTAAATATCCAGATGCAAAAATCCTACGTAATTTCTCTTTAAAACCTAATCATATATAGATGCATTCTATGTTTAATGAAGCTCGTTGCTGCGATATAAAAATAAAACACTTTCAAATGCTAGTCGTTACATATTAAATACTACTGTAAACACCAGCATCTTCAGGTCTTGTCCAAATTTTGTTGTTATTGTGTTAGTATTTTGCTTTTAGTCCTTCGAGTCCTTCAAAGATTTGAAACTTTTTCTGACAGAATCGATCATGGCTCTTGAAAATATAAACATTTGTTCGATTTCGTCATAACTTATAATGTGACGTAATTGCTTACATCAAATTTTACTATTCATCATTGATTAAGTGCTCATTTAATTGGGAGTGAAATAACGTTATATATTGAAAGGAACATTACTATAATACCAGTACTGTATGCAATCTGTAGGTTTGTATTATTTACATTACATACCCAACTCGACAAATACAAACATAAAGATTGATTATATTCCATATATATTTTAAAAGGGTAGTGCTACACATTTCCTTTCAATATATTGTAAACCGAATGATTTAAAGTTTGGTATAACATTCAAATTTAGTATATATTTAAAAAGCGTACATATATTGTAAACCGAATGAAGTAAAGTTTGGTATAACATTCAAATTTAACATATATTTAAAAAGCGTGAATATGTTGTAAACCGAATGAAGTAAAGTTTGGTATTACATTCAAATTTAGTATATATTTAAAAAGCGTACTGTTACAAATTCATTTGAATT
Source organism: Corbicula japonica (assembly GCA_038501625.1). Lineage (NCBI taxonomy): Eukaryota > Metazoa > Mollusca > Bivalvia > Venerida > Cyrenidae > Corbicula > Corbicula japonica. The sequence continues at coordinate 3,640,269 of JAZAYU010000050.1, forward strand.
TATTGTTAGCGGGTTGACATAAAGTTTGGTATAAAATTCACATTTATTATATGTTTAAAAAAGTACTTTTTTCACTTTTTTTTGATTGTATTGTAAATTATTTTAAAGTTTGACATTAAGTATATGTTTAAAAAGTACTTTTACACATTTCTTTGATTATATTGTTTTGTAAACGGATTGACTTAAAGTTTGGTATACATGCAACATTCAGATTCAGAAACAATTTGCATTCACATTTTAAAATTCATCATGCCATCGTAATGGTGACCATCAGTAATCAAGGCACATGCGTTAAACCCACTAATATTTTTTCAGAATTTGAACTATTTTTGTTTTTGTTTTGTTTTTGAAAGCTTGCATGGCATATATTGATTTATGCAAAACCTGTAACTTTCGCATTATCTTTCTCAATGTAGAAGCATATTTCGAACGGTGCTGAAGCATGTTTTCTCCAGACTGGAGCATGTTTGCACCGGAGTTGGAGCATATTGCATCCCTTAACGCGGGAAAATATATCACAGTACAGTGACATATTTGCACACGTCAACTTTTAATGATAAAATATTCTTCTACGGTAAAAATATAGATTGAAAAAAACATTACTTAGATGGAAATATTCATTTCGATAATACTGCTATGCAAGAAGAAATATTTACCATGTATGCTCTATTTGGAAATTTCTGCGTATTTGAAGGAAGTTGTATTTTCGCTATTTTTAATGAACATGTGGAAAGAAAATCGGCAATGGGTCTTAAAATATTATGTTTGATCGAAACACATAAAAGGATCACCATTTTACTTATAATAAAAAAAAACAAAAACGTTTTTTTTACAGATGAAACTTTCCCATGTTTCGATATTACGATTAATTTGTTTTCTTTTTAAATTATCCAATAATCAATATTCAACTGAGTCAGTTAATTCTACTCGTTTATTTACAGTTTCGGCCTAATGGCCTTAATCAAAATCCCACCAAAGCATACAATTCTACATTTTAACATGCCACATACATGACATAAACATTCACGGATGTATGTGGATTTTGATAAAGGACATTAGGCCGAAACATTAAATAAAAGAGTTGGAATTAACGTTTTGTTTCATTTTGCACGTTAAAAATCAGTTCTGTAACTTTAACGCGACAATATTGACAAGTAATTGTATTGTTAACTTTTTAAATATTCCCAACTCTTACAACTTAACATATGATATTGCCCCTATTCCCAACTCTTACAACTTAACATATGATATTGCCCCTATTCCCAACTCTTACAACTTAACATATGATATTGCCCCTATTCCCAACTCTTACAACTTAACATATGATATTGCCCCTATTCCCAACTCTTACAACTTAACATATGATATTGCCCCTATTCCCAACTCTTACAACTTAACATATGATACTGCCCCTATTCCCAACTCTTACAACTTAACATATGATATTGCCCCTAATCGTTTTTTTTACGTTTCGGCCTATTGGCCTTTATCAAAATCCACAAAATGCACATACTTCTTCATTTTACAATGCCACATAAAACTTTCACGGAAATAACAACTTTTTGTGTGAATTTTGATAAAGGACATTAGGCCGAAACATTAACTTAAAGAGTTGGAGTGAAATCATTTGTTTCCTTAAGTATGTTAAAATTAACTTTAGGTTCCAACTTTCTGTGAGTTCAACGCGACAATATTAACAAGTAATTTTATTGTTAAAGTATTGTTAACTTTTTAAATATTCCCAAATATTGCAAATTAACAAATGATATTGCCCTTACAGGAAAGCGAACCCGCACGGCGACAGCGCCCAGTCAAAACTAAGGAAAACAAAACTGAGTTAAAATGAATCATGCATTACTTACGATGCTGCGTTATCCTTGTCGCTACAGAATATCTACTGAAAATTCAGATTGCTTTATATAACTGCATCGAACAATGAATGTTCATGAGATCAGACAGGGTTACTTTGTCGTTGCGATAATCGTCTACAATCTGTTACACTTTAATTTTCTAATTAACTTTAAGTGCAATACTGTGTTCACTGCAAACGTATATGATTTTGAATATTTTGCAATCGAGCCACGGAAGGTGTACTTTCCCTCGTGCACGGCGGATTATATAAACGTGCACCGCACCATGCATTTTTAAAGAGCCGTCCATTTTGGAAGTAAAATGGCAAGTTTTATTTTAGTGTTACTCACTCTATAAATAATTCTTGAACACAGATACAGAAAAACACCCTTCTCATTTTCCGAAACTTTGTGGAACAAAAGTTACATTTGACATGGAGATTAAATAGACGAATGAGCAGCTAAGAAGTTTTAGGGATACAGGGCAGATCATTTTGTTAATTTGTATGATTTTGAACCAAAAAGGTAGATTTTGTTTATCATCTGAGTGATTTAATGCCAAATTAGCGTTGTTTTCGAATTTAATAGTTAACAGATGAAGTTTAGAATCAATGAAATACCAAGTAACGGTTTGCCTTTGAATCTCCAAATGATTCTTAACACTGTTGAAATATACAATAAGTAACCAATATACTGTTGTATCATTAAATTTCGCGGGGATCAAATTTCGCGCAAATGACATAAGTGACATTTTTGCGAGGGCTTAAATTCGCGCAATTGTATTATTGAAATAAGACTAGATATACAAAGGTTTAAATTCGCTTGGGTTTGATTTCGCGTACTTACCCTAGCACGAAATACTCGAAATACTCAATTAAACCTTCGCGTAATATATTGATACAACAGCACTCAGTACAACCTGACATACCAATATACGTACTAAGCATGGCGATCACAAGTGCAGCTGACGATGCATACGTAGATGCTACATGTAATAAGCTCATGGTGAGCTGTTGCTAAAGTGACATTAAACGGTTACAATGTCGATTAATATGTGGATAAAATTAATTTAATTAAAGTATTTAATTGCATTTTACAGCTTTATCACATATCTAAGCATGTTTATGCTCCTTTATTACCCAGGTTATCATGTTTTGCAACATGTGTTAGACTAGGATGGTGCTTGGTGTGAATCAACATCCGGTGGTCTACCTTGATTGAATTTTGTGGTTTTAAAACAATGCTCTAAAACTTTCATAGAAACCAATTCTGCGAGTCTTTAAACAGAGAATGTAAGGAAATTCATTTCAATCCATAAAGATGGACATTTTGTGGAAGCAACATAGTGTAATTTAACTTTAAACGTTGAACATTTCCTTTATCGTTTTAACATCCATTTATAGGTCGTTTATTTACATCTAGTGCACACTTTCTACGAATATATATCGCCATGTTGATGTTTAATGTTCCCGTTGTCAAGCAACTGTCGAATTTTTTGGACGCTTTTGTTTTTTAGACTTTAGTCGACATAACAGTTACATGTAAGTGCCAGGTAAATACTTGCCCACAATATAAAAATCGTTACGGTAATCGTAAACAACACCCACTAACAACCAATCAAACTAATCTATTTGATTTTCCCGCTGCATAATAAGTTTTGTTAACAACATTTCATTGGCCGAAAAACTAGATCAAAAGTGAGCTTAGACAGCTAACGCCGAATAACGCCGAAAAACTCCCAGCTACAGAAACGTTGTAGGAAGAGTGACGTTGAGCTGGTCAGAGGCATGCTTGATGAAGACCGGTACTACACTATACTGCATTTGTATCACGGAAATGGATAACATGTCAAGTTTTATAAATTTACCATTTCAGAACAAATATCGCAATGGGTGCAAAATGTGAAGGCGTTTTCAACACGATATACAAAGTATGTATGTCTTTTTCTTGTAGACAAACTGTACAGCTTGAGAAATGAACAGCACAGTTCGTTTATTACCAGTCAGGTTAAATAGAAGAATCAAGTTGCTTTACAATGAATGAACTCGTGTTGTGTGGTCCGAGCATTCAGGGTACCTCATACTGTTACCACTGCATTCTTTTCACTGATCCGGAGTTCCCTGTAACTTGGTTTTAAACCATCTTATCTCTGATACAAAGAACGCGTTTATATTGACTTGTCAACGCCCGATTTGTCAACTAGTTACACGTGGCTGTATCATGCCATTTGATATCCGAACTTATCTAATAGTAACTCTCAATAGCTGACATTTTCTGACCCTTTTTGCGAATTATATATTTGATTTTAATCATTTAAAGACCCTTATGGTAGTTACACAGAGTCGTGAAATTTACGCGTGCACTGTTTGGAAAGTTTGCCGCCTTGTTAAGGGCTTTTTGTTGTCTCAAAAACAACAGTTGACAATGGTGATATTTTTTTCTTTATAAAATAATAATTAATTGTGTAATCAACTTATGTCGGTCAACGACCGAGTTTGCCGAATGCGACCGCGTTATTTTCAACCGGTGCGCACGATAAATTCATAACGTTGTGAAATCGGAAACTACGGCAGTTGCAAACCCACACAAGCAGACGAATCCGTTTTCAGCTGGAGTGCAAACCAGGTTCTAGGACCTCCGGGTGTGTATCAGGTATATGACGAAATAGAACAATGGGAACCGCTCGTTTTGGACTCCAATCAATTTTTACAGGTATGTTTCAGCTTCTTTAGTCATAATTTCTGACATTTTATTTGTTACTGTATTTAGAAAGAACCAAGAATTATCTGCTATTTTTATAACCAAATATTGATTCGGTTCCACAAGAATTGAGCAACCACTTGCCAATTTTAAACGTTATGACAATTTTTATGTTGTTTTATTTGAATGTTTGCCTTTCCTTGATACTCGCACTCAGATCGTTTTTCATGAGTATGTTTCTATTTTTTACTCCAATCAGTTTCTCGTGAAAGGCAAAACTTATTTAAATCCTCTCATGAACATGTACAGTTTGCCGAGGCGGTGTACATTACTGGTGTTGAAATTTACGAAACGTCAAAGCCATAAAGATTCTGCAAGGTAGCTCTTGGACGACAGCTTGGTCTACACTCACCGGCATTTCTAATTACACACTTTTTATAGACGAAAATAACTATCAAAATATTTGACTTTTTCTAAAATCTGAAAAAAGTAATTGGATTAAGTTTTAACAGCGAATTATTATAGCACTGACATTCTTAAACTAATTGCACAATAAAATAGTTCTGTGAAAGCATTTGTAGCGTAAATGACCGTAACCGAATATGACGTCACGTGCATCGCGTTACGTCATTTTCGTACACTCAACATGGTATTCAATCATCGTAATATCAACGTTATGCCGTAGTTATTCTAATTAAAACAATTTAAGGGCAGTAAAATGAAGGTAAAGACTTGTAACTTACCTGTCTTACTGACGTGCCAGCATGGAGCATTCCAACGGCTCGCGCTCTCTCTACCAAAGTCATACGCGCCATTTTTTGTGAGTTTTTATACCGGCCTTTTTATCTCTGGCTAGAATTCTAATGATTTTGGCTAAATTCAAACTTGCCTAACATTTTGTACATGTGTGCACGAGGAAAATGCTGATTTCAAATTTTCGTCTCGCATGAATGAACTCGAATGGGGATTTTCGTGTAACGTGCTACGATTAGACATCAACTCCAGGTACAACTCCCGTTATAACCAATTACCATAAACACCATGTTTTGATAGTTATTTTCGTCTATAAAAAGTGTGTAATTAGAAATGCCGGTGAGTGTACAACAAATGTACAGTCCATTAGAACTGTTAGAATATTTGCACCTGAATTATCGGTAGGTTTAGGATTGCATTTTTTGTTGCTAGAAAATGCATTGGGCTGGGTACATTTATGTTGAATAATAACGCACCATTTGTTGTGAGTCGCTGTTTGAAAAATGCCTTTTTGAAAGCGAATCGAAATCAATGTACCAGCTTCATTTAAGGCTTTTGAATATAAACAAAGTTACTTAACACTCATCACATATCAAACATTTTAACTAATTAAGAATCTGTGCAAAACATATGATGAACGCAATTGCTATAAAACGAAAACAGTTATCATTATACAGCTATGAATTCTATAGTGTTGCAATAATAATTATAATTTTAATAATAATAATAATAATAATTATTATTATTATTATTATTATTATTATTATTATTATTATTATTATTATTATTATTATTATTATGGTAATGCGCATGAGCAAAAGTCAGTACCGAGAGAAAAAAAATCATGTTTACCGGTTTGCAAAATCTGGCTTTCTGATTGGACCATGTGACTGACATTCGGATGCAAAAGTCCTGATTGCTTGTATCCGGTTTAAAAACTGAAAATCCGCCATTTTGTTTCTCAATTCACATTTTCAGAAGATCTTCTTTCATATGTTGCTAGATAAAAAATAAGATTTAACTCGCCAAAAAATTAAGGTAAATAAGTTTGTACATTAATTAAAACCTAACACTGTCACAAAGCAAGGGTCTAAGAGTAGACTCCACCGAAGCGATGCGTATTACGGCATTTGACAGGTGTTGGGTTAATTAAAATACAGAGTGACTTTGTGGCGTTTACATGTTCACATGTTACACCGGTTTCCCCAGCATGTCATTCATTGAAAATCTACGTCATTTTCTCTGCATTTATCAAAACGAAGTTGACGAACAGTAAGTTTAACATTGGAGTTTAGATAATAATATCAACTGCGACCGTTTTAATTGATGGTTTGTGGGATAACGGCGATTAGGTATTTGCGTTCGAATTCATTATGAACACTGGAGCATTTGGCTTTTCAATTTCTATTTATATCGATACTGGACAGAAAACTGGTCATATCTCGAATCATATAGTGCACAATTCAGAGCCATCCGATTTCCTGCCAGTTGAATAAAAAAATCACAGTTGGCTGTTTTGATAAGGATGTGTATCCTTGATTAGGAATCGAGCCCAAGACAGGCATCTCAGATATAACATGAATTAACAAAACATGCTTGTGAAGGCTTTAGTCTTGAAACTTCTGCGAATTGGTAGATAGCATGAATGGCACGGAAAATGAATGTTACTCTAGTTAACAGATACAAGGTTTGCATAATTTTTCTTTATTTTCATGTAGTTGAGCTGCATGAGTGTTTAATAAAGAGACATTTCACTGAATCTACCAGTACATGTATATTTGGTATTTGAATTTTTATATCTTGTAACTAGAAAATGTACATTTGTGTTTATATGTGAAGACATGTGAGAGCTCAGTTCACATGTAAATTAATCATCCTTTTATTAAAATTACTATGTTTGCTTCTTTTGACCTTTTGCATCATGAATACACCCTTTATTTCATTGATGACCAGTGTATATACAGTTCAGCAGGCACATCTGTGCAGTCTGATCAAGAACTACACTGCTCAAATTTAGATTCATGAGGTTATTTCTGACCAAGAAGCAAACAGTTTAGATCCAGATCAGAAACCAAAAATTAAAAGACTCTCCATGGAGTTAAGGTTGATCATCAGAAATGGGAAAACTATTTTTCTTTTAGAAATGAAGCCTTATTTCACACAAATTAGATTGAACAAATATTCTGTATTTTAAAACTGAGGGAAGATTTATGTTAGTGGAAATCTCCTCTGCAGAACAGTCATACATATTGAAAAGTGCTCAGCCTCATGCATAGTTTTTTTTTTTACTCTCAGACAGGTATTCCAAGTTGAGTAAGTCAAGATTGGGGATACATGTAGAAATTATTAGAGCTTAAAAAGCAATATAATTTTACAAATTCACTTTTAGCGTCTAAATATGTTTAATCACTTAAAAGTAATTTGCTATAAATGATTCTTGAAGTTAATAAAAAGGTTGTTGAATTTATTATTTCAGGATAGCAGCTTCACATTGACCGCTGTGGGGAGATCAGTTTGACAATTCTGGACCACTTATTCATGCAGTAGAATGGGCTGCTTTGCGGAAGTATAAGTTCTTGGACAAGAAAAGAAATTGTCTGTTCAATTAAGCAGTGTGATTGGGACAATTTCTATAACATCATTCAAAAACATTTAATTGGGCATATGCACCTCATTGACGAACAGTTACTGAAACAACATCAGCATAATTGTGTTCTGAATATTATTTGCTGAGTAAAGAATTCTTTGTAAATAGGAATAGACTCCTTCAGCATTTGCATTTCTGTTCATGGACTTATTTGAATGTTTCATTCTGTTTAGACAATAAATCGCTATAGCGTTATCTTAAACCCTGAGACCCAAACGCAGTTTAATTGATTTCAAGATTGGATATTTCAAGAATATGACAAGCTTTGCTTCTTGCTCTGTCATTGGTGTCATCCTATATCTCAACTCAGAATTGTATGTATTGTCTAATGATATTTTAAAAGCTACTTGTTAACAAGATTTATTTGGGTCTATATTTCTACTACCATTTTGATCAAATTTTGGTGCTGTTTAACTAAGAATTTACAAGCAAGCTGTTATATGTATTGCCTTTCTTTACAATTACTCACAGGATTCTTCCAAACTTCACAGAAGTATTTACCTGTCCTCATCAAGATATTGTGTTGTGTCTGAGAACCTTGACCAGCTTTGGTTCAACAGTAAAACAAGAAAAAAAAACAACTGTTGACGTGATTGTTTATTTTACTGTTAAACATATGACCTATGATATCTTTCACTTTTGATTTTGATTCGTCGATTCCGAGAGTTGTTGTGCCTTAATTATATTATTATATAAGAAGAAGATGCAGGATGATGATGATGATGATGATGATGCTTTTTTATCGTTGTTGACTAAAATCTAACTAAGAGAATTAATTGCTAATGCACAAAACCATTCATACTTGCATGTATATTTCGATTAAAAAAGCTTTCTAAGCGTGACTAGTATCGCAAAGAAGTACACGAAGTGGCATTATGTGGAGAACATGTATGCGATCGAAAGCAATGTTCAAGAGTTACCTTTGATATTTATATTTGTAAAATATTGAATTAAGCTCACCCCGAGGCTATACGGCGTGGATTTTATTGATATTTGTGGTGTTCGGTAGCTTTAAAGTTCTTTTCTTTTCATATATTTCAGATGCTTTGGAAAATTATGGTTTCAGCTTTCTGGTTTTATACTTTCAGAATATCGCTAGCTCTTCAAAAGACCTTAGTTTAGAACTCGACTGTACAACACGCATCGACTGGGTTGGGATAGACGCCATCAAACTTTTGGGCATCAAATTGACTCTCCATTGCCCAAGATCATAAAACTATATCTGGATACCAGTCTGAAATCTCAAGCATCTGACTGGCTACAGCCATCAGGTGCTTGAGATTTGAGACTGGTCTCCAGTCTTAGTTTATTGATCTTGGGCCCTTTTTTTGCTTATATGGTGTTTATATGTTGAACGTGGAATTATTTGCTAATGGAAACATTTGAACCATTATAATCAGACTATTCTTATCACTCATTCAGTACATTTAAAGCCCAAGCCCTATACTTAAGTAAGAATATACTATTAAAAAATAATATTTGTCCATATAGACTCCAATATATAAACTCTCTAACAGAACACAAAAGGTCCGATCGAATTCTTTCTTATAGACGGGATTTTCAATGATATTGTTAAATTATCGTTAACTAACTTTTAAGAAGCTAATTTTATGGCGGTATTTATAGCACCACTTAATGCGCGATGTCGATTTATGTGACGTTTCGGAAATCCTCCTTTCGCTTTTAGTCGCGCGGACCAAATTTTTTTTTAGTAAATTAAAATTTTAGTAGCCCGAACTAATGCTGCAAATTTCTGCCTATAGTTCCAAATACATGTAATATTTCATACAAAAGCGGGTTAAATTGAAGTAATGCCGCTTTGATGTTAGTGTTATTCAAACTGCATACCGTAAATTTGGATTTTTGACCTTGTAGATTAGCATATACTTATTTCAGGTATGGGTTGCTTTGGTCTATGAATTTCAAAGTTCTTATACAAACGGTTTTTCTTTTGTTTTAGTATGTGCTTTGTGATAATTATTTAATTAGAGAATAATTAGACTGTATTGAGCGTGCAAACATTAGGACATCTTAAGAGAAATACATTTCTTCACTAAAGTCTAGATGGCAATGGGTATTTTTAACAAAATTCTTTTTTGAAAATTTTGCCAGTTTTCGCCTTTTGCTTTGTTTGTCTCCCCTTAACGACGTATTGCAAACATCAGTGTTGGTTATTCTAACCAACGTGTTTTCACACAATTTAATGGCATGTCAACGTATATGTAAACAATTAAGTACAATTTTCATTTTTAATTATGAATATTTTACAAAAAACAAACATGAATATTTGACATCAAAACTAATTTGAATATTTGATATAAAAACAAATATGAATATTTGTTTGTAAAACAAACGTGAATAGTTGATATTTAAACAAACAAAATTATTATGAATATAATAATGATATCATAACAATTATAAATATCTGACATCCAAACAAATATGAATACCCGGTTTTCGATATGAATATTTGATATCAAACATAAATTTTTGCTTTCAAGAAAAAAATGAAATACTGGCTTTTTTAGTTACATTTATGGAAAGCCGTTTAGGCAAATATCTCGGTGTGCCTCTTGTGACCATGAGCTTAAATCGATAGTTTTTAATAAACAGTGGTGTAAATAGGAATTGTATAATGAATATACAATTACACATCTGAATGGCTACTACAATTTTGTTATTCAATAGATAGTTGAATAAATTTTGCACCGACTGATGACGTTCATGTTTGCTACGAGTTAAGCTCGGTAGATAGGTTTCAGATATGAACCATGTTTATTGTCTGTGTACTATGAGTTAAGCTCGGTAGATAGGTTTCAGGTATGAGCCATGTATATTGTCTGTGTACTATGAGTTAAGCTCGGTAGATAGGTTTCAGATATGAGCCATGTATATTGTCTGTATACTATGAGTTAAGCTCGGTAGATAGGTTTCAGATATGAGCCATGTATATTGTCTGTGTACCAGAGTTAAGCTCGGTAGATAGGTTTCAGATATGAGCCATGTATATTGTCTGTGTACTATGAGTTAAGCTCGGTAGATAGGTTTCAGATATGAGCCATAATGTCTATTGTCTGTGTACTATGAGTTGAGCTCGGTAGATAGGTTTCAGATATGAGCCATGTATATTGTCTGTGTACTATGAGTTAAAGCTCGGTAGATAGGTTTCAGATATGAGCCATGTATATTGTCTGTGTACTATGCGTTAAGCTCGGTAAATAGGTTTCCGATATGAGCCATCATGTCTATTGTCTGGGTACTATGAGTTAAGCTCGGTAAATAGGTTTCAGATACGAGCCATGTATATTGTCTGTGTACTATGAGTTAAGCTCTGTAGATAGGTTTCAGATATGAGCCATGTATATGGTCTGTGTGCTATGAGTTAAGCTCGGAAGATAGGTTTCAGATATGAGCCATGTCTATTGTCTGTGTACTATGAGTTAAGCTCGGTAGATAGGTTTCAGATATGAGCCATGTTTATTGTCTGTGTACTACGAGTTAAGCTCGGTAGATAGGTTTCAAGTATGAGCCATGTATATTGTCTGTGTACTATGAGTTAAGCTCGGTAGATAGGTTTCTGATATGAGCCATGTATATTGTCTATGTACTATGAGTTAAGCTCGGTAAATAGGTTTCCGATATGAGCCGTCATGTCTTTTGTCTGGGTACTATGAGTTAAGCTCGGTAGATAGGTTTCAGATATGAGCCATGTCTATTGTCTGTGTACTATGAGTTAAGCTCGGTAGATAGTTTTCAGATATGAGCCATGTATATTGTCTGTGTACTATGAGTTAAGCTCGGTAGATAGGTTTCAGATATGAGCCATGTCTATTGTCTGTGTACTATGAGTTAAGCTCGGTAGATAGGTTTCAGATATGAGCCATGTCAATTGACTGAGTACCAGTGGCATCATGCATGTAGTTATCTCCCATACAAGGTGGAATGTCCTGAAAACCTTCCGCTTCGCTCCCCAGAGTCTCAAGCCTCGTTTTGGAATAATCCTTGTGATAATCCTCGCTAGAAGCCATCGGATGGATGTAGATTTCATTGTCTAAAATATCGATAAGATTATTTGGTCATGCTTGCTTGTTGCTGGTTTGCAAGTTTGCAATATTTTCTGGTACAATTAATTTAAAAAAAGATACATGGGTAACTATTCGATCAACAATATTGTATACCCCAGTAAAGAAAAACGTCCTTATCCAAACTAGTCATTTTGGGGACACTCTTACCATATTATTTGACTTAATGACAGAAGCTGAACACACGCCTGTCTGCTCAAGGGAAAATAACGAAATTTTATCATAAATTTTATCATGAAGGTTTTATAAACTGCGACACACTTAATGATTACATAACGTTCCCTGATCTTTGAGTTTCCATTAAGCATTTCCATTTCTGCCGATAAACAGGCTAAATTAAACCGAGCCTGCAATATTCTCATATTTGTCGTGTTCGGTGGCTATTTAAAGAAATACTAACATTATCCTTACAACAAATTTCATGTAGATTGTGTAAGAACGTTTAACGTAGTTTCTATATTTACCCTTAGCAATAATTTTTCTTCTCCAACAAGCAATTATCACACTCAATATTATAATTGCTAGAACTGCTACAGCCAGAGCTACACCAAGACCGATCATGCCGCCATTTTGTTTCCTAAAAATAAACACATGTGTTTTGATAAAATCTTTTACACGTTCTGTTTTCTGGAAAGACATTTTTTCTTTAACTAGATAACACATACCCTGCTATCATTGCGTTTTAGTACAGGACAATTTGAAATAAGCTTCACAGATTTTGTAAAGCAGTGAAAACAACAAATTAAGTTTGAACAAAACTTATTACTTATCAATGCAGATGAAAAAAAACTGATTCAAGAACAGAGTGAAATAAAATGAAAAACATTATGTATTATTAATTATGACTTTATTAAAAGATATAATTTTCTATTTTTTATTATTCATTATCTATTTATCCGATATCATCGACTACAAATATACCTTTCCGTTTTGCTTGGCAGTACCATCAGTTACGTTTTATTTTATGCGTTTTATGCTTATGCATGCAACATGGTCGAGTTGGTGTATTGGTTGGAGTTCACCAAGGTAACTTGTATAGTTTTGTTCCTGAGAAACTTGGTGGGGCAAGTGTTGGGTTAGTGCACCCTCGTCCCTGTTTTTGTCATTGAGAGTTCCAAGGCGGTTACCCCTCCAATCCTATTTTTCGTGAATCGTTTATAGTATCTTATTTTTATGTTGATCATTCTCATTCTCTCTCACTATCTTGCAATATGGAGAGGCTTTATAATCTGTGTGAGGCTGTGTGGGCAGGCTGTGTGGTTATGTTTTGTTGTGGGCAGGCTGTGTGGGGATGCTGTGTATGGAGAGAAACTGTGTGAGGAGGCTATGTTATCTGTGTGTTGCAGCATTGTGTTGTTGTGAGGACGTGCTGTGTGGGGATGCTATGTTACTGTTGCTGTGTGGGCAGGTTGGGTGGGTATGCTATGTTATCTGTTGCTGTGTGGGCAGGCTGTGTGGGGATGCTGTGTTATCTGTTGCTGTGTGGGCAGGCTGGGTGGGGATGTTGTGCTATCTGTTGCTGTGGGGGCAGGCTGGGTGGGGATGCTGTGCTATCTGTTGCTGTGTGGGCAGGCTGTGTGGGGATGCTGTGCTATCTGTTGCTGTGTGGGCAGGCTGGGTGGGGATGCTGTGCTATTTGTTGCTGTGTGGGCAGGCTGGGTGGGGATGCTGTGCTGTCTGTTGTTGTGTGGGCAGGCTGTGTGGGGATGCTATGCTATCTGTTGCTGTGTGGGCAGGCTGTGTGGGGATGCTATGTTATATGTTGCTGTGTGGGCAGGCTGGGTGTGGAAGCTGTATTATTTATATGTGGCTGTGTCGGCAAGCTGTGTGGGGATGCTATGTTATCTGTTGCTGTGCGGGCAGGCTGGGTGGGGAAGCTGTATTATTTATATGTGGCTGTGTCGGCAAGCTGTGTGGGGATGCTATGTTATCTGTTGCTGTGTGGGCAGGCTGTGTGGGGATGCTGTGCTATCTGTTGCTGCGTGGGCAAGCTGTGTGGGGATGCTATGTTATATGTTGCTGTGTTGAAAATCTGTGTGGGGATGCTATGTTATCTGTTGCTGTGTGAGCAGGCTGTGTGGGGATGTGTTATCTCTGTGTGGGTCAGTTAACAGGAAAAGATAAACATGTCATGATATCGAAATGAAGCTATAATCGCAGTTTAATTGCTAATTAAGATTTTTTTCAATAACGTTTAGTTCAGTAACAGTAATTCTTGTAATGGAAGCAATAAAAGCATTTCTTTACTCAGAGTTGTCCCCCGTTGCCGCATTCGTCGATTTTTGAATGCATTCAGCACAAACTTGTTCATTTGGACAAACAGACACAAGTTCATCTTGTGTAGGATAAACGATCCGGCTTTTCTCGAATGTAAACGTACCTTCCAAAGGATAACGCCCTACCTAAAATACAAATCAAATTTATAAAATAACTAAACATGTAAATGTTACCAGACGGGAAACCACAAAAAAAGGAATAACACAATATTTACACTTTCTGACAAATTAATGTTAACTAACCCTTTTCTCTATATACATATACAAACCTTTATTGCGTAGGTGAACAGTGTAGATCCAGGTCAGCAGGCACATCTGTACCGTCTGATCAGGTTCGCTTTATGATTCGTTAAGTTATTTCTCACCAGTGCAGATCCTGATCAGACGGCACGGATGTGCTGGCTGATTTAAACTACACTGGTCGCTCATGCGTAAAAATGCTTATATGTGGAGGAAAGGGATAATGCTTTGAAATATATTACTTTTATGGTGCATTTGAATGGTTAACTGATACAATACAAAAAAAACCTGGGTCTAATTATATTTTAATATAATATGATAATTCTGAAAATATCTAAAACTCCTAAATTATGAGTCTCTTTCTTGATAACTTACATTATTATGTAACTGTCTTTCAATATATTTATAAAATTTGTTGAGAAACCATGTTCTTCGACCTTTTCATCTATTTAGAAAATCTTTTGGTACCACTTCATCAAGGGCATTTAAAGTCAGGGCTAGGCTTATTTCCGATCATAAAGGGATGCAGAAACACATTACCTTCAGTCTTGTATTTATTTTTACAAATGATTTTCATCAAGTTGCTTTTGTTGTTTTATTATATAAGTTTATGTTTATGGATCTACTGAAACAGTTCCGACCGAAATAAATGACTCCTAAGAAATATCAGTCATGAGGAAAGCTGATACTGAGATCAAAATTTTCTCAGCCGATTCCACCACTAATATAATAAACAATAATGATTCTTAAAACGGCTAGATATAGAGATGCATGCACCGAATTTCAAACCACTTCAGGGCATTCTGGCTGATATGAAGATAATGTAAGCTTATCCCACGTAGACTGGCTGATATGTACCCAACATAGACTGGCTGATATGACCCCAACATAGACTGGCTGATATGACCCCAACATAGTCTGGCTGATATGACCCCAACATAGACTGGCTGATATGACCCCAACATAGACTGGCTGATATGACCCCATCATAGTCTGGCTGATATGACCCCAACATAGACTGGCTGATATGACCCCAACATAGACTGGCTGATATGACCACAACATAGACTGGCTGATATGACCACAACATAGACTGGCTGATATGACCCCAACATAGACTGGCTGATATGACCCCAACATAGACTGGCTGATATGACCCCAACATAGACTGGCTGATATGACCCCAATCTAGACTCACTAATATGACCCCAACATAGACTGGCTGATATGACCTCATCATAGTCTGGTTGATATGACCCCAACATAGACTGGCTGATATGACCCCAACATAGACTGGCTGATATGACCCGAACATAGTCTGGCTGATTTGACCCCAACATAGACTGGCTGATATGACCCCAACATAGACTGTCTGATATGACCCCAACATAGTCTGGCTGATATGACCCAAACATAGACTGGCTGATATGACCCAAACATAGGCTGTCTTTTATGAAGACTGTGTCAGCTTACCACAACATAGACTGTCTGATATGAAACATAGATTGGCTGATATGAAGAATGTGTAAGCTTACCCTGACATAGACTGCCTGATATGAAACATAGACTGGCTGATATAAAGAATATGTAAGCTTACTCCAACATAGGCTGTCTGATATGAAGAATATATAAGCTTACCCAAACATAGACTGTCTGATATGAAGACTATGTAAGCTACCCTAAAATAGGCTGTCTGATGTGAAGAATATGTAAGCTTACCCCAACATAGGCTGTCTGATGTGAAGAATATGTAAGCTTACCCCAACATAGGCTGTCTGATGTGAAGAACATGTAAGCGTACCACAACATAGACTGTCTGATATGAAGACTATGTAAGCTTACCCCAACATAGGCTTCCTGATATTAAGAATATGTAAGCTCACCCCAACATAGACTGTCTGATATGAAGACTGTGTAAGCTTACCCCAACATAGACTGTCTGATATGAAGAATCTGTAAGGTTACCCCAACATAGACTGTCTGATATGAAGACTGTGTAAGCTCACCCCCTCATAGACTGTCTGATATGAAGACTGTGTAAGCTTACCCCAACATAGACTGTCTGATATGAAGACTATGTAAGCTTACCCCCAACATAGACTGTCTGATATGAAGACTATGTTAGCTTACCCCAACATAGACTGTCTGATATGAAGACTATGAAAGCTTACCCCAATATAGACTGTCTGATATGAAGACTATGTCAGCTTATCCCAACATAGACTGTCTGATATGAAGAATATGTCAGCTTACCCCAACATAGGCTGTCTGATATGAAGAATATGTAAGCTTACCCCAACATAGACTGGCTGATGTGAAGACTATGTAAGCTTACCCCAGCACAGACTGTCTGATATGAAGACTATGTAAGCTTACCCCAGCATAGACTGTCTGATATGAAGACTATGTAAGCTTACCCCAACATAGACTGTCTGATATGAAGACTATGTAAGCTTGCCCCAACATAGACTGTCTGATATGAAGACTATGTAAGCTTACCCCAACTTAGACTGTCTGATATGAAGACTATATAAGCTAACCCCAACATAGACTGTCTGATATGAAGAATATGTAACCTTACCCCAACATAGACTGTCTGATATGAAGACTATGTAAGGTTACCCAAACATAGACTGTCTGATATGAAGACTATGTAAGCTTACCCCAACATAGACTGTCTGATATGAAGACTATGTAAGCTAACCCCAACATAGACTGTCTGATATGAAGAATATGTAAGCTTACCCCAACATAGACCAACATAGACTGTCTGATATGAAGACTATGTAAGCTTACCCCCAACATAGACTGTCTGATATGAAGACTATGTAAGCTTACCCCAACATAGACTGTCTGATATGAAGACTATGTAAGCTTACCCCAACATAGACTGTCTGATATGAAGACTATGTAAGCTTACCCCAGCATAGACTGTCTGATATGAAGACTATGTGAGCTTACCCCAACATAGACTGTCTGATATGAAGACTATGTGAGCTTACCCCAACATAGACTGTCTGATATGAAGACTATGTGAGCTTACCCCAACATAGACTGTCTGATATGAAGACTATGTTAGCTTACCCCAAAATAGACTGTCTGATACGAAGACTATGTAAGCTTACCCCAACATAGACTGTCTGATATGAAGACTATGTGAGCTTACCCCAACATAGACTGTCTGATATGAAGACTATGTAAGCTTACCCCCAACATAGACTGTCTGATATGAAGACTATGTGAGCTTACCCCAGCATAGAGTGTCTGATATGAAGACTATGTTAGCTTACCCCCAACATAGACTGTCTGATATGAAGACTATGTAAGCTTACCCCAACATAGACTGTCTGATATGAAGACTATGTAAGCTTACCCCAACATAGACTGTCTGATATGACGACTGTGTAAGCTTACCACAACATAGACTGTCTGATATGAAAACTATGTAAGCTTACCCCAACACAGACTGTCTGATATGAAAACTATGTAAGCTTACCCCCAACATAGACTGTCTGACAAGAAGACTATGTAAGCTTACCCCAACATAGACTGTCTGGTATAAAGACTATGTAAGCTTACCCCAGCATAGACTGTCTGATATGAAGACTATGTGAGCTTACCCCAGCATAGACTGTCTGGTATAAAGACTATGTAAGATTACCCCAGCATAGACTGTCTGATATGAAGACTATGTAAGCTTACCCCAGCATAGACTGTCTGGTATAAAGACTATGTAAGCTTTCCCCAGCATAGACTGTCTGATATGAAGACTATGTAAGCTTACCCCAGCATAGACTTTCTGATATGAAGACTATGTAAGCTTACCCCAGCATAGACTGTCTGATATGAAGACTGTGTAAGCTTACCCCAGCATAGACTGTCTGATATGAAGACTATGTCAGCTTACCCCAACATAGACTGTCTGATATGAAGACTATGTAAGCTTACCCCAACATAGACTGTCTGATATGAAGACTATGTAAGCTTACCACAGCATAGACTGTCTGATATGAAGATTGTGAAAGCTTACCCCAGCATAGACTGTCTGATATGAAGACAATGTAAGCTTACCCAAACATAGACTGTCTGATATGAAGTCTGTGTAAATTTACCCCATCATAGACTGTCTGATATGAAGACTGTGTAAGCTTACCCTTCATAGACTGTCTGATATGAAGACTATGTAAGCTTACCCCAGCATAGACTGTCTGATATGAAGACTGTGTAAGCTTACCCTACATAGACTGTCTGATATGAAGACTATGTAAGCTTACCCCAGCATAGACTGTCTGATATGAAGACTATGTGAGCTTACCCCAACATAGTCTGTCTGATATGAAGACTATGTAAGCTTACCCCAGCATAGACTGTCTGATATGAAGACTATGTGAGCTTACCCCAACATAGACTGTCTGATATGAAGACCATGTGAGCTTACCCCAGCATAGACTGTCTGATATGAAGACTATGTAAGCTTACCCCAGCATAGACTGTCTGATATGAAGACTGTGTAAGCTTACCCCAACATAGACTGTCTGATATGAAGACTGTGTAAGCTTACCCCAACATAGACTGTCTGATATGAAGACTATGTAAGCTTACCCCAACATAGACTGTCTGCTATGAAGACTATGTAAGCTTACCCCAGCATAGACTGTCTGATATGAAGACTGTGTAATCTTACCCTTCATAGGCTGTCTGATATGAAGACTATGTAAGCTTTCCCCAGCATAGACTGTCTGATATGAAGACTATGTGAGCATACCCCAACATAGACTGTCTGATATGAAGACTATGTGAGCTTACCCGAGCATAGACTGTCTAATATAAAGACTATGTGAGCTTACCCCAACATAGACTGTCTGATATGAAGACTATGTAAGCTTACCCCAACATACACTGTCTGATATGAAGACTATGTAAGCTTACCCCAGCATAGACTGTCTGATATGAAGACAGTGTAAGCTTAACCTACATAGACTGTCTGATATGGAGACTACGTGAGCTTACCCCAGCATAGACTGTCTGATATGAAGAATATGTAAGCTTACCCCAGCATAGACTGTCTGATATGAAGACTGTGTAAGCTTACCCTACATAGACTGTCTGATATGAAGAATATGTAAGCTTACCCCAGCATAGACTGTCTGATATGAAGACTGTGTAAGCTTACCCCAGCATAGACTGTCTGATATGAAGACTGTGTAAGCTTACCCTACATAGACTGTCTGATATGAAGACTATGTAAGCTTACCCCGGCATAGACTGTCTGATATGAAGACTACGTGAGCTTACCCCAGCATAGACTGTCTGATATGAAGAATATGTAAGCTTACCCCAGCATAGACTGTCTCATATGAAGACTGTTTAAGCTTACCCAAGCATAGACTGTCTGATATGAAGACTATGTGAGCTTACCCCAACATAGACTGTCTGATATGAAGACTATGTAAGCTTACCCCAACATAGACTTACTGATATGAAAACTATGTAAGCTTACCCCAACATAGACTGTCTGATATGAAGACTATGTAAGCTTACCCCAGCATAGACTGTCTGATATAAAGACTATGTGAGCTTACCCCAACATAAACTGTCTGATATGAAGACTATGAAAGCTTACCCCAGCATAGACTGTCTGATATGTAGACTATTTAAGCTTACCCCTGCATAGACTGTCTGATATGAAGACTATGTCAGCTTACCCCAGCATAGACTGTCTGATATGAAGTCTGTGTAAGCTTACCCCAGCATAGACTGTCTGATATGAAGACTTTGTGAGCTAACCCCAACATAACTGTCTGATATGAAGACTATGTAAGCTTACCCAAGCATAGACTGTCTGATATGAAGACTATGTAAGCTTACCCCAACATAGACTGTCTGATATGAAGACCATGTAAGCTCACCCCTGCATAGACTGTCTGATATGAAGACTATGTGAGCTTACCCCAGCATAGACTGTCTGATATGAAGACTATGTAAGCTTACCCCAGCATAGACTGTCTGATATGAAGACTGTGTAAGCTTACCCCAACATAGACTGTCTGATATGAAGACTATGTAAGCTTACCCCAACATAGACTGTCTGATTTGAAGACTATGTAAGCTTACCCCAGCATATACTGTCTGATATGAAGACTGTGTAATCTTACCCTACATAGACTGTCTGATATGAAGAATATGTAAGCTTACCCCAGCATAGACTGTCTGATATGAAGACTTTGTGAGCTAACCCCAACATAACTGTCTGATATGAAGACTATGTAAGCTTACCCCAGCATAGACTGTCTGATATGAAGACTATGTGAGCTTACCCCAACATAGACTGTCTGATATGAAGACTATGTAAGCTTACCCCAACATACACTGTCTGATATGAAAACTATGTAAGCTTACCCCAGCATAGACTGTCTGATATGAAGACTGTGTAAGCTTACCCTACATAGACTGTCTGATATGAAGAATATGTAAGCTTACCCCAACATAGACTGTCTGATATGAAGACTATGTAAGCTTACCCCAACATAGACTGTCTGATATGAAGACTGTGTAAGCTTACCCTACATAGACTGTCTGATATGAAGAATATGTAAGCTTACCCCAGCATAGACTGTCTGATATGAAGACTGTTTAAGCTTTCCCCAGCATAGACTGTCTGATATGAAGACTATGTGAGCTTACCCCAACATAGACTGTCTGATATGAAGACTATGTAAGCTTACCCCAACATAGACTGTCTGATATGAAGACTATGTAAGCTTACCCCAACATAGACTGTCTGATATGAAGACTATGTAAGCTTACCCCAGCATAGACTGTCTGATATGAAGACTATGTGAGCTTATCCCAACATAAACTGTCTGATATGAAGAATATGTAAGCTTACCCCAGCATAGACTGTCTGATATGAAGACTATGTGAGCTTACCTCAGCATAGACTGTCTGATATGAAGACTATGTAAGCTTACCCCAGCATAGACTGTCTGATATGAAGACTGTGTAAGCTTGCCCTACATAGACTGTCTGATATGAAGACTATGTAAGCTTACCCCAGCATAGACTAATTTTTGAGGATTGTCATCATCTTTGTGGATATTGTAGATCCGATAGCCGATGCTCCCATCTCCGTTCGTGCTAAATACCTTTATCTTTGTCCCCGATCCCTCCAAATCTAGCTTCGTTTTTAGAATTTCCTCAACCAGCCCTAAGTGTAACAGAGAAAAATATCAAATTATCGGTTGTTCTAACGCATTGTGTCATCACAAGTGGATATGGACATGCAACTGGACAGGTTTGTAAAATCAAGCAAAACTCGACTCGAAAATACAATTATATCTTGTCTAGGCATTGGAATTGGTCGAACACGTAGGACGAATAAAACCTTTGAAAATAAAATTATATGGCCGAAGAAGAGCATGCATGTTGCGTTGAGATGATCTCTAATACTTGAACTTTCAATTGTCAATATCAAACTTAACGATTATAAACTTATCCATTTTTTGTTACAAGCATTGATTGACTTTGTAAAAATTACTAATATTTGGAATGTATTAATATATTTGCTGAACAAAAAATTACAATAATTAAGAAAGTGAGTTGGCATTACGTAAGTATAACAGGTGATAACAGGACTGGAATAAGTTTACTTAAAATGATCATATTCATGTCAAGTTAATTTCATAATAAAATGTCAGAAAGCATTGCAACATCACATTGTCCTATAAAAAATACAAATTGAGAGAAAAAAGCAACGTTAGTTTAGTTATACCTTTTGGATTTGCAGTAAAATCGGTACAGAGTTGTTTGGTAGATTGACCACATTTCAACTGAAAGAAGGCACTCGCCCCAATCAACAGACTTTTAGCTGCAACGAAAGCGGTTGTATCCCAAGCGTCCAGCACCGATCCAGAGCTGTCTGGAACTTCCGGACATAAGGGACGATTGCTTTTGTCAAAACTGTCTTCAAAATAACATTTACGTTTAGCTTGTAAGAAAAACGTAACCCAGGGGTTTATCTTAGAAGGCAATGGCTTGAGATTTTGAATGTGTGTTTTAAGTTCAGTGTCTTGGTACATTTCCAGAGAGAGAGTTATGGATCCTAAAAGCGCTTGTTTTGGGTCTGACTCAAGCGTTTGGATGTTAGTGTTCCAAGCTTCTGATCCGATAAATATAAATTCACCCTTAGTCATTTTATCGGCAAGAGTAGACATGATAGGGAGAACTTTGTGAGATCGCAGAAACACAATCACTATTCGAGCATGCTTGTTCTTTCTCAAAATTTCATAAATTTCATTAGGATTCCCATCTTCTGCAACAGGAATTTCATTTATCACACAGATCTGGTGTTCCTTAGCAGCTTGTTTTACCTTATCTCTACCGCCTTCGCCGTAAGTCTCCACACTGTAAACGATCTGTATAAAATTGGCATCATATTCCTGTACAATTTCTATCATCGCCTTAGCCTGGGAATCATCTGGTGTAACTACCCTCATGAAGTACGGATATTTCCCTCTGTCACTGAGGGCAGGACTTGTTGAGGCGAAGCTTATCTGCACAAGTTGAAGTCTGGATAAAACCTCGGCAACCGATATACTGATTGTACTTCCGATGTCGCCAACAAAACCTAGGATTTTATTGTTAAGGTCAATAACTGTGCCGTTTTGAAGTTGCAATCCGTATTTATGGAGATCGTGTATTTTCCTTTGAATGACGGTTGGACTGTTGCAAGAATTCAAAATTATTACACCTATTTTAACTCCTTGAAAAAGAGTTGCATAGTCTCCAGTTTTCGCGTTCACTTTTTGTACGGCAAATCGAATTGATTCTGCCGCCTGGTACCCGCTTACAGTGCGAATACTCCCACAACCATCTATTCCAGAGCTGTCGAAGATGGGAATCAATCCAATTATATATAAGTCTCCTGGATCATGAATCACACTTTCAAACATCTCAGTCAATGCAATGCATTCTAAACACTTTTGTCCTGTTTGGCATTGAGGAACTCTGACGTTTGGCCATCTCTGCTCCACATCTTGGTTTGTATAATCCCGAATTTCGCTGACAGTCAGGTTTATTTTAGTGTTTATCAACTCACCTACCTGAAACCACAAAAATATATATTCCATTAATGTGGCTCTAACATTGCAAATGGAGAAAACTGACTAATGTTTTCAAGCTTAGTTTAATCCAATTTATGTTTTAATTACCTAGCACATACAAAAACAAAAGAAAAACCGTTTGCATGACGATGGTTCATGATAACCAAAACAACTCATACCGTAAATAAGTATATGCTTATCAACAGTTGTGAAAATTCGTCAAAATTATGTTAGGATTTTCAAGAAATTCAAGAAACCTATATCCTGGTCTACTTTCGGTTTAAAGGTCAAAACATTTTGATGTACTTCTTAAAACTTCTGACCTTATTTTGACAGATGACCGCAAAATATTGTAAATAAGTGTTTATGCGATCTGTATATTTTTTCTAGATGTTTGAAACAGCCTTCCAGAGTTCTTGTGCAAACGGTATTTCCTTTTTGTGTGTTAATATGTATGTATGTAAATAAAGCTTTTTTTCCAAACAACATGAGCATCCAAACTTTAATACAACCACATAACACTGTATTTCTTTTTTTTTCATTGATCTGCCAGTGAGAATTAATGCCGAGTTTTTAAAAGATACATCAAAAAGATTTGCCCTTGAAATCGAAAATAGACCATGAAGTTAGTTGTTTTGGAATTTCTTGAAAACCCTAGCATTATTTATCGACTTTTGCAAAGTTAGTGCTCCCTTAATAGTATATCTAGAAGGAATGGAAATATAGCTCATGTGTGTGTGACATTGATGCTTTATAAAAACATTGGTGTAACTGTTAATCTATTGCTGTATTAATATTGATATAACATTTAATAACTTCAACTCACTTTGATAAGGTCAAATTCTGAAGATACATTATTAGTCTTTCGAAAATTGTAAAGTTGGTAAGCTGGTGAGGTTGCTGGTAGTATAAGTTGGCCAGTGGAGCTAATGGTTTGGGTCAGCTGTCCGTTTGCAAGGGAATTTAATCTGCAATTAATATAGAAAATAAAGCATAGATTATAATTCCAGAAAATATAGCCCAAAACGTAATACAAGTCACGTTTTTAGGTTAGAAACATAATATGACGACATGGAATAAGGTTACATTATAAATATCTTGCATGCGTTTTTGGTGAAGATGGAAAAGTCAGTCACAGAGGCTAAACTGTTTTGCGGGAAAGAGGGTCTGACAGTGTCGAGTTTCAGTTGCGGAGATGACAGATTTTTCTATCATAACGAATTTGTCATGCCTCATTCAAGAAACTTTTCTTGTTTTTTATTGTTCATAACATATTTAAGGGGTCTAAATTGTGTTCCACACTAAAACGTTGACGTCAACATACTGAACGTGACGTCACTCGTGTAAGCACGTGAACGTTATCTTTTTTCCCTAGTGAAAGAAAATGATTTTCCTTACACGATTAAACTCGCAGAAACTGTTTCTTGCAAATCTGCATGATAAATATTTCCGCGTGATTTACCGGGGAAAGAAATCTTATCTTTTCCCTAGGGAAAATATACCGTTCGCGTGCTACATGTACCTCACGTCTTCAAGTATTTCACGTAATAATATTCCAGTTAGTGACGTCATGTAGAAAATGAGATTTGCGCTAACGCCACTTTTTCAGCGTAAGGAAACACAGTTATGTTTGTATACATAAAAACAAATGTTACGAACAGTAAAAGGTATGCAAGAAAACGTAACTTGCATGAGGCATTCGGTAAAGATAGAAAAATATGTCATCTAGGGTACACCGTTTTGGCGATCCCACAAAAACAGTGAAACCTCGGTGACAGATTTTTCCGTCTTCGCCTCAAACTCATGCAAGATACTCATAATCCGATATGCAAGAACTTACTTTTTTAAATTTTACTTGCTTAAGTCGCACTTATTTCGCTTTATTATTGATGATGACTGCAAATCTAAAACAATGTAATGGTAATAAACTTATTAAATCACTGCCACGAAATAACGAAATGGATATTTTTAAAAACTCGTTAAAACGTTAAAATGCCCGCAATTACAGTCATGTATTTAAAAATGTTTGACATTGTTTCTTGAATTAGATATAGATAGATAAAAAAAATTGATAACATGATGAACAATTATAAAACTATACCTGAATTTAAAGTCAGTTTTCAGGTCAATTTTCATGCCTTTCAACTCCTGTAGCATGTCCCCAGGTCGAAACTTGTGTTTGAAATCATCGCAAAACCCGGAAGCTGAACATTTCCCTGAATGCACATTTACGGTAGCTTTAACCAAAGCATGAGTAGCTAAGATTGCATATTGAATGTACAGTGGTTGTCTACCGAATTCAGAGTTATAGGCAGAATCTGTCAGCGCTTTAAAATCACAGTTCCTTTCTAAACATTTCGTGACGTCATAATATACTTCTCGGATCCACGGGTTGCTGGAGGATTCTTGTTGAAACAAGGTGGCATTTGTGAAAATACCTTTCCAGTGAGTTTGAAACTCTTCAACATATCTAAAGGGAGGTGAGAGTCCTAATGCACCTTTGGCTTTTGAAATCACTGTTCCGTCCAGCTCCTTAAAAACTTTAATGTTCATATTGAATCCTTCACTCAACATTAAAATTGGCACGGTTGACAATCCTGAATTTTTCAAGGTAATGAAGATAGTCCGAGCGGTTGTGGAGTCCCCAAAGAACACAATACCGCCGATGGGCGGCCGACTGCCTGTCACGAGCATAATGTCATTAAGAACATTCGAAATCTCAAAAGAGTTAACTCCGTTTTCAACAGAGATGCCTCTACTGAGTGCTATACAGATGCTCTCCTCCGAAGTCCTTTCCTTCAATCGAGTATAAGCATTTCTGCCGTACGTATCATTTGCATAAATCACAGCGATTCGGTTCCAGTTTAGTTCAACCATTGAAAGTATCATTGTCTGTAAAAAAAAGATTTTGTCAAATTACAAATGTACCATTTTAGGTCCCACTACACTCCTCCCCTGCACATTCATCGCTAAAAAGAAAATTATCAAAATCGCAATAACGGTAAAATGTCGTTCATTGATACTTCGCACAAATTATTGTTACTAATGTATCTTTACTTTGCCTACATAAAGACACGTTAGAATGGTAAAGAAAAAAGCTAGACCCCAAAATTCTTTAAAATTCTGTTTACATAAATTCACAAAAACTAAGCAATACAAAACATTTTTTTCAATTCCCACGTGAGTGTAATGTTACTAACAAGAAAATGTTGTGATCTTTGTTAAGAACTTTCAACTACTAAAAGAGAAAGCAATGATTGTCAACCGTTCACGATACCAGGAAGCGACCAGGAAATTGAAGGTCAAACACACTTTTACTAATATCTGATAAAGTTTACATATGCAAGTCACAAGGACACGACATATTGTTGTCAGTATCATATTACTCATGTGGGCATTTAAAATGATGTTTTGTGTTGTTTAGCTTTTGTGAATTTATGTTAATTGAAGTTTAGGTTTTTAGATCTCGCTATTTTTCTTTACTGTTCTCACGTGGCATAACATATGCAAAATAAAGATACATTAGTAACACATATTTGTACAAAGTTTCATTGAACGGCACTTTGCCGTTATTGAGATTTTGATAATTTTCTTTTTATCGATGAACGTGCTGGAAGGAATGTAGTAGGCCTTTAAATAACCTCGTGCTTTTGTAATCCAGGGTCATTAAATCGAGATGGGGTAAAATCAAAAGTCACAAAATCGACCGTAGATTATGTACAGAAGATAAACAGAAAGGAAATAAAACTGCTAAAACATATTTTGTCTGACAGCTAGGCAATCACATTATTGAAGAATTGCATAGAATTGTTCAAATTTACTTCAAAATGCATATTTAAATTACGAGAAATGAATCTTTTTGACGAAGTATATATTCGCTGCAGACGATTTTGTGACTTGTTTTACCCCTACCTTGATCAAATGTCAGTGGTATCCAAAGGCATTTGTGGGTATTTTAATGGTTATTTTATACAAAAGAGCGAAAATGATATATAGTATTGTGTTTTATTTATTTTGAATAGTGTAGACTACTCCTTTGATTCTACGGTAAAAAATAAAATATTAGGGTCGGTTTAAAGTATTGGTAATTTAAAAGTACTTTCATACACAAAACGTACTTTCAAACTGGTAAAATGAAAGCAGGAAGATTATGTTCGACCACTACGTGCCTGCAAACATTCCATTCGGTCGTCGACCTTACGAGGAATTTACACGATATAGAAACGAGGAATTTACACGATATAGAATATAGGTATTTTGCGTGACTTGGTGTTATAAATAGTCTTTTGAAAATGATCGTTCACAAAATATTTTGTTTACAAGATAATATCTTCAGTGGGTTTTGTCTTCGAAGACAATGCGATCGGATAGCCTTGACATAATTATGTTCGTCACATTGTGGTTTTCGTGTCACGTATAAAATACTGATTATCAAAGGAGTACACTACTTCACAAATATACTGAATCAGAGCCAAACTGACAACTTGGCAAAATATCATGAGACACATTACATTAATGATCGTCTTTACTAATCCTGGGCGGAAGGTTATAAAGCTGAGATTGGAAACCAGTCTCAAATCTCAAGCATCTGATTGGCTGAAATGGCGACGGCTCGCTATTTCAGCCAATCAGATGCTTGAGATTCGAGACTGGTTTCCATGCTCAGTTTTATAACATTAGGCACAGAAAATAAATTCATGTGTTCTTGATCCGCAAAATGTTTTTTCGTTGGTAATTAAAAATAATATAACATTTAACAATTTTATAACCTACTTTTACTGTTACTTACTTCCTTTCATTAT